>VWYH01009570.1:1308172-1345085 GCA_013399365.1 Pampusana beccarii | reverse complement strand
TATTGATAACTTTTTTTTTTTTTTTTTTTTAAGGTAGGGTTGCAGGGATTTAGATTGACTAACACCGTGAGAAATTCAGGATGAATCAGAGCCAACGTGCCAGTTAAAAGTAGAGCTGAGAATTCATCTGCATCAGTTCCAGTGCTCTTTTATGGAAATCAGCTCTCTAATCAGGAATCATTTACCGTCACTTTATAAGAGTTTGTGTGTCAAGACAAACTGAGTCATTAATTGCAGATATATCAGTGAGATCTTGGAATATGTATACGATGTACATGTACGCACGTGAAAAATGTTGAAGGAATGGGAAGTACAGATAATGTGAGATGCTGCAACAATGAAGAAATATTGAATATGGAAAGTAAGAACAGAGGAATTTAAAAGTAAAAGGTGATCTTAAAGAAAAAAACAACTATCATATACAGAAAAGGGGAAAGCATAGGTAAGAATTATTATAAATGCTATATTTCCATATGCATTTAAACACATTAGTTACAGAAAACTGCCGTAAGTAATTAATGTGGATTTATTTGACTGAATGAAATGCTCTCAAGCAATATAAATAGAAGGAATTTATGAAAATGTTTGGCACAAATCATAAAACTGCTGGAATTTCTCAGCAGAGCACTAGGGAAAAATCATTGTTGTATCTTGTGCAACTCTAGCAGCAACTTTGATGGTGATATAATCTTAAAAAAAACAATGAATCGTGCTGTCAATCGACCTCAACAGCAATGTCTATATATCATATATATATGCAAAGTGTTGCATAAAAGAGGAATTTTAATATATTATAAAATATTGGTACCGTGATTGCAAGAAATCTGTTAATTAGCATGTCTGCCATACATCTTTTTGAACATTCACCTTAAGAGAACTGAGGATAGCACTAGCAACAATGTGATACAAAATAATTAGCTTGTTTTCAGGGCTTAAATAGTCATTACTTTCTTGTGAAGTCCCTAATTAAGCTAATCCTAGTTTATAATACATTAGCAACCACTCTTTATGTAGAAGCTTCTTCTTAAAGGATAAAAATAACTTCAAATTTCGAAATGCTCAAACTGATATGCAAAATTGTAGAGCTTGGGACAGGAACAATACAGACGAAAAAAATTATGTAAGTACTTGATTTATTCCTTGCTGCCCACATACGATTTGTTCACCTGAAATCTGCAGATGCAACTGTTTAAAGGCTCTCATGAAACATTTTTCCCCTTTCTGCTTTGAAAGCCTATGACAGCCTGTTACCGTGATTTTCTTAGGAGGCCCTGTTATAGCATTACCCAATTATTTCCTAAAAAGTGTAAAGGTTTTTTTTCCCTGACTCACACTGTACTAGATGAAGGAGTGATTTTCAGTTTGATGTTTGACTTCAGTCAAAGAAAAAGAACTGATAGCATAAAGTTGACACAAAACAAAGCACAAAGCCTGTGCTGTAGGACGAAATGGGCTCTGGACCTCATACAAAAAAAAAAAGAAACACTAAAAGGGTAGAAAAAGGTACATTTTGGAAGTGGGGGATCTGTGTTTTACAGTTGCCGTTTTCCCAAGGTGGGCAGAATTATTGCTTTCCTCGACTTTGTATCTTGCTCGGTACAAGGTATTTATATTTTTATGTACGTATTTTTAATTGATTTAATTTGTTATATAAATTTATATAATTTACCTGTGGTCAGCTGGAGGCAATATTCAGTTACGAAGCCCTCAGGTCATGCAGGAATGAGTTCCTGTTTGTGCAAGTTAATGAAATCAGCTGAGGTGGGAAAACAGGGAGTGATGTGGAAAACAAAGGATTCCCCTCCCAGCCAAAAGGAATGATTACAAAAAAATAAATGCTGAAAATTCAGCCAACGAATCCTACAAAGGGATCAAAATGAAGCCGGGAAGCCTGGATTTCCCTGTCCCTCAGATTTACAACAGGCAAGGAATGACATTTCCCATTTAAAGAGAGAGCTGAACTTCTCGCTTAAATAATTTGTAGAAGTTTTTGTATCAGCTTATGCTCAAAAACTAAAAACTGGAAGAGATAAGCACAGTGAGCAAGAAAGCACCTGAGATCAGCTGGATTTGCACCGAGCAAGAAACCACAGGGTTTCTTACCAAGCTATTTACCCAGGCAGCTAACGGAGACATGTGGCTGCTTTACCACATCATGTAATATTCTCTCTGTTCCCTCTACACTTTCTCTCCTGGTACAACATCAATAATTCATGGACTCTTCTTACGTGGGCTATTTAATATGTTGTAAGAGGCAAAATATACACAGTATGTATAAGGGAAAGAGATTTCCTGCAAAAGATATTTAACAGAGCTGTGGAGCCGCAGAACATGGATAAGGCGAAGTGCAGGGACGTGTCTCACCCAGGCATGATAGGCAATTTCCTTTCATGCCCATTTTTAATTTTTTGCATGAGAGGTGCAAAAACGACTGCTACAAACCATTTTCTAGGAAACATCAGTGAATCTCTGATTTTAACCTATACAAAAGAGAGAAGAAATAGAACACAGTGCAATGAGGCACTGGACTAGTGCGATATTATGTTCAGGGTAGTTGAAATATGTATACAAGCTACCTTTTTCCTTTTTTTTTTTTTAATTTTTCCTCTGGATTGTGAGTCAAAGCTACCGACACCCTCCCTAAACAAGACTTTGGTAACACTGCCCAAGCAACACGGCCAAGCCCTTGTTCTCACCCCAATGAAGGCTGGGACCGGCCTTTTAAGTTAAAAAGTCCTTAATACACACGTACATGTTCACCAACTCATACTATTTTATGAGCAGAGCACATTTAAGTTAAATAAGATTAAGTGGAATTAAACATGGATGCCTTTTTTATGGAGCCGGATCCCAGAAGACATCAATTTTTTCAGCATTCGCTCCCAAAGACTCCTCGAGCAGTGTTAGATTTGACTGCAAATGACAAGCTGTACACAGGAACCAGACACTTATATTGCTATCATCACTTATTAACTGTTGTTATTGTCGCTGACAATGTAGTGACAATAATAGGGATTCTTTCAACACCTGGCTTTAAGATGTAGGAGTTTACTGTGTTCAAAAATATCTCAACAGAACTGACAGGCGAAGGCATGTTCAGAAGCAATTTATAGCAGGAACAGTATATAAAAGCCATGCAACATCTTACTGGGACCTTGAGGAGTCTTTGTTAACCCTTAGGATTTGACTTAGACATGGAAAAGCAAGGTCATTTTCTTTTAATAAGGTATCACTGTCTCCATCTGTAAATCAGACTCCGCTGTCAGCATGTTGCAGCTTATATAGGAGAAATGCCTAACAGGGAATGATAGTGTTGCAATAAACAGCATGAGGAGAGCTGTGATTGAGTGAAAACACCTGGAAAACTGGCTGGTGCCACTGTCTTGACTAACTCAAGGCATGAAGTGAATGTACCGAGACGCTGATTTCCTTCAACTTTTGTAAGATTTGAGATTCTTCTAAGAGGTGTTTGGCTACTGTAAGGCTCTGGCCTGGGGAATGGATAAAGAAGCCTTCAGCTTCCAGGATTGTTAGTTTATGGATAATGGGACGAGAGCCTTTGAGGTTCTACCTCTTCTGGTGTGCAGTGTCCGTGTCCACACACCGGTCTACCACAGTCAGATCTCAATGGGAAGAGATTTCTGTGGGGACATAAAAATTATCGACGTAGGCTGAAGCCATCCTAATCTTTCCAGTAAGTCTACATCTGTAGGACTTCAAAAGAAGGATTCAAAAAACCAGCTTCACAACCTCAGCAAGACATGGTGCACCAAGACGTGGCCAAAGGAGCAATCGTGTCGGGGTGGTTCACAGCTGTCAATGTCTCCCTTGTTACAGCCGGCAAATCCAACCCGTGAGGTACCGATGCCCAAGGTCCTCTCTATCCATCAGTGGTATGAAACTGGTCCCCAAGGCCAAACACCTTTGCAGCAGATGGTTCCACTGTGACTCTTCCCCACCAAGTCCTGGGCACCTCCAAGGGTGGCAATTGCTCTGCTCCACCAAGCGCCGAGTGCTGCGCTACGCTCTTGCGAAGAAATTGTTTCCTACTGTCCAAGGAAATCAATCTTTACACATTCTCCAGGCCTAAACTAATGATTCAGAGTGACCAAAATGAAATTACTGAACTAATGTGTTATCTGAAGTTGGAAAGGCACGTTTCGGTTACAGTGTGACAAATCAGACAAAGGCAGAGAGGATATTATTAGCTAGGCACTGTCCCACAGGATTAGAGGTATGAGATATAATATATATAAGGACCCAAGGGTGAGATTATCTCAGGATAATACACCCTTTAGGTTTTTAAATTGCATCCAAAGCAATCAAACCTGTTACCATAGCATTCATTTTAATGCATAGATAAATTTGTAGCTCTTGTTTATATAGCTCATCCTCTGGAGGCACTAATATGATTCCCTTTAAAACTCAAGTTAATGAGAAAATAATGGAGCATTGTAGATATAAGCAATTTTTTTTTTCACTGTCACTGTCATCATCTTTTATACAGCCAGAGGGCTCTTTGAAAGTATAAGTTGGATTTATTTTATGTACCACAAAACCTTTAAAAAGCTTTCTTCACACCAAGCTTTCTTATTCCAGCCTAAAGCCAAAAATACTTACTGTCTAAACATATTTATAAATCAGTATATCATCCATAAATCGTACCTTATCCCTAATAGGAAATTTAAAATTGTAACTCTTAAAATTTCACCTTGGCAACAAACATTCTTATTTTATTGGCTTTTCTGGACAGAAATTGCTGATGAGATACTGTATGTGGCCAGGGAGCAGGGACTGTGTATCAGTTGCTGAGTGTAGTGAGCTGTGTAATGAAGCCATGTTTGCTTACTTTTCTTTGTATACAGTGCTGCAGTAAATCTTTGGACACTTTCAAGTTTTGTTTTGTTTTGTTTTAAATTTCTTTTTCCTCCATCAGTTCTCCTAATCATTTTTGGCCAGCTGAGAAACTCCATTCTCATGGAACGCCCTCCACTGCAAGGACAAGACATTGCCAACATTGACATCAGCAAGTCTGGTACAAGCTGGTACCAAATCTCAGCAATTCATTTTGTCTGGAAAGGATTGGTGATAAATACATAATTTACATTATCTAACATTTATTATTCATACATAGAAACAAACACCTTTGAAGACTGGGTCTTCAGGCATTCCAAACTTTGTAAGAGTTATATTTATACAAGTAATGTAATTTACTGGGACTGAAATATTGCTTCAGGACTCACTTGAAGATGGTGGGAGTTTTGATTTGAGCAGGAAAAGCTTCAAGGCTTGTGTTGGCTGTGCCTGCTGGCGGGGACACCTCCTTTGCAAGATTCATATTGTCACTCTGTAGCTTTTCATGCATTTCTCTGTCGCCTTTGGTTTCCCTTAATATTATCTGAATTTTAGATTGCTCCCATTAACCTTTGCCTTATGACGAGTCTGGCCATATGCCAAATAATACCCCCTCTTCCCTGCAGCTCTGTGAGGTTCCTGTCACTGGGGATCCTTTGTAGTCGGTCTATCTGGAGAGTTAGAAGGCATCTCTTCTGGAAGATGACCAAGTCAATTTTTCCTCTCCCTGGGGCACCAGATGCTTGTGAGCCAGCCTGGCTTTCCCAGAGGTTGGTGCACAAAGAATTCAAAGTTGCAGACATTTTGCTTCTTCCTTCTGGACGTGCAGGCTGGAAAGCTGACCCCACCACCAGCCACATCCCAAGCTTTTTTAAGCCTTGCCTTACCGCAGCTGGTACTGAGACTTGCAAGCTTGCTGTTACAATGGAAATTTAATTATTGACTTCAGTAAGAAAAATGCTGCAGTGGGAAGTCACTAATGAAGTCAGTGTAAAACAAGCGAATTGGAGAAAATATTGCATTGTTAGAACCACTAAGAAATATTATTTACGTTGTCAGCAAAGGCAGGAGAAAGAAGACGGCAGAGCTTCGGTTGTGTCTTATGATTTTTGTATTAGCACGGAAACACAACATGACGAGGCTGACTAAGATTTAGATGATTGAGGAAACAGGCTGATCTCATTTAAAGGCCAGTGCTGGGTATTTAATAAAGGCCAGACTTAATTCTCCTATTCCTTAGGAGAGTGAGATGCCTCCTCTGGGTTGCTCGTCTGCTGGTAACCCCTGCAACACCAAACCTCCCCTTTCGCAGCCCTGTGTTCAGTAATGCCGTGGAGGTGGCACAGTCGGAGTCAGATTCAGCCATTCCCTCTGGGATGTGATTGGGAAAACCATTCCAGTTTTTCTCCTGAAAAATTGACTTTGAATAATTTAGATTTCAGATTGTCTTGGGATAGGAAATACGTAAGGAAAGATCTCAAGGGATCGAATCAAGTAGTTTTAATTATAATGCTGGCCTCTACGGAGAAGCGTTTCTTGAGAAATGTTAAACAAATATACCTTTTTTTTTTTTTTTTAATCCCACTTGGTGTGTGGGAACTTCCTCATCTTAAAAAAAAAAAAAAAAAAGAGAGAATTTAAATTTAATTATAGTATTTCATTAAATCTGCATACCTACTGTGATCTATGTGCACATATGTAGCTAATGCAGTGTTGTATCGTGAGGACCTTCTTCGTGCTGCTTGCAAATGAACGCACGTGTTGGAAAGGTCAGGGATGCAGCGAGGTTGTTTTAGGTTGTGCTCAGCACCTCTCTGCAGATGTAAAATTGTTCCCCACACTGTGTTTCTCACAGTTTGCCAAATCTAGCATTAGAGATGTCAAATGGCACCGCTTCTATTACTTCCCTTGGGAGACTATTTAAGTTTAGCTGATCCAGCTGCTGGGAATAATTTCTTCTTAATATTCTACTCCATTTCCCTTCTAATCCCATTCATCCTACCTGTAGCCCCATGTACCGTGCCAAAGGATCCTTCCCCTCCTCAGGCCATTTGCCTCAGGTACTTTTAGACCACCACTAATGTCATCTTATAATTATAGCTTGTCCAAGCTACACATATTCTATATGTATGAGCAAACAAAGTAAATATCCTGAATGAATCCATTCAACTCCGAGTCACTTTACTGAGCTTTCACCAGCTCATCTCTATTTCGCTACATTTGGTCTGTAAAACAGAAATCCCAAACTGCAGCCTCAGGAGGGATATCCCAGTGAACAGAGAGAAAGGATTATTCCTTAAAAATAATAATAGTGGTAATAACATCAATAATAATAGATTTTTTTTAGTTCTGCCCACACAAATAATTTTGTTTTGTTTTGAGGATTGCTTGGATGAATTTTAGCTGGAGTTGTGATTACCAGAGCCTGAAACAAAGTCCACTGAAGGCTCTTGGCTCATTTTAACGCATATTAGTGAACTGGGTTCTTAAACCTCAGGTCTTCAGTTTTCGAGATCCTAACTGACACAGATCAATGCTTTTTGTTCCAGTAAATCAGTTGGGGCAATTAATGTCCATTCAATTGGAGACAGTGAGGGCTAGACAGGTGCCAAAGTGCCTTTCTGAATTGGATATTATTTTAAAAATAATTTTGTAGCTTGATACAAAAGTATTGAAGCACTGTATTTAACTCTTTGGTGATCAAATCGAAGAGATAAGGAAGCAAGATAAATTAATGCATAATTTGTACATTTATTGAATGTTAAATTAAATATTTTTAACTCATTCCAGTGAGGTGGGCTCTTATTTCATATATATTTAAGACCCGCTTCCCTTTACAGAGAAATTCAAACCCCTTCAATCTGTGACCATAATTCTGAATTCTGTAATGTAGTTCTGTGTTTCAGAAGGTTGCAGGTGTGACCTTGGAGGATTATGGTATAAGTGGAATGAGGGAGTAGGATTTAGACTTTTCATTTTATTTTAGGCCGTAATAAGATTTTAACTGCCTTGTGTCTTCTAATTGCCTTTCATGACCCTTCAGAGTTGCAACCAACTGGCTGAGAAAAGCTGCACTAAATAAATGGAATTGTGAGTTATTAAAATTCAATTCTCAAGGCTTTTCTCCAGGATAGTATGTTTTCGCATCTTTTACCCTGGAGAAATGTTACCAGAGGAGCAAAACAATGCAAATCAGTGGTGGAAGCGAAATCTCGCCCCTTTAAAATAGGTGGGTTGTGGTCAGTGTCCTTTTATAATCAGCCTTTGATCTCACTCCTCATGTTCCTTTGTTTTTCTTGGCTGCTCATTCATCACATTAGTTCTGACAGTAAAACCACACGAGATGAATCCAGCTCGAGTTGAGTGAGTAGGGACTGATGGTGGGTGCGCTCAGCAAGGAGCACCTTGTGGTACCAGCAACTTTGATGTCTTGCTGTGTCGTCTTCTCCACGTGTATCCATTGGCCTTGGGAGAGCACCTACAACAGTACTCATGTCTTTCAGGTGGGAAAAAACATTGAATATTCATCAGCACTCTGCCCACCAGTGTCTGTCCATTGGAATGACTTCTTCCACATCCTCAAGCAACTTCCAAGGATCTTTCATTCTTTTAAAACAACCAGTCCAGAAAAAAAAAGAGTTCCTTAATTTTCGCCCAGCTGCTCTAAGAATAAGCACTGCTTTCACACAATGGGAAGTATTAAGTTCTGGCAAAAGATAGAAATTTTGTCAGCTCCGAAGATGTATCCATCTGGCCACTCAAAGTAGACCATGGTTGTTCTTCTCTTCAGTGAGTAAGAGTGGTCATTCCTCACACTTCTCCGAAAGGCCATGCTCTGTTCATCGCCTCATTGTATGTAGGATAGCTGTCTTAGATCACGTTCAGAGGTTGGCAGGATGTATTATATACATTATTTTCTCTTTCTCAAGAATCCAGTAGTAGTAGAATTTAGCTTCCAGTAGGCAACTGGCATTTCAAGTGCAGAGGTACAAATAACAATCCTTTTTTTCAAAAGGTAACTTTTCTAATACTATAATGCCAACATCAAATGTGTCTGGAGATGAAAGAAGGGGTTATATAAATAATTCACTTAGCTATTAATGAAATACCTGTGATAATATTGATATACTTATTGTACACCAAAAAGTACCTTCCAGATACAAATGTGTACACATAATACATATCCAGAATTTCCTTACTGAAGGCACAGAAAGCAAAGTTTTTTGAAGGAAGAATTGCAAATAATGAGGAAGCATGCAGCTGACTTATATAAATACATGAGCAAATACAAGTTGATTGCTACTCCATGCTGATAAATGCAGCCTATTGAAAGATGGGAGAAGGGAAAATGTCTGCTAAATGTTAAAGCCTTGCTGAATACTAACCAGGAAAGAGATTTCAACTTTATTGTCGGGAAATCCCTGAAGCCTTTGCTGTGCTGCTTCAATAGGCAGCTGTGGCACACGTAGGACAAACAGAACACTGTGCAAAAAAAATAAATCTCTAACAAAGGAGCTGGGCTAAAGGTATTCCTGGTGTGAATATACTGATACGACTGGTAGCGTACTGATTATGAAATTACTGTTGTTAGAGTTAGCTGATTTAAATAAGTAAAAAAAAAAAAAAAAAACTAAATAAAAAAAAAAAAAAAAAAAAAAAAAAGCCAATAACAAGGGGGGTTGCTAACCTTTGGAAACAAATCTCATGTTGTAAAAACGTATTTGAAAATACAGAAGCCTGAATGACCAGCTAGTGAGCTTATATTAGATAACTGGCAGCCAAGTGGAGAATGTATATTTTCAGGCCACTTGATTTTATTTTTGGTCAAAATGATAATATCTGGAATAGATATTATGGGATATCACAACTGGATACCACAGTTATCACTGGCCAGGTGCTAGTATCGAACACTAGAGTACTAAATGATAATTGCACTTAGAATTGTCTGTCTTCCTACAAAGATTTCATAAATACTCCTTTTGTGAGCTTTCAGATATTTGGTGATAGTTTTAATCCTGACCTCAGAAGTACGTCCACATCAAACATGTTCTGTCAGAGTTACTTCAAATGTTTGAAAAGATTTTTTTTCTTTTCTAAATCTTTCAGTCATCTGTTATGTTTAGAGAAAATTTAAAAACTCCTTTTAAGTGTTCTAGTATGTAAAAAGGAGTGAGTTGAATAAATCTTACCTTCCCAAAGAGGAAATCCAGCGTTTCAAAATGTAATACTTTTGTGGGGAAATGCTTGGAGTATACACGACAGCCCTGATATTTTCCCACTAAATGCTTTAACGTGTTGGACAGTTTAAAGGTTTAAGTCATTTCAAAGTTTTGCCTGTTCGCTGGCTGAAAAAACGTTAAAGGGGACTGAAGGGGAGGAAAAGCCGTTCCCAAGGAGGATGCTGAGCAGCTGGGGTCTCCAGGCTTTGAAGATGCAGGTTCATGTCCCTGTGGTGTCACACGTTGCCTGAGCCACCTTGAAGACCGTCACCCGATCAAGCTTCAACTCTTTGTCCAATGGAAATGAAAGCTGTCACCTATCTCGAAATTTTATTATAAGGCAAAATATGGGTCAGGATGTGAAGCACGTCTAGGATGGCCAATTTTTACAAGGACCTATTGTATATTGAGTTTCTTTTCCGAAATATACATTATAGGTTTGCAAACATGTAATAATGTCATTTTAGCAGCACTGCTTTACCCTTTTAAATGAAGATTAGCAAACAAAAGCTGAAGGCATCTCTGAACTGAGACAGTGTTCTTTTAGTGAAAAACAGACTCACACTTTTCAAGCTTTCTGGGCTGCTGGATCCAAATATGAGAATAATACCTACAAACACACAGAAAATAAGGGAGCAACAGTGTGGAAATTAGTATATTTGAAGAGCTTGCTTTCCCTACTGATCCCCAGCCTTTAAATTCCTCTAAATTAAATTGTAAAATAATGATTTCCTTTTCTGTTTTCTACTAAGCTACAAAGTTAATCCCTGATACAAAATACATAAAGAATACATATATTAGGAAAACTACTGTTATTAAAATAGAGAAGTCCTCAATCCAAAGAGTTTCCATAATTTCCAGTGCACATTTGAACTGAGATCTAAGTTCTCTCCCTGGGCCTGCCTGTGTTTAATCCTTTTGTTCGTAACCTGATTTTCAGGAGGAAAATCGGACTACGATTTTAACAGGAACATTCAGTTGTTGTAGCAAACACACATACTGAAATAATCTGAAACAGCCTGTCTGCTTTAGCTTTTTTAAGCTTATGATTATTTTTTGCTGATGATTTCAAACGGTTGCATAGGAAGAACAGCAGACAGGCCTGCAAGAGAACCCTCTCCATTATTATCAACAGCAGTAGATGCAAGACTAAAACATAACAGAGCTCCTGAGCTTGTAAAGACTAACCAACAGAAGAAATTTTAATAACTTTGATTAAAGTTATTCAGTTATTCAGTATTTCCATGGCTTTAATAAGGTCGCTGATGTTAGAAGAATGCATGTATTTTAAATTTCCCACTTTCTTAGCTGAAGAGAGCATGATGTTTAAGCACATTGTCGATCTATAGGCATCATGAATCTTTTTAAATAGGAGGAGTTTATTTAAGAAGAAGCAGTTGCAACTATAGGCTGACTATGGCTTAACACTATGGGAACTGCAGTGTTGTCTTTTTTGTTTACCAGGGACTGGTTCTGACCCAATTGCAGATGGCAGGTTGTGCCATCCACTGTCTCTGTCCTCGGGTGCCCTGAAGACACGCAAATGAGCAAGAAATGCAAGACATGTCTTTTTATTAAAAAAAATTACTAAGTTATACATGGTATATAATTACCTTTTCTTCCAAACTGCCTTTTTTTCTATTTTTTTTCTATTTTCCTTTTTTTTTTTTTTAACATGCCCTCTTTCTCTCCTGCATCTCCCTCCACCAGGTTGAAAAGAAAACTAAGGGGAAAAAAAAAGACTGACAACAAAGAATTATTCTGGGATTTTAGAGAGCAACTAGGATATTTATGGATTTATTATATTCCCTGTGATAACAAGTTTCTGAGACGCTAGTACACTGTCAAATATTTTTCAAGGTTAACAGTTTAGGGACACAATTATGTTGCAAGTTGTCTGCAAGATTAATTAAGGGTATTTCAGAGATACGGGATAAAAATTGTTCCAGCAGCTATTAGAGTGTGAGTAATCCCAACTCAAAGAGTAGTTCCCCTTCATTTCGGTCCTCTTCAGAGAAAACATTCCCATGTTTAAGCCATACTCGGAAGCAGATAAAATGTACATTTTGGGGCTGAGATGCTCAGTGATGCTGAGGCAGTTCTAGACACAAATCATGTAGTCACTACCTGTGAGCAACCAGAGCAGAGGTAACACCTCTAGAAAAGTTATTTTTCAATAAATATTAATATTTCACTGGGCCAGAAAACACCAAAAGGTCTTGCAGAGGCAATGAAGGCAGATGCGAGAGCCGGGCTTACCAGAGCTCCCCTCTATGCCTCTATGTCGGCAACCACTGGGCAGCACTGGGAGGGCAATGGGGGCCTTATTGGTCAGTACCGATAGCAAAATTATCAGGCCAGTTAATAAAAAGTCAGGGATTGTCTGTAAAAATGATTGGAAGATCTAGAGAATTCTGATTATAAGAGGTCTTAAAGAAAAAGTACCCAATAACCCAGGTCTTTAATCAAAGCACTGCAGCCCGTGTACATATCTATCTATCTATCTATCTATCTATCTATCTATCTATCTATCTATCTATCATCTATCTATCTATCATCTATCTGTCTGTCTATCTATCTATCTATCTATCTATCTATCTATCTATCTATCTTCCTACCTATCTGTAAATCACCTGATATTATTTTTAATCCTTTTTTAAAATCCCAGTCACTAATGAGGGGTAATGCGGGATTAAAGAGGCCCAAAGAGATTTCCTGATACAAACTCAGAGACAGTGCTGTAAGGCAGGACAGTGCCTATGTTGCTGCTGGCTTATGTTCTCTTCCTGCGACAGGACAGGGATGAATGAGCAAGTGTCTGAATGAATGACTGAATAGATGAATGAATGAAAGAATGAATGCATAATCAAATAAATACATTAAAATACATTGCCAGCTTGCTGGGTTCACATAGCAAGGGAGCTCTTCAGGGCCTTTGTAAAAATACAGGCAGCGGTGTCCTCACTTTTAGTACAAATTAAAATCTGCTTTGCCCAATCCCTCCGAGTGTTTAATTTTTACCAAAGGTCAAAAGGTGCTTTGCATGTGGGAAAACCACAGGATTTGCCTCTCTGTGCAATCAAGCCTCCAGCCCCATATAAATCCCCTTCCTGATGAGGAGCACCCAAGGGTCCCAGGGCCACCACAATGCTGACGTGACAACACAGTCCCTATGAGAAGACTTTTTTTTTTCTCTGAAATCCATCTCTGTTTTGAATTTTGTGATCTGATGAGCGGAAGGTCGCTGGTGTTGGATTCCCCTTCCCTCTGCTTAGGAAAAACCCTTTTGTAACGAGGACCTGGAGGATGAAGCTCTTCTAGCTTGAGATGAAGGTCCTCCAAATGAAAAGTACAGCGCTACGGCTGCCAATTTAATTAGCTTCCATGCATTCTCACACAGATGGAAGGATTTTTGGAAGGAAAGAGTATTATTCAACGTGAATAAATGACTTTATTTTTTACATAACTAAACCAGCATTTTTCTTTCTACCTGCTAATATTTCTGTCAATCAGGTCAAGGATAATGAACCAAAATTCTAGGGAGACTCACTCCAGCTTTGATTTTTCTTATTGAAAATGTTTCCATTCATAAAACCTGTATATGCAAATACAAAATCAACAGATAAATGTTTGCCTTATGTGTGTCCATATTTCTCCAAGGAGAGGTGATTTTAACCCAGTTTTCATTTACAACATTCTGCTGAAGTTCTTGAAGGAAAAACAAGTCTTTTAAATTTTGTTACTGCTATTATTATTAGCTGTGGGTCAATATATTCTTTGCTGTTAATAGAGCCAGTGTTTTCATTCCATAATAAGAACTTTTTCCATATGTGACTTCATTCATGGTTTTGATTAGTTCCTTTTTCATCAATTTTTATAAGATAATTTTTTCCTTCTAATGAAAAAAAAAAAGAGGAAACCAAACCAAACCCACACAAAAACAGTCCCATAAGGGAACATGGCCTCTGGAATAAAAGAAAATGAACAAAGTACGTGTTAGGGAAAGTATAGGAGATATACAAACAGCAAAGTGTAATGTACTTTAACAGGACACAGTTTACATATTTTAAGAAACTGCTTCCAGCAGATAAAATAACTGCTAAAACCAGGTGTTTATTCTGGAAGCTGCAGCAATGTTTTTCTGTCATGTCACATTAAATCATTCACGCTGTATCATGCTATGTTACACCACATCATGTTAGTACACACGGGGAAGAAACCAAAGTGGAGTAACATGATGTGACAGACAACATTTAGCAAAAATATTCACTTATTTGACTCAGATGTTTGCGATCAGTTCGAATCAGGGAGCGTGGTCCCAAGTGAAGCTGACAGATGGACGTGAACTCACCAAGGAACAGCATCCAACATAAACCCAAAAGTTTCTTGTCATATACCTGGTATTTGTCTTGCTGATGGTCACTACTGTCCTCAGCTCCTCTTTCTCAGTGTCTTCTTCCCTGCTCTAAGTAGTTTGACCAGTTGGTTATCATTTGTTTTGACATATCTCATGACTTCCCTGTGAGAGACTAATCACATCTTGGTGTACTTGGTATGGAAGCACTGTTAAATGACAGTTGACAGAATTGCTCTAAACAGTTTTTATATAAGCGGAATTGTGAACTACACAAAAACATGTCTGAGTGCTGTGTATTTATGTATAGAGAGGGACTATTTTAGGTAACAAGAAGCTTATTCCTGAAGGCATCTATATTTTATAGTGTGGCAAAGTCTTTTTGATAGACTTAAAAATATGGAGACTTCTTTATTGCTCTTGGAGGAACAATTTCATAGTTATACTTCTAAAAAAAAATAAGTGCATATTCATGAAGGTAAGTAAATCAAGTAATCAAGTGCAAGCCAGGCGGCTGTGGTGCAGGCCTTGCCATACAAGGATTTTTATAAACAACAGTCCTGGCCTAGATGATGACTTCCAACCCATGGGGCAGCTACAGAGCTGTGACAATGTTGGGTACAATCTGTCCTAGCATCAAGCAGGATGGGAGAACCTTGTTCCAGTTATCAAAGAGGGTTTCAGCAATGCTACTGAGAGTAGCTCAATGGCATAAGGCCTGGATCTCGATGTATGGAAAAATTTGCACGTGGACTTGAAGAATATGCTTTTGCTGGTGATGAAGCCAAAGAAGCAGGACAAGATGTCCCGTGGTTTTCTGTATCTCACCGATACGGACCTGTAGTGGTAAGTGCATAGATGCAACTCTAGACAAAAGAACAAGAAGATAGTGAACAATTTTTAGGATTCTGAAATGAAAGCTATAGAAGTAAAAATCTAAGTTTGTATTATGAGAGTAACTCAGAGGATCCATGGCCCTTTGCCTGCCTACCCTTTGCAAAGGGAATTGACTGGACTCTTCTCATTCAGTCATTTGCTGTTCAGTCTCCATTGGCAGTTTGCAAGAGTAGTCCGGATGTGTTTTGTAAAACCGGAAATAAATGCTAGCAATAATGGTAATGGTTGGAAGGTGCACCTCAGAAACACGTGTGGCCTTTTCACGGCTGGAACGCACACAACCCCCCTGCGTGTTCATGCAGGTACCAGCATGCAGCCCACAAAGTGCTGAGGAAAAAAGTTATGACTGCAAAAGAAGAAAAAAAAAAAAAAAAAATTAACTGTGTTTACTTTGTTCTGTGGCAACTTAGCCAACTTTGGTCAGATGTATTGTATTTAAGGAATTGATTCAGCCGGGCTCATGAGAAATTTGGGAAATAAGGCTGTTTTGCATGATCCCCCAAAACGCTTGGTGAATGCCCCGCCCACGCTTGCTCTGCGAGCAGCCGCTATCCCTGTGTTTTGTGCTGACTTTGTTCACTGTTCCCAGGAAACCTCAGGAGCCTTCTTGCCTCGAGCAGTCTCCTGGAGATGTGGTGACGGGCTGGGGTTTTGCATCAGCGATCAGCAGTTTTTGCTGCCTCCTCTGTGAGCCGAGCGTGGGCTGGTGCCCCCGTGGGGACGCAGAGTGGGGACCATCGGGAGGGGAAGCCCCAACGCAGTTGGATTCCCCAAAATGCAATGAGACAGAGGGCTGGGAGGCTTCTCCCAGCAGCTGAGGAGAGCTGAGATGAATGAACCCTCATCCAAGGAGTAGGTAACTGCTCTCGGTGAAATAAAAGCAAAAAGGACGCCAAGGTCTGATACCCAAAGAGCCCGTATCCACCTCGAGGAGCTGCAGAGCACCGAGGAGTCTCTGTCAGCTGCTGAAGTCTCTGCAGCATTTGCTGATCCCTCTTCTGCTCAGTCTGGATGCGATGCTTTACCAGCCATTTACTGAAGTGCCAGAACACTTGCAGAAATGCTGCTTCTTGCTCTCGGTCATACCAGCCTCTCCAGTGGCTTTTAAGAAAAGGTTTCTTGCCTATCTGCACTGTACCTTGTGCTTGCTTTGAGAGCTTGGTCTCGTGCGTGAAGGTGTTTTATGAAAAGAAATCCTTTGATAAAGTGTGGTATTCTCTTCTTACCTGATGGAAAATAATAAAGAAGTGATTAAATAATTAACACTGGGTGTTGCTTAACAGTTGCTAAGAGGCTTACTTAATAATTTTCTGAGGCTTTTTTTTCCTAATTTAGGAATAAAACAGACATAATTGAGCATGCTATTCTGAAGCTGCAAATAACACTGAAGAGAATTGAAGGAAACACGTCTTTGATTAGAATATTTTTCTCATTAACAGGATGTTCAAAATAATGCAAAAATATTTGATGCATAGAGCCTGTGGCAGTATCGAGTTAACACTGACATGCTCCTGCATTTTACCTCATGTTTACTAATCAACCAAAAAAGACTCTTGCTGGCAAGAAAGGTCACATCTTTCATCACAAAACTGAAACTTTTTGACAACAAACAATTGGAATTTCACCATTCCATTTGATGTGGATTTTGGTGCAGAGGTAACGGGATTGGATAAACAAGCAGAGCTCTCTAAATATTGGGTACCACATACTCTGAGTAAGGAGACTGTCTCAGCTGTATCAAGATATGACCCTATTCTAAAACAGCAGTATGTAAGTTCAGATTATTTGGAGAAGGAGTAAATAATGTTTGGGTAGGTATTGGTGTGCAGTTTTGGCTCAGATGATAATGTCAGGGTTACGGTACCCATGCACATCTGGGTCAGGGCGCTGTAGGATGAGCTAGGACAGATACCTGCAGAGTGTTAAACCGTTTTCTTCCTTCATGTCCTTTTCTCTCAGGATAGAAACAAACCCCACGTGCCTCTACCTTCCCCTTCTAATTCTATTCTATCTCTGAAATTTTTTTTGAATACCTGTATCTTGATAAAGTGAATTTCCTTGACACTTCAAACCCAATACTGAGTTTTCCCTGATAGAAAATACAGCCTTACAGTTTCACAAGCAAAATAGTCCTCATGCTATTTCATCTTTTTCTCTCCCCTTGTTGTTTCTTCTGCTACAGGCGGAGGAGCAGCCCTGCTCTTGGCTTTAGGGTCCATTCTCAGCTGGGTAAGGTCATTGCTGCCTCTCCAGGGGTGGTTCCCACCCATGGGTGGGTGCAGCCGGGGGCTGGACCAGGGGCTGAGATCAGAGGTGGTCAGAACACACCTCTCAGCGCCCGTCTTCGCCACCTCCTCGGCTCTTCTGTGTGTTACAATCATGCCCTTGGAAGAGCTGGGGTGAAATCAGAAGCACGGTTGTAAAATATCACTGGTTTTGTTGGTTTTCCTTCCCCTCCACTGGCTGCACAGACATCAGCCACCTCCATGGAGTGTCCCAGGTGGTGACAATAGCAGGACGCAGACTTACCCCCTGGCCAGGATTTACACCCTCAGTCTCCCGAAGAAATCATCGGTATGAAAAGATGCACATGTTGCCTGCAGCTATAGCACATATTGCATGGCATGACACACACATAAGTGAGATTAATTTGAGTTCTGGGCATCATTAGCTCAATTAAAACTGTGATTTTTTAGTTCAGACCTACAGGCCATCATGGAGAAGAGTAATCATAAGAATGAAACGAGTTCCCTAGTTAAAAATTAATTCCCTAGACTAAAAATATAATCAAACGATGTCTACAGTATTTTATGAGGAGCTGAGAGGATAATAAAATTTAAAGCAGTGCAACATTTGCATTTTGTTCATTTCTATCCATATTTTTCCAAGGACTGCCTTTCTGTGTGCTTGTTAATCATATGCACTGCTACAGTCCTGGCATTTTAAGATCACTGTTCACATCAAGATTGAAAGGAAACTAATTACAATCACATTTCAGGCTGGTTGTTTAAAGCCGGCACGGCGCTGGCTACAGCACAGGAGCCTTGACCTTTATTTGTAAGCATGGAAATAAGGTAAAGATGAAAGATTGCTTTTCCTCCGGCTCAGAGGCAGGGATCAGGAGGCCCTCTGGAGAAGCAGAGATGTGGGAAGTCCCCGCACAGCCTCTCTCCTCATCTCCTCTCCCATGCTGGCAGCAGAGGCCACTAGTGCTATGCAGAAGCCGCGCTCCACCGCGGCGAGAGGGGAATAAAAAACACCGCGGAATTTTTACAGCTCTTCCCTCCAGCTGCTGGAAGAACACGCCCCGAATTAGCAGACCCGAGGAGTCTGTCGTTCTGACCCCCATTCGGAGCTTTTTAATTAATGGTTTGCATTGCCCAGTGCTGCGTGCCATGTTCATGCGATGATCAAGGTATGGATACGTGCGGGCTACTCATGGGCAAGAGCTGCAAGGGGTGCTGCCAACTCCTCTGCTGCTCATCTTATGGCTTAATAACACTTAATAGGATCTACATGGATGCATTGGGGCAGAATAAGGTCCCCACAACCTGAGGAAACTACAGGTAATCCTAATGACTTCATTAAATGTGACTGTGTTTAGATCCTGCTGAACGGCAAATTTATTCAGTAGGTTCCGCCTGTTTCTCTGTCCCCAAATTTTCAAAACTATAATTTTAATAAATTTGTACCATGCTCAAAAGAAGCTGAGAGGTAGTTATACAAGCAGGTTTCAGCCCAGGAGCTGCTGATGTGGTATTTGCTCTGGATGCTCTGTTCAGTGTTATCACACAGTGTTTGAAGCCATGGTGAACACCAGCCCCCAAAGGACCTTCTAGGCTTGCATCCTCCCTGTGTTATCACAGGTCTGCCCCAAAATGAGTTAACTGAAGAAAAGTACACCAGCACTGAACTGAAGCAATCATATTCTCCTCTTGTATCCAACACCATATTTACCCTACATAATCATTTCATTTGCCAGGCTCCATTTTTGAGCAGAAATCACTGTTGGAGCCCTGAGGTTTGGTGGGTTCACTGGCAGGGTCTGCCAGGTGATTTGTATCTCCTGGTTGGAAAAGCTCTATTTAGGGTATTAAGGAATGAAAGGAGGGATATTCACCTCACAATGACCCAAAAAACCCCTACAATCCCCAACCACTCCCAGGCATGCTGTAGGCGGAGAGTCCTGCTTGCCCAATCCACGCTGAGGACATGGACCTCAACCCGGACACCACTGAGGACCCGGTTGTTATTCAAGATGAGAAGCAAAGATGGTTTCGCAACACTTTTGTGGTGTATTCTGCTTCTGTCTACATTCTTCAAAGCACGAATTTACTCATGCAAATATTTACAGAAACTGGAGAAAAAATAAAGACTAGTCAAAGCTGCTGCAGTGAACTTCTAATTACAATCCACAAAGTGTTTATGAATAAATTTATCTATTATTTGTCAAGTTCTAGCACTGCATATACTTTGCCTTGTACCATTACAGGCTGAAGGAAACAATATGCAGCATGAAAATGAAAACAATTTGACTTAATTATTTACATCATTACCACCCTTTTGAATTAGGCCCTCCATTTCTTTGGTATTTTGTAAATTTTAATTGGTAATTATGCCTGTTTAATTCATTTTATTTATCTACTACTACAATAAGATCAAAACAAAAAATCTACCAGAATGCAAAGTGCCAGCTATGTCCCCTAATTTTAAATGTCGCTTTTAAGCTTTTGTGATAAAAACGTATTTTGTACCATTTCATTTAAAGTGTATCTGGCTCTGTTCCAATACTATTTAAGCGTAAACAGGAAAAGCCTTGGAGGACAAGTAATCATACTTAAATGACACAAAGATCATTAAAATAATGTTCCAAAAACATGGCAAAATTAGACATTGCAAGACTGTTTTCTTCTCTGAAGTGTTTCACCAGATGGTGAAGAGTGCTGAAATAGTAGATCTGAGAGAAAAAGAAAAAAAAAAGATTTCCACAGTTTTCTCACGCTGGCACAGTACAGAACACACAGCTCTGAGCTTGTCTTAAGCATCTCACACCTTAGCTTAATCAAACGTTCAGGCTCGAGATGACATCGAGGTGTTTGAGTTAAGTTCAATGCTGAATCAGTCTGGGAAATCCCTGCTTTATTCTATTAAAGTTGTCGACCAGATTTATTCAGAGATGAGAACAAATGAGCGTGTCAGCATAAGTTATTGTGGTAATTTGTGAGAGTCTTAATGAGATATTCTCAGAGATCATAAAAGGGAAGAGCTATGTCATTAAATTACTGCACAATAAGTGCATTTTGATACAGGAAAAGAGTTGGGTTTTGAACAGAAATGACACCCTGCATCAGCAGGGATGCATCAATGAGCTATTAGTATTTAAATACAAGGGTCTAACAACCATCCCAGAAAGTCAATGCTTGTTCATATAAATGAGAAAGTGTTTGTATATGTCAGCTGCTCTGTGAAATGGCCACAAGTGAGATGACTCGGTACCTTTTCCACTAGATAAGTTTTCTTCTGAAGGACTTTACCAAGCTCCTTTCTACATGACTTGTTATGCTTCCAGGTGCCATTAGCTTTTTGCTATGTTTTTCAATAGAAATATCTAGAAAATTGTGATTATTTAACAAACCCCTTTAATTTTGTTACTTAAATATTGATAGAGATTTATTCTCTCTTGGCTAGGTGTTTCTACTTTTAGGAATATTGGTGATGCCCCAGTACACCACCACCACCTTCCCTCAGCCATCCATCACCTGCTGAGCAAGGTGAAATATTTGAAGGTCCTGCAATCATTAGTGGTTTCTGCTGACCTGTTACCAACCCCAGCTCCCTGCGGAAAGTCTTAGGTGATAGCCATAAACCTGCTGGAGTTGCAAAGTCACAGTGAGGACAAGATCTGTCCTCTGGAGGACAGGGTTTCTCATCAGCTGAAAACAAGTGGCTGGGCCAGATGACGGGCAAGAGGGCACCAATGCACTTCTAAGCTCCCAACCTTCCAGAAATGTCACGTTTCTCAACCATTTCCTGGGGAACATATGCGGCAAATCCACAGGAAAACTCATCGTTTCGAGATAAAAGAGCCTGAAATGGAAGGTGACTTCATTCCCGATTGGCAGTCGTTCTAGTTTCATGCTGAGCAAGGAAACAGCCTCTTATTCACTATATTACAAATATCTTTGCACTGACTACTCGTAATGTCCTAATAACAGCCTGCGTGCTGCATTTGGTATACTGCCATTATACAGAGTTAGCCACAAAAAATAAACTAAAAATCCCCTGTCACTTTCCACATATCCCCATTCGGTGAACATTCAGAAGAGGGCTTGCAAACTGGAAGTGGTGAACATAATTTTACCAATCCAGTTTATCAGTCTGCATCCAGCTCATCTGCTTAAGTAAAAAGCTCGTGCATGGGCGGATTTCAATGGCCTGTATTAAATGAATGGCTGATTTTAGCCCAATTCTTTTGGGACAGATGATGATTCAACGAGCAGACACTGTAGATGACACAAAATGTCATCCCTGCTGTTCTTCTCAGGTGGTTACCTTGGCGTAGGATGGAAGGTGACCCACAATTGTAAAAACTAGGTGAGCTCTGAACAGCTGTGAGCTTGTACTGATCCCCAGTGTTTTTTCCAAGCTAAATAAACTGGTAGAGCTGGGTAGAACTCCAAGAGTTCCAAGCTAAATAAACTGGTAGAGCTCCAGGACACTCTGTGCCTCAGTTTCCCATCTGTAAAATAGTAATACAAGGATACTGATAAAACATTATTATGCTTTTGCCTAACATGCATTGTTTTCCTTTTAGAAGGGCTCTTCTAGGAACATCAAGTCTTTCTGAAAACTTGATTTACCAAAAAACCCTTGACAATGGTTGGTAACCTCTCTGTCTTCAACAAGGTAAAGGCTCTATTCTCCAGTCTGAGCTTAATTATGAAAAAGGAACTGTATCATGGAGTATCATGTATCATAGATGAAATTCTTGCTTTTGTTCAAGAAAGTCGCTTTACATTTGCATTTGCTTTGACAGAAGCCACGGTTGCCAGTGTAGCAGCACTACTATGGAGTACTTAACGTTGGCAAAACTCCCATTGTACATCTATTTTGCATTCTACCTAAATTCTAGGCAAAATGTAATTTCTTATACTTAAATACTAATAACTTTGAGGGAGAAAAAAAAAAGCCTGGATTGAGTAGCAGATAGAGTGAAATCAAATCCTTTCATGCACGATGCCACTAAGAAAAGAGCCAGCAGAGGTTGTTCTGATGTTAACGATTAATCATGAAACTTATTGTCAGCAATAAAGCACATGAAGGAAATCAAACACAAATATTTAAATGATCGACAAGCCAGAATGCTATGAGATGGGGATGTGTGAGCAGCTTGTAAGGCAGCAGTCCCTGGTCCAGCTCTTCTGGACAACCTGCTGCCAGTGGGGTTTTCCAGCACCACGTTGTGGCCAGGGAGGCTCCAGGAACAGCAGAGCGTTGCCAGAACATCACTTGGCTGATCCTGCTTCCCACGGGATGCTGAGACCTGGGATTCCTCTTTTAGCACATAAGTTTTGTCACTCTGGCCCTTAAAAAAATCAAGGTTTTGTTCAACAAGGAGTCCTGTTGATTTTAATTGGATACTTGAATTGAAGTAAGAGAAATAGATTATTTGCCCTTATTTACTAAGAAGGATAAGAAGGATATTTTTTTTTTTCTTTCCCAGTTATTAATTTCTTTAAATGTAAAGTGACATCTCTGAAATGAAAACAGTTTATTGCTTGCCAGGAGCAAAGACTGCCTGATTTAAGAAATTCAGAATTAAAGCTTTTGAAGCATATCAGGGCATGTTTATAAAACAATTATCGTTGCAAACGTTATCTCTGCTCCATACAGCCTCTTCAGGCCACCACCAAAGCCTCACTGTACATCTTCCCTGACCCAAAATGTTCCATCAATTGCCTAAAATCAGGTCACCTCCTGATAGCAATTTTCCTATCTCAACCCAGGCATTCAAAACCAAACCGAACCAATGCAGAACATATCTGAGGCTGAAAAAAAAAAAAAATTAACTTTGTGTTTAAGATTAAATAGTAGGGTCATTATTAATAACTGACAGCGGACAAAGGAGTGCAGTGATGTCTCCAACAGAGCATTTAAATCTTTGCACAACATGCTCTGCTTGTGCTAGGCTGGTTTCACAAACAACAGCTGTGTAGTTCGTTAACATATGAATCCCCTTGAGGTAATTTGGAGGAGCCAAATGTGCTAAACTAAACACCTCATTAAAACAGCACTTTAAAAAAACAAAACCAAAAAAACGCCAACCAAACCCCAAACTGATTTTCCTTTCCACTTTCTCATGTGGAGATGTTCGACAGAGAATATTCTATTGCAGGGAATCCATTCATCTGTGTTGCTGAAAACAAGGTGGAGGGGGGTAGGTAAAATCAGTAATATGAGGTTTTCTCTGTTAAGATGCACTTGAGACTAAAGTGTCTTTGAAGTGTATTCTGTCACAAAGAAGCAATTAACTGAGAACAATAGTGTTTTCTTTTCCTCCATGTTACTAAGCTGAAGGCACAGGCAACAAGTTTGTACTAAAATATGCAGGACCCTGCTTTTCCTGAGTCTGGGGAGCAAAGGGACGTGACCAAAGACGCTCCATGCAGCTGGTCCTGGGTGACATCCAGGCAGAAGTGCACACAGGTGACCCTGGGGCCACCATGTCCCCCAGGAGAGCCTCACAGAGATTTCCAGACAACTCCACCAAAACAAAAACTGCTGGCAAGGGGAGTCTGGTGTGAGTCCAGGTGACCACGCTGAAGATGTTCAGTCCAAAGGCGCTGGCAGAAAGATCTCCTTTTGGTTTTGCAGGCTACAAAGGTCTCAGGTGCCTTGGTCAAATCTTCCCACTGAGAGTAATATTTCACTACTCTTTTTTATTTGTTCCCAACCCTAGTTGTGTAATGAAAGAGTTTTGTAAGCTCTTTGGTGGTACCACTAGAGGTGTCTTCTGGAAAACAGGTTCTCATGCCCATGTAATGGTGATCTGTGGAGCACTGAAGCTTGAATGGCTCCTGTGATGTGGCCGTTCCGAAGCCACACAGAAAGTGGGACTTCTCAGAAAAACACGTTTTCTTCTCTATCTCCAGCTGAATTGGTTGGTGACTGAAAAGAGGGACGTGACTGACACGCATTTCTGATGGTCTACAAGGAATTTTACAATAGTAAACCACCAATAAATAGGTCAAGCCTCAATAACTATTTACTTCAGAAAATATGTAAATTAGACACCTACTTTTTAATCAATGGTTTATTACCTACATCAAGAGTATTTTTTTAAAACAGTTGCTTGTAGAAAGTATTTATTCCTAAATGAGACTGAAAATCTCTTATATTAATTTAGATGTAGTTTCAGATTTTGATAATAAGCTGAAAGCCGTATGACTAGGAAGTTTTTATTCTTATGGTTTTAAGAAGCAACAGGCCTTTTTCCTTCAGAAAATTGTATATTAACGTGTTCGAATTAAAGGGTGCCAATAGGTTAGAGCTATTGGATTTTTTTGTTTGTCTGCTTAGAAAAATTTGATTTGAACGTTCCATTCACATCTGTTTCATGTTTCCTATATCAGGAAAGACAATAATCTAAATAGCAGTGATAATTTGGAACTTCCATAACAACCATTTAACGTGGATAAATACAACCAAACTGTGCAACACTGAGGTACTTGTGTGTACTCCATAGTTCTTATCTTTTCTTGTAAAGTCCTTATTACTGAAACTTAAGTAAGAAACCTGGTTTTAGGGAGAAGAAAAAGAAAAACGCCAAACCCACAATCTTATTTTTGTTCGTTTTAAAGCATGGCTTTGTAATGTGTCAGAATTTCCTCAAGGTTTTGTAAATACTCTTCTGAATTCCTCCCAGGTATTAGTATGCCTTCCAAAAACCAGAAAATACTATTTATTCTCTGCAGGACTCAATCTATTCTTCTTTGAAATCCTGCAGGTAACTGGCTTCCCCCCAGGGTAATCTTTCATACTTCAATAGGCATGTATATGTGAGTTCAGTCAGAATTAGTACTTTTTAAAAATTCTGATTCCTGTATTGCTGCCAGGCTTTGGACAAGCGCATTTTGGAAACTCTGTTCCCTCTATTCCCTTTGCCAGTTTTATGAGTAAATCCTGCGGTTTGGGGGTATTTAATGGGCACACTGAATGCAGCTCATGCCCTGACTTCCACATGTAAAATCATTCCTACCCTTCCGACCCTTCCATTGCTTTTCCATGGTTTCCTTCCCTGTATTCAGTACAATTATACCTTTAACAAATGTAGATGTTCTTACCACTTTTCTTTCAGCACAGTTTTTGGCTTGGCAAATTCAACTTTGGCTGTTTCTTTTCCCCTTGGCATTTTAACGCTATTTTCCAATTTAGCTCGAACTTTTGTCTAATTTTTATAGCTTAGCAGCTCACATCTGCAGGCACCAAGAGCCTTCTCTCTCTGTATCCTGCAATAAATACAGGCAGTGGTCCTCACTGGGCTTTGTGCATCCCAGTTTATGAAAGAAATGCTGTGAGATAACCTTTGAGATCATCAGCATCCTCACTCCCTCCCACCACCCTCCAGACATGCTGCAATCAAGCCTATTGATTTTTAGATACTGGCACATTTTGTAGGTTTAAATTGGACTCAACAGCTTCTCCAGTGGTGGTTCCTCCATCTACCCAACATCCAGCAGCTTCTTTCTCAGTTCAGGGAACTATACACAAACAACAAATTGATTTCTGAGAGTCCTTTTCATAGAATTACCATAACAACAAGCACAGTCATTTGAAGTGTGCCAAAAAATTCGGAGTTTCTAGCTGGTTTCTGAGATGCGACTTAAATTGTTCTATTCAGGAATTTGTGGTAGACACATGATGTTTTGCAGAGGCTTTATAAGCAACTGCAGCATAAATCTTTAAACTGTAGTTTTACTTGTAAGCAAAAATTCCTTTGCATATTTGTATTTTCTACAGCATTTGCATAGAGTGTTGCTCAAGAACAGGAAGGCTTTAAGATATTTCTCTTTTTTCATTTATCTGGAAAGTCTGTCATATATGGCTTTTTAATATATAATTAAAAAAAAATCCTTATTTGCTATTTTTCTGATTAATTTTAAAAAATCTTCACAAAAAAGATGCAGAAGACAGTGACAATATTTCTGAAGAAGCAGGCTGAAAGCTTTTTGAAGTACTTTTTTTATCGGAAAGCTATCACCGTGGATCATAATAAGCCCCAGAGTTTCAGTCAAGCCCACCACATTGCTGCAAGCTTAAATCACAACCCAAGCAAACCCAAGAGATTCAGATTATGTACTTCCCCTAAAAACAGTAAGCAAACACATTTATGAGTGAGAACATCCCTTTTCACCAGATGTTGCCAGGTGTTCTTCTTCACCCCTACACTATGTGAGCAGCAGAGATTAGGGCAGAATCATTAAATTCTGCATTTTCGTTGTGCTCTAGTTTAACCTGCACTGACTCCCATGCAGTCAGTCCTGATTTACGCTGGTAAGGAAGACTTGTTACAAGAGATGCATGCAAGAAGAAAACCAAAACCCCAAATAAACAAATTATTCTTAATTAGCTTTTTATCCTGAGGATTTTGCAGGTAGAGACACCAAACAGTCGACTCAAAGAACTTGTCCTCCAGTACGTGGTGGACTGGGGACTATGGCCGGTGTCAGCACTATTTGTTGTGAAAGTCCACAGGATTTTTACTTCTGGACATGATCTTCTAGAAGGTTCCATTTATTCCCCAACATGCAGGTCCATTACACTGCAGAGGTTCTGTTAGCTGTACAAATAAATTTTCTATATTTCCACGGTTTCATAGAACTTCCTATAGCTTGGAAATCTGAATGGCTCTTTCCTGCTTATTTTCTGTCTTACTTTTTTTGTTAAGCTAAACCATTACCTAAGTCCCTTATGGCTATTTCTGCCTGTAGTCAGTACCACCAAATCGCAACTAACTCTCCTTTAATGGAAAAATCCGGCCCTCAAAGCTGCTCTGCCTTGCTCTATAAAATGAAATTTCATTTCAAGAGTTTCCATCAGCTCCTGCATTTAACCGTGTTTCTCCCACTCTGGCATAGAGATCAAAAAAGGAGCAGATCACCACAAAATTGATTAAGAGCGAACTCACATGTGTCGCAATTAAGTTACCCATTGATTGTAAAATTGAAGTAAAATAGATTTAGAAGTCTTTTCTGAGAGGTAAGATTCTAGAGGAAGAGATCAAATTACTTACTTTTATATTGCCATAAAGCTATGGAGACTTTTTTTTTTCCTCTTGTGTGTTTTGAAAGGATCATAACTTAGCTATTATTAACTGACTTGGCCCTAGGACAATCTCCCGCTGACATTAAAACCAAACATTACTGTTATTAGGGAATAATTGAGACTTAATAAATGTATTTTTAAACAATATTACTGTGACCTTTTGCCTTACAGAACCAGATTTCACTATAGAAATATTTTCACCTTAAGAAGATTAAAAATACGTGGGGTTTTTTTGTATTTAATAAAACTCATTGCATCATCCATAGGGTACTATTAGACATCTCTGTTATTCATGAAATAAAAGAGCTAAAATATTTTTAATTAAGTGAGAAATAAATAAATTCAGTCCATAAGACAAGCAGGACAGGTATGCATGAAACAAACAAACAAAACAATAAATAAAGAGAGGTTTAAATACTTGCAAGTTCTTCAGTGATGAATTAAACAATGGGCCAAATACAAGATTTCCTCACCCTCCCTGCCCAAGATTTGCACCACTAATCAGCCAGTTTTCAAATCCTTAATGTAGTAAAGCATTTGCCTTTAAGGGAGTAGTAATTTAAGACTGCTATCAAAATGAATGTTTTTCCATTAGGCAAAACAATTATGTCATATATTCTAGCAGTGTCTTTGGACTTAAATCTTTTTAGTGAAGGAAACTGTCAGTCAGCTACAATTTGATCTAAAATCTTGATCAAAAGCCACTGCATTTAGGAAATGCAAGTAAAAAGTGGTTTTTTCCCTATATCACAATAATTTAGGAACTTTCATAAAAATTATCATTTAAATGACAGGTCATGTGTTATCGTACAGATCCAGTGCATTTCGAGGAGGGCATTTGAATGTTTAATTATGTATTTTGAAGCCAGCATCAGTACCTGCACGAATGTAACTTCTTCAAATCTGTATATTAGAACTCATATTTTACTGTCCCTTTTCGTGGGGTTGAGGGACTGTAATTGCAGAGACAGTAAATCTTTACAGTCTATGATTACTTGCTTGCAGAATTTGAAGTTCTCGGTGCACATGAGACATGCTTTACTGCCCTTTACGCTGGCAGAACAAACACTGAGCATTTCTGCTTGGGATGTGCATCAGAATTCACCCCAAGGTAAGAACATAGGAAAAGTTAAGGAGATTAATTTATTACCTGACTGGCATTCCAGAGCATTTGAAAAAATAAGATTTGCCTCGTTTAACTGAAAGTTGCACTCAACATAAAGCCTCACCTGCAATTAGATACTGCCACAGGGGCAGCCTGAGCATCAGATCGCTCCCATCATCTCCGACGTCGCACAATATTATCTTGAGCAAATACTTTGACCTTCCTGTGGTTTAATATCTATTTTTTTTGGAGGGCAGGTTTGTCTCCCCACAGTAAAGATACTGGTCTGTAAGGCAATCCTGGGTGTGGGGTGGCCACAGGAGCAGTCAGTCTGTCTGTCTGCAGCCTCTTCCAACGCCACTTGGAGATGCACACTATTAATACGCGTTTGTGCATCTCATTTGGAGAGTGAGACTTGACCATTTTAATCTCAACACCTGGGCTTATTTTGCCACATTTATAAACCACCTCATGGGATTTTTTTGCAGTCATAAGTAGTCAGGGACCAGGTCTTATGTCTCATCAGAACAGGTCACCTCCAGGTGACCCTTTGGCAGTTCTCTGGGTGCCAGCTGTATTTTTGGAATGAGATATCTAGATAGCACAGGTGTCAATGGAAGAACCCCGGATTTGGGAGTGTTGAGACAGGGACTCGGAAAAGGGGCCATGGATGCCCATATAGCTCTCTAGGCACATGATGGCGAAATAGCTAATAGCTGTCCTGCCTTACCATCAGGTAAGGAATATGGTAAATGCAATCCCTGCAAAGCACTCACAATTGACCCACTGATAGTGCATTCTCAAGTGTCAGGGTAAGAAAAAATAGTTTTGTATTACTTGAAAGCCCTGATAGCTGTTAGAGCTGTAATGCCTCATTCAAATATGGCAAATCCCTCACTTTTTGCTATGCACATCTCTGTTCTTCTCTGTTCTTCTTCGTCTACAAGTCACAATGCACAGCTGTGACTGCAGTACCATTCTGCCTTTGCTACAGCTGCTGCAGGTAGCAATACCACGGGAGATGGATTTAACCCTCGTCACAGATCTTATTGTCCATACAGGTTTGGTTAAAGCTAATAACAGTGCGCCTGCATCTGGAAAAAGTCATATCTTCCCATTGCTGCACGGGCATACTCGTCCTGAAATCTTCTATTGTGGATTGGGTTCCAGTGTACCGCTGTACTGGTGAAATAATAAATGATTTTAGCAGAAAGGTATACATAAAGAACGCTGTGATTTTCGTTGTCAAGTTATCAGAAATTTTCTTAGAGAAACCAACCTGTGATGTGGCTTTTCCATTTAGCTGCAGACTCTTTGCCCTGTTGCTGGGGAGAGCTATTAATCACACAGCCTGAACTTCAAATACTATTAGGGATCCCAGCTATCTGTCTGAAGGCGAACTGGGAAAGCACCACTAGAGGTCACTCAAAATTAATTGTTACCTAATTAACGCAATTTGACCCTACATTTTAGTATGTTCTACCACTTTTATATTTAAGGCATCGTCGAAGTTGACTCTTCAGACAATTTCAACAAAACCCAGAACAGTTGGAGATAGAAAATGTTCCTTCAGCCGTTCCCTCATATGACTCTTTCCAAGGATCCCAAATCAGCTTTGTGTTTGCTTCTGCAGGCAGCAAATCTTCCTTTCCTCAGCAATGAGCTTCATAATGCTAGCAATGAACCTCTGGAATTGTTGGGTTTAGAGGCATTCAGCCCTAGCTATGTTATCTCAAAGAGCTGGTCTCCCATTTTGAAAATTATACCAAAATGAATTGTACAAGTGGGGGAATACACAGGGGGAAAAGTCTTTAATGTTTCCAGGTCCTTCCCTAACCACACTGCCTCCCCGTAAATTTTTAACCACTGCTATATAAAAGAAAAAGGAGATCTTTATAACAATTGTTTGACTAACTAAAAGAGGTGAAAAGCAAAGTTTAAATTTGATTAATGGGTATGTGCTGAAACATCTCTGCATGTGTTTAATCCAAAGCAGATGTTCTATTTGCAAGGTTTTTTTTCAGAATCTGTGAAAATGATAATAGCAATTTATTTGCCAAAAGCAACAGGAAAAGGGATATCTAATTAGTACATCCTATAAGGTCAAGACCACCAACTGCCTGTGAACAATAAAACACCACCTGAAATATGTAATCAAACACACTCAAGGGACTGAGTCTTCCCAGTAGATAATTCATTTTTGACCAGAGTGAGGAGACTTTCATTTCAAATGCAGCTCAATGTAGCAAAACACTTGGGTAGCCAAGCTCCCGTAAAGGATGCTCTATAAAAAATGACATACTTTCATTTAATTTATCCTTTTGGGTTACTGCTGATCCTCTCTCCATCCCCACCCCTTCTACTCAGTCTAATTGACGAAGAGTAGATTAGCTAGCCAGTTTATCCTTATATATGAACATGACAACCGTAAAGAATATTGCACTTTCTGGAAAAAATCATTTAATAACCTTACAAGACCATCATGTGTGCAACTGGGGAAAAAAAAATGACATTGAAGCACTGTGAGATGAGTGAGAAATTTGTCAGAAGCTCTGGTCTCCTAGTTGCTTCATCAAGGTAAATAAATAAATAGACCACCAGCATCTGAAAAGCTGTATGGCTTCTTTCTCCACTTTCTAGAGAGATTAAACTTGCAGAGGTAGAAGGAGAGCACTAGCCACAAAATATTAACAGCATAATCACAGACTCAAGTAGTGGAATTTGCATGCAATTATTTTTTTAAAAAGTGAACTATCCTCTAAACTTCTACCCAAGAAGCCAGCAAAGAAAATGAAAATTATTCTGCATTTATTCTCTCCCTTAAAAGCTGTAGCTGCTGAATAATGAGACCTACTGTTTCAAGGCGTTCCATGATCTTCAGCATCCTTTGTGTGTATTTCACATGTCCTGAAGACATCAGCTCTCCAGTATTGAAGAAAGTTCTGTCTTGCATCACAATCACATCCACCTGTTCTCCAGGGCAATTGTTGACCCTTTGGTGACCACTTTGCTCCCTCTGAGGGACCACTTGGTTGGACTTGGACCCTTTAGATATTCCTCACTGTATCCACAAAGATTCAAACTGTATTTGAATTAGACAAGAAGTCTTCATGCTAGGCATATCATTCACGTGTTCTTCACTGTAAAAGGGGCTAGATAAAGAAGAATAAAGGCTATTCAACAGAAATCCTGCTTAAAAGCCAAGCTTATCACAGCTCCTTCTTTGGGACACATCTGCTGCTGAAGTTCTTACTCTAGAGTGAGGAAAAGAGCTATTTAACATAGTCACCTTCTCCTGAGCGTGCACAGAAATGCTTGCTGAACTGTTACCATGCAATAGAACGTAATTTTAAAAAATCAAGGAGAAATAAGATAGCAAGCAGTCAAAGATTTAAGGCTGAAGTGGAGAAATGGAAGAGGTCTGCCTTTTTTTTTTTTTTTTTTTTTTAATAGCAGCTTTAATTAGGGAAGAAGCCCACCCCAAAGAAGAGTTAATAAAAAAAGGCCAATGGTTGAAGAGTCTTACCAGAGAAAATAAATTCAGGTGGGCTCAGTCAGAGAAATTGCCCTTCATTTTAGAGGAAAATTACAGCTTTTGATATGCAAATAGATATAAAACTCTAAAAGCCTTGAATACCAGTTACCTAAAGCTATCAGTTGCCCCAGCTGGGTCACCATAGAGCAATTTTTCTAATTAGATATCACTTGTTCCCTGATCAGTCTATTTTTCTCCACATTGTTATACTAGCAACTATTGTAAAATATTATCAGTTCAGGCAAATCATCTCCTATTCCTTTCCTTTCCAGCTGCCAAGAAAAAAACAACTAGAAGTAGAGAGAAGTTCCTAGCAGGTATTCTACCCAGCTGACACAACAATTTGCAGACTTCTTTCCCCCTGCAAACCTGCCTTTTATTCTGTATGCCTCATCATCAAAAAGCTGAATTCTGGTTTACAACATTTTCTAAATCCCAGGCACATGAGCACACTCCTCTCAATGCCCTGAATAGATTTAACCCAAAAATAAGAAAGCAGGGAAAAACCAAACTTTCCTTGTTGAAATGCATGCACAGATTTTTTTTTCCAGTCTTCCATGTTACTTTTTTAAATCAGACTTTTCTTTAAAAAGCATTGAGTGCTGCAGAATAAATGTAGACTTCTCACTCAATGTTAAAGTCTTCATAAAGGTATAAAATGACTTCACATACGGTGGGGTTTACATGTTTTGATTTTTGCAATTCTTCAGTGAAGGTTCAAGGTTTGCTTCAAAATTAGCACTGAAAACTAAGGGAAATAAGACAATTATGGCGTATTAGTGAAATTATAAAGCACAAGTCATGGTGGACATTATAATCAAATGTGTGGAAACGATGGATCTTTGAACTCATATGGCATATGCTTTTTATTTTAAACTGATCCATACACTGCTTTTGTAATTCTCTAAAAGCCTATAAAATACAGACAATTCATTTAAAGTGGCCCCATCAACCCAATCAAAAATCGTAGGCTGTAAATTATGACAAATATCTGTCACACTCAAAATATCCTGCCTTATTAAATTAAAAGAGGTTTTGTGATCTCTGTTGCCGCTTCTTCTGTTGCTTATATTCTGCTTTCCTGGGTGAGGACTGTGACCAGCACTGCTTTGAGCTTTATGTCTCCTCCTCTCCCTGGTGAAGCAAGTCAAATGTGAAAAGGTATTTTTTCTTTTAAAGAATCAATTTTGAGGGAAATCTCTCAAATGAACCAATTAAAACAGAGAGCGTGTTTCCTAACCAAGCTGAAATATAATACAAGAAGAGCCAGCTAGAAGTAGCACAGCTGTAGGAAATCAGTGGAACAAAATTCAGTAAAAAAACCATAAAACCTTAAGAAGGCGAAGGTCGGTTTGACGTGCTCAGTCTGCCCCTCTCGTGGTCCTGAGCACCGAGATGTGTGTGCCCAAGCAGTCTGGGCAAGGTCACTCGTGTGTGACAGGGGACAAGGGACATTGCTGACGTCCTTACTTTATCCTCTGGGTTCTTCTTGAGTGAAGACAGTAAACTAATTCTGAATGTGCCTTTAGAAATTGGCGTGGGCCAGGATATTTTCCCTCATTATTTTACGGTCCCAGTTCTGCTCTTCATCTTCCTGTCACCTTATCTCATTTGGTCTCCATCTTCTGTAGCAATTAAAAAGATGTCATTCTTTTAACCCCTGTTCTGCTGGTGCTTTCCATGCATTTGCATTCCCCTGCCTTTATATCCATCAGCAGCCTCTGTGCAATAACCTCTGTCTGGCTATGAAACAGTCACCATAAAATTGTTAAATCCCAGCTTGCTCTACTCTGTACTTTGTTTTAGTTACTTTTACCATGACAGGCTCTGTAGCTGCATACACAAATTCCAGCATATGCAGCCACCCCCGCAGCAGAGAGATCCTGGAAGCGCCTGGTTGCTGAACACAGATTTCTTTTGCCATTGCACATGGTAAATCCTGGAATCGCTGCAGCTTGGAAATTGTCCCAGATAGGGCACACAAGAGAGACTGGGAATCACACACTGGAATCAAACTCCCTACATTTAGTGACAAAATCTTGGACACAGGCTCTAGCCTCTGAAGATGGGAAGAAAAGGGTGCTCAGCTAATGTTATCTGGTAATGTGAAGCTAATTACAGATAAAAGGTCTTCCTGTGTCCAGAAAAAAAGCCATTACACTGGATTATATTGGACTGAGACATGAAGGATTAGTGACGAGGCGGCCTGATGCTGCTGCTTTGCTGGTTACGTGCATTCAAAGACCTTCTCCAAGAGCCCTGTGTTTGCAAATAGAAGGAGTAATTCAGAACTCAGTGATTAATGTTGGCTTTGAAGGTTTTTGGGTGCCCAGAGCAGGAGTTTTGAAGCCCAGGAGCAGGTTAGCAGGTATTCAGCACCTGTTGTGTCAGGATAACCAGTGACATTACTTCTCTCAGAGAAGTAACCTCTAAAAATGATGTCTGTAGCCAAGCATTTTAATATATCTGCATGCCTGTAAGTAGATTGGATTGTTTGTTTGTTTTCAGCATTCATGGGAGCATCCTGGAGAGGCACCAGAGGACATTTAGCACGTCAGTTAGCTTGCATACTCGACATAACCTCATACCTTGGTGTTGTCAGTGCTGGGCAGGTTGGCCATCAAGCCAAGCACAAGCAGAACCAGACCAAAGCCTTCCCAGACTTAGGCAAGAAATCTGGATGTCTGGGTTTCCCAGCACACCTGATGTTATTGCTCAGACACCCTGCAGTGAGGTGAAGCCTTGGGCCATGAGGCAACACTAAAGGCTAATCCAAAACTGTGGAGGCTATGGAGACACATGCAGAAATTTCTTATCTTTGAATGAAAGTGTTGGTAGGCATTGAGAGTACAATAAGTATCATTTGCAGGTGGGCCATAAAGGTGTTCTTTTCCTTTTTCATATTCTTTATATCTTCCTCAAACTTTGGCACAGCTCTCTCCCCAGACCTGGAAGTCTGAATGGAGATGACAATTTGCTCCTCTCCTCGCTAATTGGAACTAGAGCACAGATATCTGAGAAGAGAGAAATGATGAGCTGGCTTCCTTGCATCTTCTCTGTTTGTCTTCATTTTTACTCTTATACTGTCTTGCCTGCTCTGCTAAGCTGCCAGTCATGTCCCGGGGACACTTTCTCTGTTTGACAGCTCGGAGGATTGTCTGACTTTCCCTCATCTCCAGTGGATGATTTTAGGTCCCGAGGCTGAGACAAACCATCTGGAAACCGGACCTGTGGACAAGGCGGCTGCTCAGAAAGTGCCTTGTGGTTACGGGTCTCCTCATTACCACCGTGGCAGCTGCTCCGGAGCTTGGAGATGTTAATTGCTAACAAAGGAGCATTGTCCTCCTTCTGCTGACCTATATCTTCTCCTTGCTTGGCTCTAGAGGAGCTGGTGGCTGAATTGCCTCTGACTCACCTTAAACAACTCCATTTATTTAAGGGTTTTTAATCACTGCATATTAAAACCTCACTGATGGAGGTACCACAAGCCTTTCCTTTGCCCACAGATAGTGATTTCGGTCTTATTAGTCTTAATGTCAGATTTTGGTGCTGCATTCTGCACCTTTGAGCAAGGGCTCCTACAACTCCCAGAATGGAGCAGCTTTACAAGAAAAAAAATACTGGACAGAATAATTTCTTTTTTCTTTCAATAGTCCCCAAAATAGGCCATGACTGACAAGTCTGAGGCAGAGGGATTTGAAGCACTTGATTTTCTTTTTTTCAGGGTATTTTATATTGAAACAGTGGCTGCCACTGCCATTACAGAAAGGATTATGAGAACATTCCAAGGGCTGAGACCTTAGCTGGGCCTGAGGACACTTATAAGCTCTGTTTTTCTGTACTGCTCTATCCTATCAGATTTCTTTCTCCCTCTCATTGAAATACTAACTTATATAATTACCCAATTCGTATCACTTTGCAAGGCAATAAATGGAATGAAAAAGCTTCTGCTCACATACCTTAGAAACACCAGCATTACCTAAAAATACAAATAAATCAAATAAGCATCTCAAACACCTAAAGTGACATGTAGCCACATTCAATTCCTGCCCTGGAAGCTGCTGAGCCTATGAAACGTAGTGAAAATGCAAAGCACAAAGCAAAAATGTGCCAGCCTCTTTAGAAAGCTGTGCTTATCATTGGCAAGGGCTGGTTTGCATTAGAGCCTCTCAGCCCTTTGACTGATTTGTTTCTTGGGTGTAACAGCTGCCTACAGGTTGTACCTACACAAGCGAATCGAATGTGACACAAAGCCAGAACATTGCGGTATGTTGCTTCTTGTACTAATAAATATTTAAGGATAAAGCCTAAGTGCTGCTTCTTCAGCATCAGATCCTTCTCTGTTGCAAAACGGTAAAAAAGAACTTGCAAATTGCTATCCATAATGGAAAAATATATAAAAGGATGGTGACAAGCCCATCATAGAATCATTTTGGTTGGAAGAGACCCTCAGGATCATTGAGTCCAACCATATTATGAAAATGGGTCGTATTTTTTGAAATGTTTTTTGTTTCTCAGTAGAATTCCACACACTTTTCCTTCTCTTCTCTTCTCTTCTCTTCTCTTCTCTTCTCTTCTCTTCTCTTCTCTTCTCTTCTCTTCTCTTCTCTTCTCTTCTCTTCTCT
>VWYH01009570.1:1266846-1308080 GCA_013399365.1 Pampusana beccarii | reverse complement strand
TCCTCCTCCTCTCCTCTCCACTCCGCCCCTCTCCTCTCCTCTCCTCTCCTCTCCTCTCCTCTCCTCTCCTCTCCTCTCCTCTCCTCTCCTCTCCTCTCCTCTCCTCTCCTCTCCTCTCCTCTCGCCAACCCTCTCCCTCTACCTACAAGTCAACCATGAGTGAGTGAAGAAAATAACTGCCTATAGACTGCACGTCAAAGTTCTTTTCTTCATGCAGTTTTGTTTAGGAAGGGGAAGAAAAGCACATCAGCCATGGAGGGTTGGAGCATCCTTATCCCCTCTTCTCCCATCTAGTGTCAAGCAACTTACCCAGCTCAGTCCCCAATGACATTCCAATGTCCTCCCTCCAAATGATGATGCCAAAAATTATCATAAGCTCACCTTGCCTTGTCAGTTGAGTGGCTCTGGGATAAGCAATCACAGCTTTAGCAGAAACCCTGAAAATAATATTTGTATAGTTCACGTGACAAACAGGTATGAACAGAGTGCATTTACAAAACCAGACAACGTTAATTGCTTCCGGGAATGTCTAGGGATTACTCCACCTGAAAATATTTGCGCTTTTTGATGAAAACTCGTATGATGTGGCACACAGACAGCAAAGCAAACGTTTCACTCACTTCCTCTCTGGATTTTGAAATTAAGCACAAAAGGAAGAAAAATGCAGCATGTACTAAAAAGAAGGAAAAAAAAGAGAAAAAATACCCACCAACCAAACCCCCCCATATCTGTGTTCAGGGGTCCATTTCAAAACTCCTTACCCAGCTGTATTGGCTTTCATGACTGGGCAGTCTTTTGATTGAGTAGAGGAGGTCATAATTTAGAATCTCAAGTGCTTACACCTCTTGGGGCATTTCTTGCTTGAAAATTAGGAAGTCAGGAGAAAATAAAAGGCAGAAAGTAGCTCAGTATTTTATTTTAGGAACACCTTCCATCTTCAATTCTACAATGAGTTTTGACTTCTGTGGATGCTTTTCTCTGAGTTAGAATAAAGCCTGTGGTATAGTTGTTGTTTCACTTGCTGTGAATATTCTTTCTTTTCTATTAGGAAAACACCTCAATCATAGAATAAAATCCTAAGGCCAGTTTTTGCGTGGCAGGATTTTTATTGATAAAATAGAGAAAAGCAATGACTTTCCAGTGGCTTTACCCATCTTTAATGTGCCAGGAAATTTCCACTGGTTCAGTGGGACCAGGAGATACGTTTGGCTTCACTATGGGTTTTATTTTTATTCTGAAATACCCATTTGTTTTTATCAACTGGTGAAAGAAAATGAACAAATACAAAGATACTTTCTTAATTCCGAATGCTGGTGTGTAGTTAGATTGAGGAAAGCTTGAAAACTGATGTTATCAAGGTCCTGTGGAATAAAACAACATTTAAAATCCATAGTTATGTTTTTAGGAGATACGAATCCATTCTGTTTCATTATAAACTAGAAGGGTTTTTTCACTGGGATCCCAGAAGTAAACTGGAACCAAGAAGAAGGAACTGAGATTCAGAATGGCTGCTTGGGACCTGTGATCTTTGCATAGGATAATTAATGCTGCAGCCTGACACAAGACAAGAAAACATGGTTAGTAAACACATTGCACAGAAAATATGTTCTACAGAAGTGTACATTCACTTTAACAGAATCCGCATCTGACTTTCAAAGTATCTTTGTCTGCATTCCCGTTAGGCTTATTTAGTTAATACAAGTTCACTCCAAGAATTATTCTTACATTTTAGGTGGGAGCTATCTATAATCTTGTAAATACTATGTTCCTTCCACACTGTGTTGCACACTGGGATGCTTGGGCTGTCACGGGCAAATCAGAAAAGAAATAACATTGAGCTTCAGCCTCAAAAAATAGAAAAATATGTTTTCTTACATCATGCATACAGAGTATGTCCCAGAACTTCAAAAAAGTGGAATTTCAGAAGTAAATACGAGGTTGGATTTGATTTGGTGAATCCATGAAGTGGATTTTCGATACTGAAGGACTGTCATTTGGGAGGGTGATTTAAGAGCTTTGAATGTTGTTGTCATCCTGAGTGTTATGAAATGCACGCATCTCGCCGTGCTGTCTGAGATCCCTTCCAGCTGTTTCAAAGGAGAGGTTATTATCGTCTGTGGGCAAGATTGTTTTGCACCACAGTAGATATTAGAAGGAAGCCTATGTAATCATTTATAGCATGTGTGCATCTTAACACTGTAGCTGAATTTTTTAGAATAGACTGTAATAAATTCTGGCATCATGAATTTTCTTCATCGTTTCTCATGTTTCTCCATCTCAACAAATCAAAATGAATGCAAAAGGGCCCCTAGTGTGTTAGCAGTGAGCATTGTACGTTAAGAAGACCAAAAAAAAGGCAAAATAATTGTTATGCAACACAACACGTACTCACAGTCAATAGCCCAAGAAGAAGTAATTTATGTAGACATATTGACATTGCAAATTTTCAATGTCCTCTTTAAAAAGACACTATTTCTCCTGAATTTTCTTCAGATGTGAATGGCAAAGGTCTCTGAGTCCCAAGAAAATGCAAAAGGACCTTGAAATAAAATGATGTCATAAAGGCTGGCAGTGATACACTCCTCCCAAGTTTTCAGCACAATTATATGCTTATTACTTTGGAAGAGTTAGAAAACAAGCAAGCTGCAGCTTTTAATGAAGCTTTCATAGCAGTGAGAAGAACTATGAAAAAGCATTTAAAGCAGCTCATCTCCTCCTCTATTCAGGCTCTCTTTCATTTCCAGAGGCAGTTGCGATGAGAAATTGGATGCTATCCAGTTTGGATTTATAAGGAGGCAGAAAAGGAGATAATGGCGGAAGTATGTGCTTTTTTCCCCCCTCCATGTAAATTCAGATCATCTTTAACATTTGATCAGATTTTGAGGAACACGAGACAAAAAAGCAGCAGATATTTCCAATCACACATTTCAAAACCTTAAAAGAGCTTTGCAGAGTCTCCCTGTATCCAGAACTGCTTCAGACTTCTCCTTTTTGTTATTTTTTGGGAAGATGTAGAACATAACTATTTACTTAGCTCTGCTATCTGATTATAAAATCCTGACTCAGGGCATCTAAAAGTTATGCTTACAATGCACAGACATACATCCCAGTCCTTTGTACTGTCATGCTGCCACCCTAACAAGCTAGAAATATGTATGTGAGTGGAGAAGACATTTCAGGATCAGAGGAACAGTCAGTTAACGATATATTACTGAGGCTGATTTCCTTGTCAGTCCATAAAAACTAAATGTGACCCCAAAGGAGACATTTTTTATTACGGGGAAGCAATTTTCTTACCCTTTTATGACACTGTTTTTATTATCAGCATTATTCACAATTCTCTAATTAGAGAGCACAATATTGTTACACTAGATTTTACTCTTTGATTCACATACACACAGGCATTACAGATGCCATAAGATGGTGTATTAGTGCAATAATGCTGAATAATACTCCTTTGAAAAATATTTCTTTTCTTTTTTTTTTTCCTCACAGAGGTCAGTGGGCCACAATATTTTAATATGGTTTTGCTCTAATCCTGTGACCTTACATACGCACTTGAAAAGAAATGGTGAGGCTGAACGACCTGATCATTTGTTTTTCTGTTTAGAAGAGCTTATCTGAAACTTTGCAACCAAAGCTTATTTCAAGTTTTATTTCTAAAAGTATATACAGCCATTAAGTGCAAAAAGGAAAAAAAATACCGATGTATGCAAAAACTACTTGAAGACAGGAACTTACTTGATCCTTTTGTGCTCTCTGGTAGGTGACCTGGCTTTGTGCGCTACCACGGAACCACCACAGGGGACTGAAGAACGAAGCAATCGCTTTGTAGGTGCCTAAAACTTGACCAAAAGAATTCAGCCTTGGAAAGGATGTTACTTGTTGCTTTGTCTGTTTATTTTCATAAGAATTGCTATTCATAGCAGAGTATAGATCCTGAACTTGGAGGTAACAAGATATGAAACATTTCCGAGTCCCCAAAAAGTTTCTGGGCAGCTGTTAAGAAGTCTCATCATGCAGTAAACTGTTCATACCAGAGAGGGTACAAACTGCCCCAAATCTTTCTTTACCAGACCTTGAAGAGTCATAACTCTTTGGCATTTTGAGGGACATTGTGAATCAATTCCCTACTCAGGATTTCACTTTAAAGGTCCAGTACAGTCCTAAATGTTGACTGTGTGGAAATGGTTCCTCTATTTGTTTGTTTGGGGGGCTTTTTTCATCTGAAGTCTGTATATATTTCACTGCTCAGAAATCGATGAAGGGGCTTTACAGCAGGTCTAGTAAAGTGCAGTTCTCCAATTACAACCTAGCTGTAAAATATACAGTAGGGTTTTTTCCTTTTTACTTCCAGGCAGTGAGTTTTGGTCATGTCAGTTAAACCCAACTAAAAGAAGGAGAAAGAAAGAAAGGGAGAAATGACTGTTCAGTGAACCTCAGGAGAGTTATGAAGTTATACAGCCTCAGAAGGATTTTAGGCAGTTTTATGTTGCCCAGCTCAGCTCACATTTATATCACCTGTCTCAGTGCCTGAAATGAGCTGAGCTATGTGCTTGATAGAGAGAAGTACCTCTACTGACTGATGTATCTAACATACCTGGTTTGGATATGGCTGGATGACACAGAAAAGAGGGTTGCTAGCCTCACAGGAGGTGAGATTTCTGTAATATATTTAATGTAGCAATATATTTAATGTAGCTAAAAAAAATGTACATAGAGGAAAACAAAGAATCAGTAAAGAGCTAGGATTTTTTTGAAAGTTAAACACTTCCATGTGAACTTAGTTATGTCCAAATTACTGCTTGAATGGAGGAAGAAAAACTGCAGCAATCTGGAAGGCTGTGCTGCAAATATAACTGCTGTTCTAGATAAAAAGATAAACATATCCTTATTCAGTGTTATTATCCAATTATGCCTGGATTTTGACTATGTGAGACACTCAAAAAGCCTTCCAAGAACCTGGAGATACTCTGAAGCACAATGTTCTGCCCGTGAAGATTTATCTCCAGTTTCACCTGCTAAGATTATTCATCTTGTTTTGAGAAGCATAATTTACCATACTCAGCATGCTGTATTGCGTTCATATATGTAGAGAAGAACTGGATTGATTATCTTCAGGCTTCCTGCCACTAAACTCAGCAAATTAGCTCTTCATGGTTCCAGCAAATGACTGCTCTTTTTTTTTTTTTTTTTCCCCCCTAGTGCTCCAGGAGAAATTGAACCGCAAACTTTGGCTGGGAAGCTAAGAACTTGTTTAGAAACTCCCAAAAGAGGGAAGAGATATATAGCTGTTATTACAATTAGTAAAGCAATGCAGAGATATAGGAGATGGTCATGATATCTCAAAGAACCCAAATAAATTGAGCTCCATTTCCCTTGGTTTCTTTTGTGTAGAGGTAGATCAACTGATGTCTATCACATTCAACATTAATATCCAGTTGTAGCAGAGCTGATGGAAGCTGGTCCTCTTTGTTACAGTCCCCAGAAGATCCTGGAACACACCCTCGTTGAATTTGATGCCTAACATGGGCAGGATGAGAAGGAGCCTTTCACCCAGCAAGGGTTTACCAAGAGCAACACTTGCTTGGCCAACCTGGCTGCCCTCCGTGGTGAGATGAGCGACTTTATGGAGCTTCGCCAGCCTCCTCCTCTAGAAGCCAAGAGGTCTTTCCCGGTCAACACTTCTACTGCGATACGAATCTGTGGGGAAAAAGAAAGAACTGAATCCTAAATTTTTCAACTTCGGGCATTCATCAACGCTGTTTTGTGTTCCACATCAGATTTTTGGTTCTCATTAAAAAGAAAAAAAAAATAAATCTCTTATCTGAAAAACAAATTTGGCCACATGTCTGAAGAACATTTTACATGTGCAAAGAAGGAGAACGAAGCTTGTGAGCCCTGTGTGAAAACCTTGGGTACATGTGACACCCAAACCTGCCCAATATATTTTGATTATTTCCTTCTAATTTCTGTTCAGCCCTGTTGATCTTAAATCCCTCTTCTTCCTTTGTCTTTTAAATGCTATTTGTACCGTTTTATCTGCACTGTTCATTTTTTTTTTAAATCCCTTCCATAAAAAAACAATAAAATATTAATGTGGCATAAAAAAGTCTGTCTGTGCTGGGACTCTCTTGAAACCATTGATGAATCCATGAATAAAATATGAATCTTTATTTTGCTTGTGGTATATCAGATTTCACGTGTTTATTATATTTTCTGTGAAGTGAGGTTGTCCAACAAAGTTTCTGTTTATTTGTTTGCCTGCTTTTATTTTAGGTAGCCCTTGATTTATTAACCTTTGAAAAAGCTATTGTCTGATGTAGTCTTACATGAAACATGAAACTTTCATTGGGATCAATTTTCTAGTCTCTCTCATCTGAAAAAGGAAGAAGAAAAAAAAGAAAAAAAGAAACCTTACTTATCCCAGAAAATGCATATTTTTTTCATCCGTGTGCTGTTGAGCTGCATCTTCCAGTATTACCTTGGCCTGAGAAAAAGTCTTTTGAATGCGATGGGTGATGTTCACTGTAAAAAAAAAACAACCTGAATACCCAAACCTGGGGTATTGTAACTTTTTTTTTAATGTATTTTTCTTTGGCAATCTTAATTAACGTTTTTGTTAGTTTTTGTGTGGTGTATTTTTGTTTGTTCGTTTGCTTTTTTGTGTTATTTTCGGGGGTTTTGTTTGCATTTGTTTGTTTGTTTGTTTGTTTTTTAACTATAATAATGTCTTCGTCTCCTTGTGCAAGACTGATGGCAACATAAATCTGAAGCAGTTTTTCTGGAGATGTCTGCGCTGCCTACAGTTCTGCTGGTTTGCTGACAAAGGATCTGCTTGTTTGGGTGACACGTTCTTGAGATAATCTTATCAGAGATGAATTTTTTATAACATCGATTTTCTAACAATCCTTTTAATGGAAGCAAAAGATGATTTTGGGTTAAATCTGTGGAACAGGGACAGAGAATACATGATGAACAACTGCCACTTCAAGGGACGATAACAGAACTGCAGGCATAAACTAAGAAATCACTGGGTACTTAGGCTCTTTTGTTCATCTTTATGGAGCATATACCATTTAGAATATAGATATTCCTGCTCCAGAAATGCAGGTGAAAATCCTGATAGGCTGAATATTACAAGTTTGTTTTGGAGAAGAAAAGTCTACTCTTTTAATGAAAAGCATATTACACGTGTAGAAAAGAATAAGAAAGATGCTTGGGAATCCTTAAAAAATATATAGAAATTAGAACATTAATATGCAACATTAATATATGAGGCCTTTTAAAATTCATTCTGAAAGAGGTCTTTCCAAGTTTGGTAACTGTATGTAGTATTATGATAGCTTTATAGTTGTACTATAGGCATATTTCTTATTAAATATGTCTCAGGTAAACTCTGCTTCATGCTTAACATGACATTAAGCCCTAAAGCTCAGCAACAGCTGTCCGGAGAGAAGACACCCAAAGCAGCCTCTTTCCTTCTGGTATTCCAGTAATTCTGTTCCTTAAAATATAAATCAGGTGATTAATAACTAGATGGGAAAAAAAAAGTAACCACTAGTAATTTTCCAGAAATGTTTCTTATTTTAGGTGTAGGGGCCATTTCAGTGAAGTGTGATTAATGTGAGCCCAAGTTACATTGCCCCCCCTCACAGGTTGCAATCCAGCACACCATTGAAGAGCTCTTAGAAATACAGAGATTTTTCTCTGCAAATCAGTAGCAGCATCTGCCTTCCCTGTGAAAGAAGCAGGTATGGCTAATTAACAGCTAATTGCAAGTGCATTTTCAGACCCTTGAGAAAGGGAGCACAGCTGAGGAAGGAGCATCTCCCACCAACCCCTCTACTTTGTGACTTTGTTGCCCACTTTCTTGGGTCTATAACTGGCTGAATTCGTAAAACACTGATAATAACTTGGAAAATGTCCAATCAGATGAAAAGGGGAAACTCCGAGGAGTGTATGTGGAATGAAGATTAGTTGCTGCAAAGGCCGGAATTGTGGCATCAAGGGATTTTCATGGATGGAACGTGACAAATCAAGACCTACCCACAGACACATTGCAGGTAAACAAGGGGCTGCTTTGAAAAGACTGCTTAAAGTATTCTTGTGACTGACATACAGGATGATAGGACTTATGTTACCTAAAAAATAAAGTTAATTTGCTGAGCAGTGAGAAAATACTTTGCACTCTCTTTTCAAAGAGGAATCACAAGTTTCCACTTCTTTTTTTTTTTTAGTGAAATGCTCCCTAGAGGAATGACGGTCATTGTCTTTTGTGGAACTCAGACAAAAGAGACTACTTTATCGATTGCAACTCCTTACTGCAAAGTTGTAATTAAAACTAAGTATTAAAACTGGTCACAGTATAACCTGGCACTCTAGAGCTGGCTGTGTACAATAAAAATCGCATCATGTTCTCCTCATCGGGAAAGCCATCCCCGATCCAATTTCAAAGTTCTGCAGCGGTAATTGAAGGCTGCAGGATGTTGTTCAGCAAAATTTAAGATTAGGATGTAGCTGAGGATGTGTCGGCAGGCAGCTACATCTCAGCCCCATCTTGTGCAAATCCTGGGTAGGTGGTGCTGCAGAATAGGGCTTAATATCACAACGAGCTGAAAAGTCTATCACTCTGCATGCTCAAGAATTAAGAGCATTTGAGGTGTGCGTTAGGCAGTGGATACATCTTAATTTTTGTTAGCAATTAGTTTAAAAAAAATGTTGTTTTTTTTTTTTTTTTTTTAACTGTTAATTTCTGTACTGTGGCAGCTTGGTTGGGGTTTTTTTGCTCAGGAGAAATGATAACACTGCCAGACAATCAGTCTCTGAGACTGGAAGATCATTCTCTGAGTACATAAATAGTATGAATACATATGCATTAAATATATTTTTAAATATTATTAGAATAGTATATGTTTAAACAGGAAAGGTCAAGATTAAGCCCTCACGAATCTCGTTTAAGAGAAACCAAAGCCTGCACTTCTATATCCATTTACTCTCACTCACATTTCACAGTGGAAATTGCCTCTATTACATTTTATTTAATTCTTTTCTTCGAACTGGAAATGGGTAATTTTAAAAATGTAAGTGGTTTGTATTGAGTTCTCAGACCCTGGGACATCACTGTGCAAGGATGTTGTAAATTTGCACAGTGTCTTGTGCAATCTGTCCTCAACCCCAGCACTATCCCAGAACCTCAAATTAGTCAACTTTTGGGCTTTTTTTTTTTTTTTTAAGTGAGCAAGTACGCTGTGATCTTATCTAGCAACTGATTTGTGGTAGCTGCTGATCTTATAGGCTTTGGTGGTAGATGGATGATACGAGTTGTAAATTACTGAGGCAAAGAAAAGGGTAGCTGGTGAGATTACTAATCAATTTTCTAAAGAATTATCTAGCAGAAAGGCCAGCTTTAAATTGTTACATATTTCTTTTTAATTTAAAGAAAACCATCAAAGGTGACCTGCTGGCATCTGTCTGTGTTGAATTACATGTATTTTATTGGTCTTTTAATGTTGAGTCTATTGCTTATCAATAACTCTGAATGTCCCTGTAAAGTTTCCCAAGGAAAATAAAGATGCTTACTGTAGAAATTATTTCGCTCATTTTGGGACACATTACATTTATTAATCTAATGCTGAATCACTTGGTATTACTGCTTTTGAAGGAGTGAGCAGCAATTTAGGCTCTCCTGCGCTAGGTGCTCTGCTTTAATGGGACATATACTGACACTTGATCTTGTGAACTGAATGAGAGAGATAAAATATGTGGAAGAAAAATTATCACCAGCCTCTTTCACAAACACAGAGCTGTGGCATAGGAAGACTTGTTTAAGTTCCTATAAAATAGGCTGTGGCATGGTCAGGTGCTGAACCTTGATGTCAGGCTCTTCATCTCAACCCCAGGTACACACACATCCATCCTCGGAGGAATAACGATGAATCTTTTGGGAGAAGCTGGAATGAATCAAGGAGAGAAAATTATAATCTGTTAAACTGTAAACTTGAAAGTTGCTGTCAATAGGAGTAACATCACAAAAATCGGTGTATATCACTTGTATTTTTTAAATAATGCAAAAGTTGCTTCGATTTTAGAGCGTAGCAAAAACAGTGTCAGCTTTTCTAAAATTTGCTATGTCTCTCAGACAAGAAAGGAAAAAAAAAACCTTGAGACTTAGAAACAATAATTGAAGTTTGTTAATTTGCAGCTCTTCACTTTTGCCTTCGAATAATTGTCGTGTAACAGTCAAAGCAAGATGTGTGATAGTTCCTGCAATAATAACACTTATAAAGAAATGATTTGTTTTTGCCCTTAATGAATCTGAAGAGATCCCAGCATAGCTCTTGTAAAAGCGTATTGGACTTTTCTACCCATTTCCACAATACAACATCTGGTTATCCCCTTCGTTATTTCGATCAGAGATTAATGATATTTTACATTATTTAAAAATCAAGCGTGACTTCCCCAGTTGCTTTGAATGGGAAAGCTGCCTGGGCTCACAGTCCCTCGATTACACCCGCCAGGATCTCGCTCCTGCTTTAAACAATATAAACCGTTTATGTCAGTAAGATTCTGCATTTGTTTAAGCTGTCTCAATAAAGGTAAAATATCCCCTCAATTATTTTATTTTCTCTTTAGCTTCCAACATTCTTTCTTTCCGATAGTAATTTTTATCATAAGAGGAAAATCCTGGATAGGACAAATGGTTTTAATATTTAAATATAGAGATTAAACCAGTTGCTGTAAGCTTACTTAATCTGTAAAAACCAAGCGGTGAAATGATAAAATGAATTAGCAAAGACACAGCAAATAGGAGCAGGGCTTGGAAAACGCAGTGATGCCAAGCAGCAAAGCTGGGGATCACACTCCTGTTACCAAAATGTCTGCAACAATTGGGAAGTTTGGTTCAGTGACAAACGACACCAAAAGCTCAGGTGATTTATTCATAAAGGCTTCGCTGAGCTTTTAAGTCGGAGAGAATTTTCCCTTAGTAAGGGCTTCAGGATGAGACCTCAGATGACAAAAGACAATAGATCAAAGAGGATGTAATAAGTTCATGAAATGCGGAATGTCACTTATGCATATTCAAAGTCGTTTCCTCGTCCTTCTCCTAGGCTGCGTGCCAAGCAAAGCAGTACCTTCGTTAAGAATGAACCACGACTTTTACAAGTAAGGATAGTCTTTACATGCTAGATTTATGGCAAAAAAACCCAAACCAAAATAAAAATCAAAGCCATGTGACTGGACTTCAGCCAAATATTACAATATTTACTGAAAAAGATGTAAACCTTGACAACGATGTGACACTGACACCAGCTCTTTCTTTTCCTTTTAAACTCCGCCTGCGTCGGCAAGACTTCACTTTTCTTGGACTTCAAGTACCGCTTGCAAGCCCTTGAAGAAGAACAGGACTAAAAGTTTATCACAACAGCATCATAATGAAAGATGGATTCTTTCTCCTTCAAAGGCCTTGTTAACTTGTTAAGGAGCACTTCTTGGTGGGTTTATTTGGCATGTGTTTGCTTTGGTATATACAGGAGAGAGAAAATGAAATACTACTTAATGGCAAAGAAAGTAGTTTTTTCCTCTTTAGTTTCAGTGTTACTCTCAAGGACAATAAGTTATTAGTGGCTTTTCACTCTCCAGTGCAGGAACTTTTCAGGCTTCAGAAATGTTACCCTGTTGAGTGAATGCAATCCATTGGATTTCTTTATTACTTTCATATTGCTAAGGTCTGTTGCAATTTTTGATTAAAATAATTAACTGCTACTCAAATGGGAGAATGAAACTGGAAGTGTAAGAGTAACAACAAAGAGCTCCTCAAATAACCTAGGAATAGTATGAACTGATTTTTTGTTTAGCTACCGGTTTTGAAAAATCAAGGGAAATAATTTTGGATTTGCTTTGACAAAGACATTTTAAAACCTTTTGAACTAAAAAGTGAAACTAAAGATTTTCTTGTGAATTAAAATACAACTTATTTTGGGCTTCTAAAAGTTTGAGATCATTTAATATTATATTGTAAAGGAGATGAATGCATTTCCCTTAGTAAAAGTTTGAAATTAATAAGTTGGGATTTTCCAAAAAATTTTTTATATATTTTTTTAAATTAAAATACTTAATGGAGCTGGCAAAGTAGTAAATTAACAACATGAATTGACTTGTCTCTGTACTTTTGGAAAAGCTATCGGCAAAAAATTTTCCTAAGGACAAGCCTGATTGACAGGCCAGAAAAGCAATGACAATATGTGCAAGGGAAAAAAAATAACATTGTTTAGCAGCTATTTGTCCTCTCCCTTAACCAGAGGTAACAATAAGCAAGATATGTTTAATTAGGTTGTCCCTGAGAAGTATGTATGTGTGGACTATGAAACAGAAGAGACACAATTTCTTCTTTACCTGAAAAGGTTTGCAGAGGACCACGCACATCCTTTTACCTTTGCAAGGGTGCACTGAGGAGCAAAGAGCACAACAGTCTCAACGAAGCAATTAACATAGGAATTAATTGCAATGATTTAAGAAAAGTAAAATAATTTTTTAATTGGAGAAGACGAAAATAGTCTTGGACAAGTGCTGGTTCTGATATCATCTAGAGCTCAGTAACTGAAACATGCAAGTAGAAAAGTAGTGAGTTCAATTTACTCTGAATTCAGTCATCTCTATCTCCATATAATTTGTAATGTAAAAGGCTGTGTCACTACGTGATATTGCATCCCAAGCAAACAAGAGAGTAAACCAGTCAGGGAGATACACAATCCTGATCAAGCCATGAGCAATGATTCACTGTGTATCAGTCAAAATGGTAAAATTAAAAAAACTGATTCTTTGTGTAACCATATCTGTGATGCTTCCCTAAGAAACCCTTGAGATGTCAATGGTCCTGCTACGTGCAATAAGGTGCCACGTTGCTGTGACAGCAGTTACAAAAATTTGACAATTGAACCTTCATGGTCAGCTCATGGTATGGGTCACTCAGGAAAGGCAAAGTCCATAAATTTTAAAGACATTTGAAGCAAACAGCACTTTATTTGCCAAAGGCATTTCAGCCAAAAGCTCATAACTGCCTTGTAAACCATCAAATAAGTTTGGCTGTTCCATTTTTTTCTATTACATAGGCAAATTCTTAATTGCTTCTATTGAAATTCTAATAATACTAGCTACATTTGTTGACTTATTTTTTAAAAGTGTCGAAAACTTGGAAAATTTTCCTCCTTTTAATGAAAACATACCCTTGAGCTAATGTCCTGCAAGTCAACTTCAAGAGAGTAATAGCACAACCAGGGAAACTCAGGTGTGTATTTTTGTATCTTATTGAAAATTTCCAAAATACAACTCACTGGAATTCGTTTAGGTGTCAAAACTGGTATTAAAAAGATGGGGAAAAAAACTGTCAAAGAACAAATACGAGGAAGAAAAGATGTGATGCATCTATTCAGTCCATCACTAACACAAGCCAAGGTCACCTGTTCTGAAAGCATTACCGGTAGATGTTTATTTAATCATATTTGAAAACCTCTGCTTCATGTAAGGTCTGTATTTTCCACTATCCACTCTAGCTTTTAGCCATGCTTACTGTTAGAAAAGTGGAAAGATTGTCCTAATAAGCTCCCTTTGGGATTATTGGTTCCAGGCAACACAAAACACTTTACTCAGGAAATTATCCTCAATGCACTTTTTTCCTAATGCAATTTTTCCAACTCCATCCTGCAAAGGGCATGGGCTGGATCTGGATAGATCCACCCTGCTGGGCATCCAGGAGGTAAAAAAATGCTCAGTCATTCACATTTATACCATGTTCAAGCAGCAACATTAAAGATAATGCCAGCCAGGTTTGGACTGAGGGATTCGGGCTCCTGCAGCACGGGGACCTGGGTGTCTGCACACTCCTTCCTTCTATGGGACGACGGCAAATCTCATGTAGAAGAGCCTCTGAGCCCTCCTAAGGGAGGTGAGTTACTCTGCCAAGTCTTTATATCTCCCAGGGATCGTGATCCACCACCCAGCGGGCCAACAGGCTGGTGCCGTATTTGATGGATGATGTTCTCTGCTCAGAAACATGCACATAAAACTTCATTTGACTTTGGATTATCCTGGTGTGTTTATAACTTAAAGAGCAGCTTTTATTGAAAAGTTTCATTTCTTGGAATAAATTAAATCCAGGCATGTAGAACATATTTAAACTTTGGAACAGCGGAGACCATTTGTAAATAGAAGCAATCAAAGCAGACAGTGTTTAGACTATGGTGGAGACATCAAGGGACAGCTTGTAAGATAATGCATTAGAATTATACAGCAATCTTGTCATTGGTGACCCAAGAGTGCTTATAAAAGTTCTGTGCTGAAACTTTTTTAGGCGACACGCTGCTCAAAATAAACTTATCTGAAAAAAAAAAACCCAAACCCAACAAACCAATCAACTGTCATTAATTATGAATACGTACAAAGAGAATATAGCTTTGTGCAAAATCAAATTCTTAAAAAAAAAAAATCGAAATAAAGAATGTAGCTACATCTGCAAATGTGTTCCTTGCATTACCTTTTTCTCCGAGTGATTTAAGAGAGTAATAATGAGGTTATTGCGTACAAAAAGAAAAGGCCAGGTCCTCAGCAGCATAAATCAGGGCTCAAATGTCAGTGGGTAACCAAAGTTTAACAACAGAACCACGGTAAATGACTGTGTGCAGTTTTCTGCCATAAATGTGATATGAAAAGTGTTATTTAAAACCTCACTGATAGGTACAGTATGACATAACACACCATGTTATGACATAGTGTGAGACCTGAGCAGGAGCAGCTGTTTTCAATATGAAGGAAAAAATTATTGCATAGTAAAGCAGCTGCTCCTCTAATTAGTACACTGAAAGATTATTTTCTTTCCTTAATCAGAGTGTCACGCTGCTAAACAGTTTCATTATAACAGCCAGAAAAATAATTTGACATAGAAAATGTGATGTTTAAAAATGCTAAGGTGCACATTTTAATGAATTTAGTAACAGAACAAAGGTTGTCAGGCCTTATAACAGATAAAAGGATGGCATGCCCATAGTAGTGGACACTATATTGTTTAACCTGGTACCAATGCCATGAGAGAATAAAGGATGAAGTATGTTCCTAAAAGAAATTGATCTTAATTTTTATATTTTAATTGGATGGTCTGATTTTTTTTTTAATTATCAATGTTTTGCTTGGATTCGAAAAGTAAATAGCAGTTGAATTTTCCTTCCAAAGATGAATTCCAAAAACAATCAAAATTTAGTAGTGCCATTTTACCTTGGTATTATTTGGTAGCAAAAATTAGTAAAACTTTATATTCAAAAGCATAGCAGATTTTTTTTGTTACTGTTATTTGTTCCTTTCCTTACTATTCACACAGTGACAGCATCAACCAGACGCATGGATGGACCCGTACCTCCTCATAGTAGGTACTTTATAAGCAAATCGAGCCTTTTGGGAACTATTTATAGCTGAAAGAGCACATTTGCCTGTAAATATTCTGCCTTAGTTATTCTCTCTCTGCTCAACAAAAATAAACTACCTGAAACGTCCTTATATTTTTCCTGAGGAAGGCCTTAGTTTCCTCCACCCTCCAAAAGTTTCTGTTTTTCTCCTCTTCTGAGTTTCTGTACCAGCGCTTCTCATCTCACTCATTTAATTTCTCTCAGATTTGGGGGGCTATTTAATTTTCTTCTGTTTTGGACCAGTCCTGACCATTTCTAAGGTACTCACCCCAGCCTTTGCTCCTTTATGGTGGATGTCACTGGGCTTGTGTTTCACTGCTCAGTTAAAGCAGATTTTACAATTTTAAGAAGTTCCAAAGTGAGGTTTGAGTCTGTCTGTAGCCATCGAAGGTCGTATTTAACAGCTGTTTCTCCTTATGTGTACCATACACCACATAACAGATTGTATTTACATTACCGATGCTGGTCCACAGTTTCTGCTCTCTGATACAAGAGTGGAGATGGACAAGCTCCTTAAATCCCACTGTAATTACTCAAGGTTTTCAGTGGTATGTGAGCAGAGTGAGTTGTAGAAGCCATCAATCAACCACATTTTTTCTGGCCCGAATGTCCATCATTAAATTGTTCTCAGAACTATTTTCATTGTCATTTGACAAGTAAAACCTGATTTTAGTTTCGCCGCAGCTTCCTGCATCAAGGCATCAGCTTTTGTCCTCCTAATTATTCTGGACTGACATGTACTTTAGATTTTTTGCACTTCAGTCCTCTTCCATTTAGTAACAATATAATAATGACATTTAACTCCCAGCCATGATGGGGGATTCGACCAGTATTTTCCATCATTGCTGCAGCTTTAATGTTTGTTTTTAAATGGCTCACTCCATTTCAGAAATCAATAACACAAAGCTATATATATATATAGCTTTTCAATTTCTCACAAAGTGCCACTGTAACGTGTCCCACGGGGCCATCAGATGACCTTGCCAAACCTACTTGCATTCTTAGTCTTGGCTTGACCTAAAATTAGTAAATCCCTTTTCTTTTCTCTTTTTCAGAAATAATGAGCTCTTTTATTTATTTTTTTTTCCCTGTGATATATTTACATATCTCCACTGACATCAGACAAAGCAATGGGGAGACCCCAGTTTCAATCAAACATGGCAAACCTGTGTGAAAATAGGCTTTTTGTGAAAATATAACCCCACTCCTTATAACAGGAAAATTCTTGCCCAGATTCTCTTATTTCTACATAAAAATAAATGTGCTTAGGTACAGCTGGTAATATTATATTAATTAGTACTATAACAATAACGGATAATGAATTAACTTTGCAACATTCTTAGCAATGTGAAAAAAATAATTGTATATATTGTATTGTAAGTTCAGAGCTAAAGCAGACCATCGATAAATAAAATAAAGTTATGGTGACCTACACAAACTGTGGATTAGGCAAAAGTTGATGTGATTGTGAAAAAGATCCATATGACCATGAGAGTACTAGGGAGGAGGAGAAGTTTCCATTCAAAATAGAATTTTCTTAAAAACCCCCACCATTAATGGTACAAAGAGATCAATATCAGTATCAGTAATTCAGTGTTTATTAGCTGGAGAATATATTGCTACTTCTGAAATTCTTAAGCAACATAAAAAATTGGCTGTGGTGACAGTTCAGAAAACTATTTTTTTAGGTTAAAATTTTACCAGACAAAACTTGAATAGCGCAGTGATAATTATAAAGCCCTGTTAGTGCTTGAAGTCTCCCAATGTTGCTGTTCTCTTCTATTTAACTTTCGATCTTCAGCTCTGATGTGTGTCCATTTAATGAGGGTATTACCAAGAATTATGGGAAATATCAAACTTTTTTTGTCTTATTTGTGAGTGACATAGACAAAAGAGCTTGTTTGGGATTCCTAGCAGTTTCCAAGACACGTGTAAACACTTACCTTTTTAAAAAATAATACTGTTACAGTGTAAATGTCAAACTGAGGCTGTTCCTGAGTGGCAATAGTTCTTTTAAATGTATTAACAATGCTATAAGGTATGTGCCACATGTGACACGTTCCGGAAAAGTATATTATGGCAACAACAGAACAGATTATTCCAATGTTGTGTTCGCCCGCAGTAAGCCTGACAGAGATCAAATACAAGCGTGCACTTTCTGCTGACATCTCCATGGACTCGCAGGTTCCTCAGGTGCCACAACATTGGAATAAGGATTTTTTAAAAACTTTTTATTGATATAACTTGTGACGCAGATGACAAGAAACTATTATATCCCACCTTTCAGGCACAAAAGACAGAATCTTTTCATCTAAAGATTTAAGAATTTTGTGACTGCATTTTGTAAGTAAAAGAAACAAGTGCCATACATCCATTTTTCTACTTTTTTTTTCTTTTTCCTCAATAATTTATCGTTTTAATGAGTCCTACTATTGAAACCAGATTTAAGATCCTGACTCTTCCCTCACCTATTGAAACCCATTCTACTTTTTAGGCATCCCAATGGAGTCCAGCTCACGGCTCACTAGTTATCTGGAGTTCATCTACATGTTTCTATTTGCACCCAGGCAATTCTCCATCATCAAATAATATTAGAAAGTTGACTGCAAATGCAACCTCGGACTGAACTGCTGTGTTATCATTTTCCTCAGGGTATCGCTCTAGGACACAGGACAGTTGACCTGAACTCAAAGCCTTGTTATGTGTATTTTGATTCCTGCCTTTACTGCTGCCTTACTTTCTTTGTTGCACTAACTCTACAAAGTGTGGGCTTTTATACATTTATTCTTTTTTTGTCTGGCATTAATTTAAATACTAGCACTTTAGGGCTCTATGCTTCTCTGTAAGAGCATACCTTGCATAATAGGGCTCTGATTTTCTTGGCGTCCCGCTGTATTAATACATAGTGTAATGACTACTATAGAATGCGTTGCTGAAATCAGCATAAAGCCTGTCTGAGCCCACTCCGACTGTGGCAAAGCTCAGAGCTAATAAAAACAGAAAAAATACAGCTCTAGGACAGTTCTATTTAACATGCCAGCTATTAGTAGCTGGCAGTAGATAAATATCAAATATTAATATTTTTATTAACTGAGAATTCAGAAAGTAATCTAATTAGCACCCTAATAAAGAAAAATGTTTGCCAAAGAATTAATCACACCTTGCTATAGTTCACTCCATTAGTTTTGACATCTTCATTTTAAGGAACTGCCTCTGCATCCTTTCTGGGCACCATTAAATGCAACTAATTGGGAGGAAACAGCTGTTGGTGCATCATTTACTATGACCACAACAGACATGTGGTTACAAAGCTTTTTGTTATAAATATTCTCAGGATGGATTCTGGTAATTCTGGCAGTCAGCGGGCTCTGTCAAGAGAGCATCAGGAAATATATTCACCCCAGTACGGAGACAGTGAGGGATTTCTCCCCTTTCTGCTCTCTGCTTGCTCGTGTCTTGGGGCCTTCACAGCAGCTGTAATGGGCTTGATGGGAGCTGGAAATAATGGTTGTAAAAAACGAAAGATATTTTCCATTTCGCTTATCTAGACCTCGGTTGTAAACAGAGAAAAGTTGCATGGTCGTGTCTCAGAGAACAACACAACGAACAACAGGAAAACAAAGTGATGAGGTTTTTCCAGCCCATCCTGTGTAAGCTAGCAGGGTTGTTTCCTATAATAGATGCTGAAGTCAATTTTCCAGACTAGTTTTAAGACTCCCAAGTGATGAGATACCCTGGGGGATTTTTTTATGATGCTTGTTTACCTGCTGTCCTGATGTTCAACCTTCATTTTTCTTTTTCTTACTTTTCAGGAAATTACCCCAGGTTATGAAGTTATGCATATTATGTCATTTAATTGCTCTCTTCTCTGACTCTGTAGCATAGAAATTAGGAAAAAAACACTAGCAAAAGAGAGCTAACAGATGTCGTAATTGAAATAAAGCAATGTTGATTATTTATACCTTCTGAAAGAAAAAAAAAACATTTGATATTTTTAAATTTAATGCCACACCTCAGATAAATATTGATAAGAATAGAATATAGAGCCTTCACAGTCTGAAGGCATAATTGTTTTGCCTTCACATTGCCTTATTTTACATAAGGGGAAAATCAGCTGCAGATTTTAAATGAGTTTTTTGAGGTTAGTAATTCTACCTCTTGCAGAACAAGAAGTCAGAAAGTCACTGTCCACTGCCTGTCCCTTTGCTGTAAATCTCACCTTTCTCTTTGCTATGTTATAAACTAATTTATATATATGTGCATGTGTGTCAAACACAACACATACCCTGATATAATAATTGGTTGTGCTTTTGATTACAAAAGGAGGACAATAAAAGCTAAACATCTCTAAAATACTAAGGCAGAAATGCAGTATTATATGAGTACGGGTTTAAACAAAAATAAAATATTTGTGTGGGATGGCAGAGAAGATCCAAGGAATTGTCTACCTTGGCAGGTGATAAAATGAAGTGTAAAGAAGCAGCCGTAAAACACTAAGTAGGAAAGGTGGTTTCATTTCTGCACCAGTTTGTAGAGCTTTTAAGTTGCATACCTTTGCTCCATCCCTACACAGCATGTATGCTGCCAAAGATAGAACATTATTTAAATTTCCTCTAGCCTCCCCATCCTTTAAGCATCACTGATAGGCAGTGTAACAGTAATCCTCACCTCCTGACTCTTACATTTTCTCCAGGTCTCTTTAGTAGCTCATATTCATGTGTTTCCGATAATGAAGGCTTTCTGCTGATAAAACCCTTACATATTTAAATGACATTTTCAAGGGAATGTAGTCTTCTCTACTAAATTTCCAGTCAAGACAAGCAAAAAAAAGCCCAATTTAAAGGAAAGAGGCTATCAACCACATGGCTAAAAATATGTTCTCTATGTGCCTGCACTAAAACGAGAGAAGGTATAAAGCAGAATAATGTAGTCTTCTAAAACATGGTAATGCTGTCTCTTTACTGTCCTTTTTCTTTCATATTACTTGAAAAATGTTTTTTTCTTGAGTAATCAAGTCACCCTCCAGGCTCAGCTGGTGAGTCCTGGGAACCAAGAGTGCAGCAGGACTGCCAAAGATGTTTTTGAGAAATTCTGTCTTCAAATTGCCAGAACCAAATGACCCCCAGGACCAGTGAAACCAGGGGTTTGGAAAAGTGATTCACTCGGTAAGAACTTGGTGTCTACATTCAAACATCTAAATAAAAGGTCTAATTTAGTGTCATGCTGAGTAATCAATGTCCTCTTTCGCACTTAATGGGACCATTCAATGAGATGCCTTAGCATAGCTAAGAAGCAAAAATTAAGGTAAATATTATTTTTTAAAGTTTTTTTAGAAGCTTTGATTGCTTAGTGGAACCAGACCCCTCTATAAAGCTTACACATTATTAGGGCTGTAGGAACAGTATGTAAGGAGCATATTTTGAAGTCAAAGTTAAGGATGGCGTTTGAACAGAGAACCCAAACCACAATTCATTCCTGGCAGGAGCTAGTCCTGAATGCTTTACCCTAGGAAATCAAGTGTCTCTGTGTTGTTTGGTGTTTTGGACATACTCCTGGTTGGAAATGCTGGGGGAAATCCAGGAGGAGCCGGGATGCTTCAGCCAGTCCTTTGGGCTCTCCCAGAGACCTGGGCTCAACACAGAAAGAACAGAGATTATTATGTGAAACACAAAAAGACGGAATGATCAGAGTCTTTGCAAAACCATTTTTCATGCAAATATTTGAACAATAATGGATTAAAAAAAGGAGTATTCAAGACTTTTTTTTTTTCCCCTGAAAGTACAAGAGTACTCATAGTACCAGAGATTAATATCTTTGTATGTCAGAAGAATGGGGACTGACATAAATAATCTACTTAAATCTAACCAAGCCCTGATTTTATAGTGCAGCGCTTTTCCCACATCCATGGATATAAAGCAAATATGCTGAATTCAGAGTAAGGATACCAAAATCAGCCTCCTTGCACTGGTGTAAAAACAAGATAAATGACAGGAGAATCAGGCCAAGTGAGAAAGAAAAGAGAGGGCAAAGTACAAACTGGCTCCAGGGAGAAGGGAAGAGAAAAGAAGCTCCAAAACAACACTGAAAAATGCTTTTTCCTTTCTTGTCCCTACCACTGAACACACCAAAAAAAGCCTCCCAAGGGATCATCAGAGGAAGAGATCATTGTGGAAACTTCACAACACTTTAAAATGCATTTTATTTCACCCACACTCATCTGAGAGACTGGGAAAAAAGAGATAAAGGAGAGATAACAGTACGAAGAATAAAATAACATACACAAAATGTCAGAAGCGCAAATAATTGACTGTTTTCTATTTTAACTTCTTCAAGCTTTGTGATTCGCCAAAATAGTTTCTAGGTGCATATTTTGAATGAACAAATTAATTTTACATTAATATCTTTCACTCATATAAGATCTCAAGGCATTTTACTAACTTGGGGAGAGGAGTCACCAGAAATTACAAGGTGATGTGAAAAGGAGCATCCCCACTTTTCACTGTCTTTCTGACATTTCACTGTTTCTCATATCCCTGTCTGGAAAACAGAAGTGCAGAGACAAAAGGTCTAATTCACCTAAGAAAAATACAGGTGGGATGAAAGTTCCTCTGCTGGATCTCATTGTACCCGCAGGGATTAAAATCCTCTTTTCCCTGTGGCACTGGGTCTGCCATCTCCCCCTTCCCAAATATGACAGTTCCTCATTAGAAACATTAGGAAAAAATTCAACTGGAGTCCTGGAAATGTCATCACAACATGAGAAAATATCTTTTTTTAAATTTTCTTTTGAAAGTATTAAAAGTAATTATCAATAAACGCTAGTGGTTCCTGAGTTAGACTGTATCTGCCTGCCTGGTGGCACAGTGAACTCTCCAGAGAACGTATATTAATCTAATTCAAAACTTTAATTTTGTATGTGCTCTCCATTTCTACATGTTTTTTCATGTAGCAAGCTATGAAGCAAGGAAATTCACTTTAATTTTCCACTTCTCTTGAATGCAATGACAAGCTTAGGCTGATTCAACAGAGTAGAAATAATTTTGACACTTGCAGTTACCAGATGAGGTTTAATACAGGGATTCAGGCTCTCATGGGAAATCCGCAAGTGCTCACAGATTCATAAGTTTATCCATAAATGTTTAAGAATTTGCAAGTATTAGAGGCCCATTTTCAAATTAAAAGAAAAAGAAAAGCAAAAAGAAGAAAAAAAACCCCTCTTTTAAGCATTTTGTGTATTTAACATAATGTGTACAGCTAACAAAAATTCACCTCATTGATAGTAAAGCCATTCCACAGACAGAACTGTTTTGTTAGATATATAGCCAGTTCTCCTGTTAGGAATAATGATTCCATCTCTGCGCGAAGCCGGCAGTATATCTGTGTGCAGATACGCATCTCCCTCTCCGAACACAAAAGCAGCCTCTTTTGAAGGTTAAGTGATTAAATCCTCCCCCTACAACATTTCCCCAGGCAGATCCATTCTGCTAAAGCCCTTGAGCAAATCCAGATTAAGGTTTTGGAGAAAAAAATCTACCAAGTGGGGCTGTGTTTGGGGGACCGTGTAACATGTTGATACCCCAGGATTCCTCCAAAATTCAAACTGCCAGAGGCCTGTGACCATGGGTGTTTGCAGCTCCCCAGAAACCACCAGCATGTAGGGTGTGAGTAAATAAACTATGCAGGGAACCAAACCTGGAGTAACCAATGCACCACAGCTCTCAAATCCAAGTGTGAATATGTACAGCTAATTTCTTCAAGGGCTGCAACTGTGTGAGTCTGTTGCAACCTTTCTTTCTCCTCTTTCTCACTCTATTTTTAATTGCTGCTGGATACTGTTGTTTTGATTTGGCATCCCGATAGCAGGCACCAATGGAGCTTGATGGGAAGGCGGCCATGGGGACATCTCCAGCTGCAAAGCAACATGAACTTCTTGGGCATCACAAACTCAATGATGGCTGGTCGGTGGTTTAACATCCTTCGTGGACCCACTGCATTCAAACACCCGGCTCTGCAGAGCGACCCAAGGCCCTGGGGACAATGTTCCCCTCTTGGACCAGCTCTCATGGCCCCACTTGCCCAAACCACTTTTGTAAATGTTTTCTGCCATGCCAGAGCTTCGGTCAGCTTTGACTGTGTTGCCATGTCATGATATTCCTCTGGATCCCACAAATTAGTTTGAGACTGCATTTCTGAAAGCCGTCTGCTTTTGGAACTGCTCAGCAAGAGTGGAGTGTTCGAGACCCTATGTGGGGAAAACATTCACGCCATGGATTCTCAGCTTACCTAAAGAGAAATCTCAGTCGTCACATTACAGTTCAATTTCTGCAGAAGCTGCTGACAGGGCTGAAAATTTTGCAATTCTAGTATATTGTTTTTGTTGTTACGTAGACTACAGAAAGCCTTGGCTGAACTGTACTCCCCTTCACAACTTGTTTTCAGCATTTAAAAACACTCCGCTGGAGCCAAGCTCTACCCTACTCAGAGCATCTGAGTGTCCTCAATGTGCTCCAGCAAGACCTCCAGATAACACTGCAGTCTCCTCAGACATAAACTACTCATCTTCAGTTACGTGGTATCAATATATTTGACGACTTCCCCCTGCTTTGGAAATTTTTAATGTTATTTGGCTTTATTCACTCTTACCATTAATATATAATAGCTTCAATGAGAATGGACCTCCATCACTGTGTTTTGTTTCAAAACAGCTGTTTATAGAAATTTCTACGTGTTGCTGGTCGTGACACCCAGAGATTAACATTTAGGGTGATAGCATGTGAACACTCTATAGAATGTGTAAAAAATAGGGGTAAGGAAGGACACAGAGTGTGTACGTAACGAATTGCTAGTTTCACCCAAAAGCTGCAAGTGTAAAATTTGTGCGTAGGGAGACAAATGATTTATTTAAAACTATACTGCAAGTCTACGGCATGCAGGATTAAATCCCAGTCTCCTAGCCTCAATACATTAACACAAACTCAGGTTTCCCAGCATGCAAATATTTGTAAGCAGAATTTTGCTGTTTAGCAACCTGATGTTTTGTATGCTAAAAGATTACACTCCCTATCTGTGAATTTCTGAGTCCTGGCCCCAGAGTCACAGGGTAGAGCATCTTATTATGAACAAGAAGTAGCAGGCAATACACTGGAAGCTATTGCTACTTTTATCTTCTGCAAGATTTTCTCTAGGATCTGTCATCCATGCATCAGAATATTCCCCAGTGGGAGCAGGTGGCTGTTTCTCACAAACATGCAATAAATGATATTACCAAAAGCTACATAAATAAAAAATAAACACCACGAGAAATTTCATGGTGTCTGAAGATACACTGAGGCAAGGGGGGATTTGTGATGGAAAGGGATGAGCTGGTTATACTTCAGCAGCGAATAAATTAAAGGATTAATGCCCAGGGTATTGTGGCAAGGGCTAAAAGTGTTTGTCTGCAGCAAGAGGAAATAGGCTGCAGGATTGTTATATTTTCCCAAGCACAATGATAAAGCATGTACATGCAGTCTCTGGAGATGTTTCCAACTCGTAAGATACCTCCATAAAATCTGCCTCAGGTTACTTTGTTGTCACTGCCGTTGGGTAGGTTGTTTCTCCAGAAAAAGACACACGGTGTCTCCATTTTGCTGAGCGTGCAGCATATTTACATCCCCATTCCCGATCCGAAGCCTGTTATAGAATGTTCAAGTAAAGGTTAAAGGTTTGTTTAACCTTAAGGATGGACTATAGAATTAAAAAATAAGTTTCTTAAGGCTCCTNAATTCTCAATATAGGGTTTAAAACTGCAAACAGTGCTTCATGAGTAGCACAAAGTATGGACGATGTTCGGCAAATCGAAGGCAGCAACACTGGTTCAGTGTTTTCTATATCAGCTACATTTCTATGTGTGTTTATACAGTGTTACGACTGAGACATTTAAAGCATTTCTACCACTGATGGTTCCTATTCATCATGTGCATTACCCTTTCCTAAAGTGAGCAAAAAAATGTTTCAAAAAATTACACAACCACACTGAACTACTACTTTTTAAAGCTCTTGAAAAGAAGGAAAAAACCTGTTTGCTGTGTCCACAGAGAGTAGGATGAGAAGTAATAAGCTTAAGATGTAGGGAGGGTGATTCTGCTCATGCATTACAGAATTTTTCTGAAGTAGGAGGAGGCTGTAGGTCTTCAGAATTGCACAAAATGAACAGATAAACAAGAAAGAATGTTTAGTCAATCAGGTCTCAGGGAAGAGGGATGGACTAGATGATTCTTGATTCCATGACATTTTCTTAAATGGTGCCCTTGAACCCATTTTCTTTTTTCTGTCTTCCCGTTCTAATATGTGATGCCAAATTACCTCAAGGAAGCTGAAAGGTTTGTAGACAGAAATGTCCACTCTCTTGAAAAAGAACTAGGCAATAAAAAGGAGAAAAACTCTCTTTTTATGAAGAACTTGACTAGATACAAAATAATGAATTGGGTGTTTTTCTTATAATTTTGCTAGGGTACCTTATTGCACTGTCCATAAATTGTTGAAAGATTGGACTGATAAAATCTGTTGAGGTTAAGATGTCCAACTAAAAGGAGAAATAATAGGTCAGAAAAAAGAAAATCTTAGGTACCCAATAGTTTTCTATAAGCAACAGGAGTTTTTACATGGACAAGGTCTTATGTACTTCAAAAATGTGTTTTATATGCTTAATATTTTTAATTTTCTATTTTATTTTATAATTTGACAATTGTTGCCAATGAAGACAGTTTTGCCTTGAGTAGGATGGCAACATGTCCAAAAGACATGATGGATGATTAGTTCTAGAGCAGTTTTCTTTTTTAGTGAAAGGTATGGCAACCCTTTGCTGGCCATAGTTCACGCTCCTGGGATTTGTGGCATGAGACATTTTTGGAAAGGGATTTGAAAGAAAGCAGGATCCAGATCAGACGTAAGGTCCTTCAATCAGTAGGAGTTTTCGTATTGATTTCAGGTAGCTTATGCATTATTTAAAGATATAGTTGCAAACATGTCAGGAATCATTTGAGAAGACGCAGACTAAAAGCAAAGTAAAGTAACTTCTCTCTTATGGGAAACTCTCTCCCCTTGAATTTTGGCCACCACTTCTGCAGATGTTGCTCCTTCAGGGGATTAATTACCAGATACACCCTTTGACCCTTAGTGTACCTCAAACAGACATGGACCTGCAGTTCACAACTCTCATGGGAAATCAGAACACATCTTGCAGTTTGAAAGTGAGACCTGCATTATGAAATATCTACCTTTTTTCTTTTTCTTGTATATTTGTATCTGCTATGGTAAGACATTCTCTAAAAGAATGTATTTTTTCCACATCTGATCACTGTCCCCGATTTCATCATTCATAAAGCAGCAAAAAGAGAGAAAAGATGCACCAATTAACGCCTGATGGAGAAACTGATCTGTTAAAAAATACATATTGACCACAAGGAGGTCTTTAATTTGATGGCATTCTACTTAAGAAATAGAGAGAGTGTAAACATGAGAGAAAAACCCAGAAAGATCAAAGATGATGTGAGTAAAACATTCTAGATTTAATCCATTGAACAAAAAAAATAAAGTAGATATATCAGTGGCTTGGTTCATACAGGAAAATACAGCTTTATGGTGAACTAAGAATGCTGAATATGGAAAATTAGTAGGTTCTTTCTGCTAAATTGTTTAAATTATTCTTGGCAAAGGCAGAATAATTCTAACACTTTTTTGTTGTTGTTTTTTCTTTTCTTTTTTTTTTTTTTAATCAGTTGAAGAATTTAAATGAAGCACTTTAGACAATGGTGCACTTGATTAAATATGCACAGTGCAACTGGCAGCTGAGCGCTAGAGCTGAAAGCTGCGGTAGTCCAACCCGGATGGCTTCCATACTTTCTCGTGCATGCAGGAATTTTAAACATGTGGTACATTTGCGCTCATAAATTTCATTTGCATAATGCTTTGCTTGAAGGTTTCAAACCAAATTAAGTCTCTGATCCACTGATAAATTCTTGGAAACCTTCATACACGTTACAGGTGAGATTTTTCAGGAGCACTCAGCATTTGCCTTGGTCTCCTTCAATCCCAAATGAATTACCAGAATTATAGCAATGCAGTGACTTCTGAAAATGTCACAGAGCCTTGTGATGAGGAGTGTTTTATGAAAAAAAAGAATACATCTTCGAATACGAAGCCCTAATTTTAGAATTATAGAATTGTTTAGGTTGGAAAAGACTTTTAAAATCATCAAGTTCACCACTAAATCATGTGACTAAGCACCACATCAAGATACCTTTTAAATACTTCCAGGAATGGTGACTCGACCACTTCCCCACTTTCTAAACCAAAATACTTCCTTTATTAGGAGTAATACAAAAGCAGAGAAAACAATTCCTTTGCCGAAGAACTTAAAAGTTCAACAAAAGTATTCCTATGATTTACATTGTCCTTCAAATAGTTTTGTACTAATTAAAAATGATGTTATTAAAAACCTGTAAAAAGATGTTAGAGTAGGACATTGCCTTGCAACATGCTGCGGGTTGTAAAGTTTACAAGGAAGAGAGGACCTTGAGATCCTAGAAAAAAATGTTGAAACAAAATACGGGGTTCTGGATGCTTAAGGTTAAATGCACCAGAAAAAAAATACAGAAACTAGAAATCAATTTAACAGCACACAGCCTAGATGTGTAAAATAGTGACAGATTTGACATACTGCTTTACTTTTTGAAACAGCTGCAGAAACTTTTATGGAAGATTTTGGCTTTGTTTTCCTGGTAATAAAAGTTTTAAAACTAACCAATATCCAGCACTGGAGGAGTATTTATCTTTCCATTCCACCAGTTTTATTTTCCTCTAATCATCTTGTTTAGTAGCATCCTTCCACTGCCCCCAAAATCTAAAAAACATAAAAATCACTGAGTTTTCAAAAAGAACTTATTGGCTTCTCTGGATCTATTGTCTGATAGTTTGCTTTCTGCTTTCTGTATTTCTTAATCTACAACCTAGTACCCTATGTGTCACAGAGGCACCCCAAAGTCAGTTTTAGGTGGACAAGTTCCAAAATAGACTTTATTCTAGCCAGAAAAGTGCAGCCAATAAACTGACTAGAAACAGGGTTTATACAATTAGTTAGCACTCTGACAACACAAAATACAGGTTTGGATATCAGTTGAGGAGATTATTGAGGTACAGCAACATAAGAATAATGAGGATCCACAGCGTGCATGCATTCACCCACAAGAAACAAAACCAGAATCCTCTGACTCCAGGGTGTCCACAAGAAATAATCACTCACTTGGGTTAGGCAAAGACTGTCACTTGCCTGGGTTGGGCAAGGACTCATTCAAGGATATATCCAGTAAATAACCACTCACCCAAACAAGGAGGTGAGGCACTCTTAATCCCAGGAAGTCTTCTTAGACAGCATCCTAGTCTAAACGGAGGGCTCCAGTTCACAGACCCGCTGCTCCAAGAAGACCACTCAAAGGGGATCTTCGGCAGGGACCCCATTTATAACCTGGTCAGATCTGGCTGTGGGCTTTACAACATGGCCCAGAAGCTTTGCAGCTATTCTGGGCACCTCCTTTGCTAACGACCCTGTCAATTGACCAAGGATCCCACCCCTCCTTCCCCACCAGCTGGTGGAGATGAAGTCTCCTGCCACGGGACAGGGGAGGATGTGACTGTCAGCACCTTGGTACCACTCTAGGTGTGCACATGGGGACAGGCACAGTGGGGCACCAAAGGTGCTAAAAGAGCCATCAGCTGCCCCATTGAAGGCTCCGGATCTCAGTGGGGTGTGCAACTGCCACACCGTGGCATGAGGAATCCATGTGTGCCCCAGTGGGGTACATGAGAAGAACCCCAAATTCTGTCCACGGCTCATTCACAGACCTGGTGCAAGGTGGGGCTCAGCTGGGGCCCCACGGAGGTGAAGGGCTCCCGTCTTCTCCCCACCACTGATTGGAGACCAAAGCAATCACATATTTTAGGGTAGGGTTGGAGTTTTCTTGAATATTTCTTTGGATGCTGACTTTTTTATTTTGAAAAGAGAAACACACTTCATTAGCTGATTATGTATGAGAAAGAACTTTTGCAACAACAATTATTTAAATGAGTCAGATATCTCAAAAATCTATTCATCCCCGTCTAGGAGGCAAGAAGGATACAAAAAACTTGGGGGATGCATAAAAACCTATCTGAAATGTCTTGTCCACCATTGGATTTTTGCTCCTTTTTTAACCTTTGGGCATGCAGTATTAGCTAATGGATTTTAAACTAGATATAGTTCACTGGAGAAGGCTTTTCAATTTTACCTGCAGTAGAAAAAGTGAGTTTTTGCACAGCATTTATATTCCTTGCTGAATTGGAGTCCATTTGCCTTAGATCATCAAAAAGAAATATAAATCAGCTGTAGCATTCCTTTTGATTATTTATCCTTTTACACAGAAGCCTTAGGCAGAAGAGACTTGTGTTTGCTCTTGATTAATTTGCTGTTATATCTTTTAAAGGTGTGTGCTGGTTGTAGATGGTTGTAGCAGAGATAAGAAGTTTTTTATGCTGAAACATTGGACAAGTCATGTAGTTTTCTTTGTTAGTCACATTTCAGGAGAGATGCAGACAAGCCGTAAAAATACCAGATTTTAAACAAATGAGGTGGGAAGTTGTGGACATGAAGGGGTTTTACGGAGCAGCTATTATTTTACAATTCTACCGAAAAAACTGCCACTGTAATTTCTCAGCAGAACTCATAGGCACTATTAGACCAGGAATTACTTTAAGTTAACCCACTGCAAAGTAATTAAAAGTCACTTACATTAAGTTACATATTTCTAGAATCTTTCTGACATATGGAAAAAGACTCTTAAAAGATTCAGCTTCAGAGAAAACGTACAGAAACTGTTGCCTACTTCCAGGTAATTTATAAAATCTTGTAAATCCTGGGTTTAAGGGAAAACCTTTCAGAATGAGAAATGCAGTATTGCATTTTAAGGATGAGAAAGACTTTGTCTCTTTTAGTTTTTATAAAACAAGGTGGATGAATGCAGTTGGAGACAAGGCATGGGGACGAATGACGGGATGCTGAGCACAGGGAGCAGCCAGTTGTCTGGATCTCAAGCCCCGAGGGATGAAGATAGGGGACTTGAGGCCACTTAATAGAGGAAATATTGTCAGCCAGCCCTCTTTGCCCCAAACAAGAAAGAAATTTTAAGCAGGAGAAAGAAGGGATTCTGCGTTTCTTAAACAGACCAAATAAAACCCCAAAGACCTGAAGCTGGGGTTTGTGTTCCTGTCCTAGACTGATGCACATGGAGCTCCTGCTTTTGGTGCAATTAGTTGGGAAAAGACCTTTGTTTTTCTTGTTTTGACCTAACATTATACATGACTAAATATTGAGGGGATTTCAGTTGGTTTTGTTACTCAGTGGTGGGCAGAGTGATCATGGATTTGGGTAAGAACAAAGAGAAGGTGACATGTGTGCATCTGGGAGCTTGGAGACAAGGTCTAGTGCTACATTTCACTGCTAATACCAGCCTCAGGCATACGGCAGGAGATTGAGCATAAAACAACATTTGCTCTCATTATCATTTTTCTGTGTTCATTGTTTTATACCTTGCAGGTATACATGAATCACCAAATCTGTTCTTTTAGGATCAGCCATCAGTGTAAACTATAAAATGCCCCATAACAAGGCTCACAGTAGTGCCTTATTCCCAAGTCAATGCCTTTACTTTAACTCCTGAGGCAAAAAAAAAACCAAAAAAACTTTCATAGCTTTTTCTTAATTTCAAGCATTAAATAGAGTCATTCCAGAATGCCTCCTCTGTTATCTTGTCAACATGAAAAAAGTCACCACACGGTAAATGTGATTCAGATGTGCTGACCAGCCCTTCCTGGAATACTTGGCAATGGCTGGGAATTTTATATCTCTCAGCCACTCATAACAGATGTATAGTAGGGAAGAAAATGAGTTAATAAATGATGGATGGATAGGCATGTACAAATCGTTCAAATACGATTATCACTCTGCAGTTTTAAATAGATGTCCTTTAATTTAGGCTAAATGTCTGTATTGTTGACATAAATAAAGAGTATTTTAGGGTATGAAATTAATTTTGGAATCTAGAAAACCCTCCAATGTCTTCACCGGGTGTGTGCGACTAACAAGCAAATACGTTTGGCTGGGGTGAGCTGGGTTGCTGTTGTGGCACTTGGGGAAGTTGTAACCCTCTACTTAGCCACAGCTCCATGTCGCAAGATGCAATATCAGCAGAAATAATCTATTGCCATTACTGAGTTATTTTCAGCGAGATTAAATGGTATAACATTTTTTACTATAGTATGAAAAAATTACTTCTGGTTTTGCAAGCTTGGCTTTCAAAAGAGATCAGAAAACAGAGTCGTTTAGATATACACTCCCAAGCCATATACAAGGAATAAAAATGTTATTATTCTTGGCCACATTGTTTTAATTAAAGGCAATATTAATGCATCCAGTTTTATTAAAATATAAATGTTAATAAATGTAGTGGTATTACTGACTGTCAAAAGTTACTTCCAGAGTGGTTAAATACTTGAGGATGCATTACTGTTGGCAATAAAAATATGCAAAGTGCAGGAAAGTTACACATACTCAGAAGCGTTTTATGAAGTTAATCTAGAACATTTAAGTTAAATTATTGATTTGGGTATGAAGGGGAATGGGTAATTGATAAAGGTGAAGTAAAATTAGATTTTCTAGTTAGCATGTCCTAAAACAAATCAAAGGTCTTCAGCTCTTTCTTGAGCCATTAAAATGCACATATTTCACTTTACAGTGGTAAATATCGCTTACGTTTTATTCATATGTAAAGCTCCAAGATCTAATTTTAAGGAGGGTTTTTTCAAAGCTCCTTTTCTCAGACATCAGTAACTGTCAGGAACATAGAATGGGCAGGTGGGATTCTGACAGTCAACAGAAACATACAGAAGAGGGGATTTAAAAGCGTATGTTCAGCTTAGCAGGGATGTCTTGAAAGTCACTGGCAGATGCTCTCGGTAACTTTGGCAGAGCAAAGCCAGCCTGGTTATAGTCTCTTCTGGAAAATGCCTCCTTGTTGTTTATCAAAAGATTATTTGAACTATCAGACACTCGAGTCTTGAAAAACAGCCTGGAAATCTCTTGAGAAAAAGGATTTACCGCTGACAAAAAAAATCATTGTACTCCTTGCTTTTGTTTATGGCGCAAAAACCTCCAAACCACCTTTTTTTTTTTTTCTTTCTTTCTTCTTTTTTTCTTTTCTTTCCCCAGAACTTCTACACAGCTGCCTCTGCTCCTCAGGTCCACACTGGCACCGTAGCCATCCGCGATGCCTGCCTTTGGGTCCATAGCAAGCCTTCAAAAAGACCTGAAAACCCATGGAGATGTTTGGATGCAAATACAAATAAAGGCACACTGTACAGATGGAACCTACTCAAAACAGTGTTTCTGTGGTCCCCTGGGGGACGTAGTGCTGTTGCATTTGGAAGTTAAAGATGCTCTAGGAGTTAAAAGCATGACACATATGCCTGGAGATAGAGTTCCCTGCCCCAAATATTTGCAAATTAAGCCAAGAAGACTAAAGAACCTGTTGTTGTCTCATTTCTTCTCTCTTTTGGCAGGTAGGGGATGGATTTGAGAAATTAATTTAGATTTTTCTAATGTATAGGCTAATGACTGCCCAACCTGTTGCTTATTCATTCTCTATGAATACGTTAAATTGTTTAATAATTCTAAACATAAAATTTGGGAAGTATGCAGATTTTAAGAAAGTATTTCTGAACATCAGGCCATTGTTTGCCAGCTGCTGTGTGTTTTGTGAATTGGACATCCTGCCTCCACCAGCAGCAAGAACAAAATACAGCAGGGTCAGGCGGTAACGGTGGCTGCTGCTGCTTTGCAATTTCTCCGTGACAGTGATAGATTTTAAAACAAATTGGTGCTCGGATTCCAGGGGAAAATTCCTCAGGAGATTATGGTGCTATCAAGAGGGGTCAGAACCAGAGCCTGATCTCTCTGACAGTGTCTTGCTACCGTCTACCTGTGGCTGCTCTATGGCACAGGGCAACGCTTCTCTCCTGCCCCTGCCCAAGGGACATGGACTATTGCAATGCTGAAATATTGTACCAGCCCTCTCCTACAAACATCTTAGTACATTTTTAGTGCTTTTCCTATATGTATGGTAGACAGGGAAAAGAAGCAAAGAAGAATTCTATCACACATGAAGTTGTTTGTGCTGTCCCCACAAGTTCTTTGTTATAGCACAGGCCAAGAGGAATAAAAAGGGAAATAGATATCTTATCTAGGCAAGGCGCAAATTGTCAGAGAGGCCATCCTGTTGGAAAAACAAATCCACTGGGAACATGTGGTCTTGCGACGAATTCATTGGCGAGAACAGAATCTAAAGACCTTTGACTGGCAAAGAGCTCCTACAGATGTGAATAGATAATTTGTGACATAGTGAATGAAATATTGGAAAGCTTTCCTTTACAGTACATACACCTGGGGCATTGAGCCAAGATCTGCTTACCCACTTCCCCACATGTTATTTTAAATCGTGCCAGTCGTAGAATCGTAGGATAATTTTGGTTCCACACACGACTTTCTGATACAAATGTGAGTCATGAGCTGGCCGTCACTGAAAATCTTCCAGTCCTCGGTCCAAAAAGCATCAGAGATTAAAGAAGGCATCTGGAAATTTATGGATTAAGAGTAGGTATTGACTACACTTAGGACAGAGGTAGCTGTTTCTCTCTGCTGAAAAAAAAATCTGCCATCGATGAAAACAGCAAAATTAGGTTGTATTTACTTTTATTTCTACAGAGCAGACAGCACTGATGGTTGCTATACTTAGGTGTAGTCATCCATGCTATTCAAGCACACTGCAGCAAATGGATAAACAAGAAAAAGCTAAAATCGAATACTGGAGAAACTAAGATATCCTGAGATCAAGGTTTTGTTATCAACTCAACACTCAACATGGAGAGCATCTGCTTCTGGGTGACCTGTGTTCCTTTGTGCTCCCAAAGACCCAAAACGCAACTGCTGAGAAAAAAAGGTCCTCTCAAGGGTAGGGAGAAAGCACCTTTTCTTGCAGGGTTTTGAATTTATCATTAAATAAGACAATCACAAAATCTGTATATTTTTAAACTGCTCATGATGACTCCCGTCTCCTTTGATGTGGAGCTGCCATAAACATGCAACAGAAACTAAACACTGGTCGCAAAGTAAGGTAGCACCACCGAGCATCCTGCTATGATGAAGTTGTCGTAGACTAATGCAGTATCCTTGGGCTTCAGCTGCCAATCTACTTAATCAGATCTACTGTCGTTTGATGTCATTTCTACAAATCTAAATTAGAGGTTGGATCTCTCCACCTTGTCATTAAGGAACTGTGAAAGAGCAATGGCCACAGTAGATTGTGATTATTTTGACAAGGGGATCATATTAAACCTCTGTACTCTCCCAGAGCAAATCATACTTGATCATTACAATTGAGAGGTACATTTCTTTAGACTGATGACTTCTATCTTTCTAGCATTGCTTTTCAGCCTAGAATATTACTTGTTTCCTTCCTTCCCTGCCACTAAGCACTACACCAGCAGGTGTAGAGGTTTACCCTTTGCCATCCCTGTAATCTGCTGTTATTTGTGCAAGACAGCCCTTTGAATAAAGTGTATCAATTGTAGCAATTTGATTCCTTTACCAATGTTTACATAGATAAAACAAGCCATAACAATCCAATTTGGTGTTTACGTGATTGCATTCATTGCCTTTGATCCCCAAACATTTGAAATGTGATTCTTTTCCTATATTGTCAAATAGAAACATCTCTCAGCTGTATTCAGTCCAGACCTATCACTTTGAGTAACCCGACTTGAAAAAAAAATAAAAAGAAAAAATTAATAACCTTATTGCTAGCAAAGTGATAAGTAGAAACAGCTTTTGTGGCTTAAATTGTTGATTGCCCTTAAGCATCTCATTTCAAACATTTTCAAACGGGAAGCAAACAAGAATGTATTTTATAAATAAAAATCAGTTTAATGAAAAATTCCATAAGACAAATTGATTATGATTCTTGCTTGGGTTTGATTAAGAATATTTTAAAATTATTTTGGAAACTATTCTTCTAGTTACATTCCTGAACTCATTATTTACTGAACTTTGTAATGTACATATGGATAAAACCTAAAAGGAGAAAGCCGACTAGAGTTGACAGAGATTTTCTAAAAGAGGGATTTACTGAAATGGATCCTTACTCGCTAAGACTGCAGAATGTACTTAGATAAGTGATTCACCATACGGATGTGGGAAAATGTTCAAATATTTGTGTATCAAGTTTCAGAATTTCATAAATGTTTGCTACGGAAAGTAACACTGACTACAAAATATCTTTTTGCTATAGAAAGTAACGCTGACTATAAAATATATCGGCTTCAAATCACACATTCAATTCAGGAAACTCAAAATGACAAAATGAACCAAATGCAAAAACATTACAAGTAGGGTAGTTAAGTCCCCATCATGAAACTGCACTCATGACGTGACATTTAACGTCATGCCCACATTTATATAGCGATTGCTAAATCCATCTATGCCACTCTACGTGTTTTTCAGATCTTGACATTATAAATCATGCTAGGACTTGGCCTACAAGATAGCATCAACAACAGCAGCTTGTGAGTGCTAGTGTCTCCCTCTAGGTTCTCTGGCAATTCAAGAAGGAAGGAAGGAGAAGGAAGGAGAAGGAAGGAGAAGGAAGGAGAAGGAAGGAGAAGGAAGGAGAAGGAAGGAGAAGGAAGGAGAATCATCTTACCATGGTTGTATACAATCAGTGCTGGGATCTGCTCCATCACTTTCCCCATTAGTACAGTCAAGGTTAGTGAAGCTGGAGGAGCTTATAACGAAAAGGTAAATATTAAAAGTCTGTATTTTAACAATATGTGCTAAAAAGTGTTCTGTAGGGCCACATCCTACAGCTGGAATCTTTTTGGGTGATTGGAATACCAGGTGAATGTGGTGTTGCCACTATTCCCCTCCAGGATCAAAAAAAAGCATTGCCTCCCCAGAGCCCAGGTGAAACAGAGCTTGAACAAAGGAAAGACTGACAGGCCATGGCCAAAATTGTATTTACATCGATGAGCAAATCTTAGCCATGGCAAAAACATGCATATTTTAATAAGGTTGTTTATTGTTAGATTTACTATTTTGTTCTGTTTTTATTTGTATTCTCCCTACAATATAATGGATTGTTTTTCTCAGCATAATGAAGCTGAATGAAAAGGAAGAAAATTTATAGCTGTTACTATTTTTTGTAGTTTGGAAAACAAGAACTTGAGGAGAAAATGCAATATGACGTGCTCATTGTCGCAAATGATATATGCTAATTTAGATAATTGAAAAAATGCAAGACAACATAATTATCTGACATAGTTCATAAAAAGTTGCTGTTATTGCTGTGTTAACTTAAAAAGTAAATGCAGGAATAAATTCTTGCCCACAGAGGTCAGGGAAGAGTATGACCAGCTGAAAATATTGTCGTTATTCATAGGGCTGCAGTTCAGTTGGTGTGAAATACGATGCACTGTCACTTAACAGGCCACGAGAAAATCATAAAAATCTGTTTGAATCATGTAATCACAGGTACCTCTGGGACAGCTTCTTTGTCCTAAAGAAGAACTGAAGAGATTTTGGAAAGCACATCCACTTTATGTCTCAATCCAAGGAAACAACCACAAATCAATTAGATTAGAGTAGTGACTGGATGATACAGGAGTTAAGGTTGTGCATGTCAGCAGTTCTATTAGCTTGATAAGTAACCTGCTGTGAAAAATCTAAACAGAGGCATAGATGGTCTCTGCAAATAAGTTGTCTTATTATTTTCTCCAAATTTTAAATCATTGGTCATTTCGAGCTTCATTTTGCTGCTGTGTGCCTGCCAACTTCAAGAACATCCTCGTGCAGTTATTAATACCTGAAAAACTACATGTGAATTCAATTTATCTAATAAGGTTTCGAAAATGAATGCTCAGTTAGTCCCTGTTGGTGGTAATGGAGGAGTTAAGGCTCCCAGCAATTCTGTAGAATGTAGGCTTTAAAAATTTATTATTAAAAAACGATCCAGCAAGTTTAGTCATCTTGGGTTTCTTTAATGAAAAGATGTTTAAATATATAAACACATAAAGCAAATATTCAACTAAAAATGATTCACAGATGCATTTTTAAAGCTTCAGTGACAGATTTTAATATAAAGTTTAAACAAAATTGCCAGAATAAAGCTTGTGGGTATTGAATTCCTTGCTTTCTGATTATTTTATATGTGCAGTAACAGAGATCCACCTGTACAGAAGTCTTGGAAAATAGACAAGATCTTAAATAGGCCAAATTAACCCATAAGGAAGAAAAAGGCTAAGCTACATATATTACCAGCAGGAAGTGAGAAGACTTAACAAGTCACAATGCCATCGCTTCGTTGCCAAGACTATGTGTAATGCCATTAGACATGCAGGTAAAAAATGAAAATATCATACCCCAACGTAGGCCTGATGCAAAACATTTTTCCAGCCATTCAGCTGGAAATCGGAACACTCAAGGGGTTCATTTACTTCGTCACATCAGAGTCACAGAGAGCTTGTGGTTGTAGGTACCTCTGGAGACCATCTAGCCCAACCCCTGCTTGAGCAAGGGCAGGCAAAGCAGGCTGGGCATTGCATATCTCCAGGAATGGAGACTGTAAAACCTCTGGGGACAACCTGATCCTTTGCTTGACCACCACCTCTTAGGTTTAAACAGAATCTACTGCATTTCACCTCGTGTTTGTTAACTCTTGGCTGTTCACTGGGCATCACTGAGAAGAACCTTTGCCTGAACAATCCCAGCTTACTCAGCCTCTTGCTCCGATCACTTCATCATCTTGATGGCTCTTTGTTGGATTTTCTCCAATATGTCCTTATCTTTCCTGTACTGGGAAGATCACCACTGGACCCAACACTCCAGCTGTGTCCACCAGGACCCCCAGGGCCTTCTTTGCCAAGCAGCTTCCCAGCTGGTTGCTCTGACTATATCTTGGTGCACAAGGTTGTTCGTCCCCAGGTGCAGGACTTTGCACTTCCCCTCGATGAACCTCAAGAGGTTCCTGGCAGTCCATTTCTCCAGCATGTCCAGGTCCCACTGGATGTCAACACGAACATCTGGTGTGTCAGCCACTCCTCCCAGTTTTGTGTCATCTGCAGACTTGCTGAGGTTGCATTCTATCCCATCCAAGGTCACTGGTGAAGAGCCTGTACCAAGACAAGCAAATGTTACACCCACAACTGTAATAAATTAGATTTCTGCATAAGGTAAAGGCTCATAGAATGAAAATGGTGCATACACTTTTTTTCCCGTTTTCCCTCTCACTAGCAGTACAGAATAGAACACAAACACACCTTGGGGAACAAAATTAATATATTCAAATAAGGGTTTTTTGCATCTTGAAAACAAGCTCTGAATATATTCCATAATAAGTTCAATCTCTTTTTGAACTTCATGGCTACATCATGAAGGAACATTCAATTGGTTAGCCAACTAACCAAGCAAAAAAGAATTTACATATAAATTTTTAACAATGTGTTTTGAAATTAAATCTTAGTTGTTCCGACTTCTGTGTCTGTGCTAAGTGTGAGGCCTAGCTCTGTTTTTCAATGTAATACATTGAATATGGCTACCAAAAATGAAGGTGTTTTTGACGTTCATCTTTGGAAGTGTCTTTTAAAACTCTAGGTATAGGAAGAAGAATAAAAATTTAATTGCTTGGCTTTCAGTTAACCCTGCAGAATATTGATAAGATAATAATATTTTATCTAAGATAGTTATAATTGTTTTGTTTCAGGAAGCCACATTATAATCACATTAAGACACTTCAGGGTGTCTGCCCTAACAATAGCTTGTCCCGCTGTGTCTTATTACTTAAATGCGCTTGCAATTTGCTCTCCCTGCTGACTATTCATTTGTCTTTTCTAGGCATAGATTGGTAACAACTTTTACCAAATTGTATTTATTTTACTAGGAAGAGTGTTGATCAATACCGTGTGAGCTGAGACAATCAAACTCACTTCTAATTATACTGTTTTTTCCAGAAAGTCTGATGAGACGTATTTATTTGTACCATACCTCACCAGCAATTACTCCATACAGATGGTTATTGGGATAATAACCAAATAATCAAACAATGATAATTGGTTCCCCATTTAGGACAACTGATTACTCTGCAGAAACATTTGCATAATCCTGGGAAGTTAATTGGAATCAAGATTTGTAGACCATTACTGCTCATCCCAGAAAGTCAGACACGTCCAGTTTGGCTATTTTAAGGCTGTTGTAAGACACATTGACTTGCTGGAAACGAAGTATTTGGGAATATAGCACTAAATACCACATACCACATCAATCACTTATTTTTGTGACAGACTTAAATCATTAGTAGATATGAATGTGTTAATGTGCAAAGGGGCATTAAACACTTTGTACCGAAATATAGACAGTCTGTATTCTTCACAGTAAAGGTACATGGAAAAGCAACCAACAGCCTCCAAAGTGCTCAAGCCAAATTTTTGGCACTATTTTAGCATTGAAATGACATTAATTTAGTCAGTTTACTTAAGATTATTCGCATGAAGACGGCAAGTAGCCAAACATGATAAAGTGAATAAAAGTTGCTTTCAGATACTTCAATTTGAAGAAGCTCCTCAGTAAATCAAAGCCACTCTGAGCCATGTTTGACATCCCTCTGGAGTGGAAATCTCCCTGGGGGGAAAGCCCAAGGTCTGCAGCAATATCCCAGGGGGAAAATCCCATTTTGTCCTGGGTGAGGGCTCTACACGTCACCTCTGCAGGTCAACAAGTGCTGAATCAGCTAAAGTTAAAGATTTATTCCCCTCATGGAATATTAATTTGACTGTAAGAAGGTCAGGCTAAAATGTGTGTTTCCTGAAGTTGGTGATGAGTGTATGAGGAGCAGCTCAGCTCATCAAGGTGGGTTTGTTACACTCACCTGCATTCTCTGACATCTAATAAATGGTGAGCTTATCCTTACTTTCAGTGCTGGCACTAATATCCTCTCTCTCCCCCAGCTTCTGGCTTTTATGGAATCAGAATCTGCTGTCTCTGTGGACTGCATCTTGTCTTTAAATTTCATTGTAAATACTTATTGGTTTAAAAAGGCATTAGTACAGACAGCCGGACAAGTAAGCAGACACAGAAGTGTGTAAGCTTCTATATATCGCTCATATATCTAAAAATAAATTTCTCCTTGTCATGTTGGAAGTATTTTTCTACTTCTTCAGTAATATTAGAAAGAAAAAGACTTACTAGCAGCAAATGCAGTCAAAGCTAATTTTGTCTTAGACTCATTCTCTAAAATGACAAAGCACAAAGGCTGCAATTTATACAGGTGAACTACCAGCAGATTGGAGATTACATGTTTAAGTAATGAATGAATTCCCTCTAGGTTTGTTAACTCAGTATGGCCTATATTTATTACATAATTCTCGTATCCCAAGCCAGGAGCAAATGCATCAAAGTCAAAGTAGTACGTAGAAACCCATAGAAAACTATACAAACAAGTGGTAGAAATTAATTTCTTACGTTACGCTGAAGCGGTACTGCTCTTCTGAGGTTGTAATCCAATACAAACTGCATTGTTTTTAAAGATGAAAAGAGGAAAAAGCATGCTAACACTGGGATGAACAGTATCACTTCCGAGAGCCTTCTACAGAGAAAGCAGAACAGAAGCC
>VWYH01009570.1:1216846-1261846 GCA_013399365.1 Pampusana beccarii | reverse complement strand
ACCTACCCAGAGTTGGGCAAATCAACAGTGAAGTCCCCTCCTGCCCCAGGACTCAAACTCAGCTTCAAGATATTCAACTCAGCTTCAATCTTAGCATCTTCAAATGCTTGTGAAATAGGGATGATCATCATTGGTGGAAAAATTTATTTGCATGGTATTTCCACTTGCAAGGTAAAGGTGGTCTTTAAGGGAATGAGACCCCAGGAGGCTTGGAGGATTTTTTTTTGCACTTGACTTGAAGCTTATGTTGTTCTGCATGCGGTCTTAGTGGCATCACAACATTCCTAATCTATTGACTGCAGGTCTTTTAAAACTGAGGGGCTTAAATCCAGTCGTTTAATTTAGTCCAAATTTGAAAGTTTTTGTATGATCTGCTTTTAATTCATTTTTAATTCCTTCATACATTTTTAATTGCATTATTAGAGTGCTTGTGTTGAAATTCACCTAGAGTGCTGCACAGAGATAATTAGTTGATGTATAATGAGAAAGCCTATTGTATTTAGTACAGTTGAGGATTACTGGAATTCAAAATATTCTGGCTTTTTAACTTTAAGATTGTACACTAATGCGGTCCAAGTGAAAATTTGCATACACAATATTAACCTGGCAAATGTGAATGGGAAAGAACAAAAAGGCAAGCAAACACCCACTTTCCCTGATAGTCATATAATGCTCATTATTAGACCTGAACCAGTAGTGACACTGTATCTGAATCTTGATTAAAAATTAATTGCTGGCTAACTATAAGAAAAAAAAAAAAAAAAAAAAAGAGTAAAGCAAACAAAAAAAAAGGGGCTTTTACAGAGATGAAATTAATTGTAACACAATGAATTCACAAATCCAGCAGTGTAGTACATGTTCTAACAGCTTTAACAAACTGTCATTTACCACTCCAACTCCAGAGTACAGGACAATGAACTCTAGTAAAGGCAACAATACCAGGCACATTCCTATTTCAAACAGTAAGCGCTAATTTGTTCTTTATTTACACATGGAATTGAAAACAATAATGTTACGTTTGTGCTGGGGAACTGTAAATGTTAGCTTTGCTGGTTTGTCTCTCTGAGTTTTAGAGTGTCTTTTAGTGAGCAGTAGAAGACAAGTTTGGCTTCTTCTGCTTCACCCAAGGAAAATTCATTGCCTGGAAAAGCTCAAACAATGTTTAATTCTTTACTATCCTGATGGCCATGCCTTGTAACTGCATTTACGATCATGGTCCTGTGATGCTGGGAATTGTGCAGACACACTGCAGATACACTGAAGAAATGGCAGTCGGAACAGAAGTCGAGGAAAAAATAGAAGTGGGCAAAGGGATTGTGTAACTTGCTCAGTGGTAGAACCAGAAAATAAAAGCCAGATCCAATTAGTATTAGCTCAGAGCACTGTCCACGAGAGAGGAGTAAAGCACAAATCGCATTACAGAATGGACTTCGGAGCAAGGCTGGAGATTATCTTGCTAAAAGGTGATATTGTGCCCGGTTTGAAACTTTAATATCACTTTGCTTCCCTGGGAAAGCAATTGATTTCACTGCAGTATGCAGCAAGTGCCACTCCAAACCTGGGAGGATGAAACTGTGCTCAGTTCATAGCTAACTGCATACATGATAAATTCATAGGGTGAATGTCAGAAACTCCCCTGACATCCTGGCCTCTTGAAAGAAAGAAAGAAAGAAAAAAAAAACACCACTAAAAAGAAAAAAAGAGAATTGTACTTGTCTGTGTTCAGATGCTTCAGGGAGCATAGAATTTCCCTTTGGGAGCAAAACAGCAATACCTGAAATGGAAGACATGACAATTTTTAAATCCCACATAGCTTATTACTTATTTATACCGTAAGATATTTTCACAAAATTAAAAGTAGGTGAAATCCCAACAGCAAGAGAAAATATTTTTGGAAAAGATTTGTACATGTGGAAATTTGGGCTTTTCAGAAAAATATGGAAAACTGACATTTTGTAACTGAATCTAAACACTGTGATTTAAGGATGCAGATAGAGATACTGCTTCAGAATTACAGTTCAAGCATTCATTGGTCCCTCCATCTTCAGTGAGGCTTCAGTGTGAACCTCATTTTTGGTACAACATTGGTGATGAGGCCTCTATGAGGAAACTTGGCAAGAGAATGCCTCAGAATTGAAGACAAATTCCTAATTTTCCACTGAAAAAGCAGTTTCACTCACAAATTTGAGACTGCCCATTCCCTTCCTGAATTTATTTCCCTTGAACCTGGATTCTTATCTGCTGATTTTATTATCTAGCCAGGTAAAATGCTTCCAGTGGAGAACGTAAGCAAGAGATATTCCTGCTCTCTAGTACCAAGCACTTGCTGAGGGTAAAGGTAAGATCTGGAACAAAAGGAAATTCCCTTCTGAGGATGTGACTTGCTGTATTCCACACAGGGATCTCAAAACTGAATCTTCGTTAGGGCATTAAGATATCAAAGTATCCTCAGAGAATGCTTTTATTCAAGATTCAGCATTTGGTTTATGTAACAGTCAAAAAAGGGCCAAAGGTCCACCTTGAGACAAGCAGCACTCCCAGCCACTATGATTAAAGCCCATCAGTTTCTATATCAAAAGCATAATAGGAAATTACGTGGGTAGCATCAAACCTCTTTGTCTTTTGATCACACCACCCCCAGGACTCTTAATCCCATATATTTTTAGATCAAGTGAAGGTTTCACATGGCTGCAATGTGGAATTCACAGAAAGAAACTTAAAGGACACCTTCATTGTCCATCCTGCATGGGCAGCTTGACTGGTCTTCGTTTTCCAGGCTTTCCACTGGACCATTGAGCTATGGCTCCAACCATCGTGATGTACTTGCATGAGTAAAATAAAATAAACCCACTTTTTTTTCCTTCATTTTTCCTTGAGATAGTTTGTTTCAACTGTACAGCAAAATGTCTTTTACAAGGACATTACATATTTGCAGAACAGAGGAAAAAACCTCCTTTGGGGGGGGTGAAGGAACACATCTGAGATGGGGGAAATCTCCAATTCCTGAAGGAGCTTATTAATTTCTAGCAGCCTCGTCTTTCTGAAGGGAGGGAATAGATGGTGGTGTTTCTGTGTCAGCTGAGGAAGTTCAGGGACGTTTTTCAGTCTATGCATGACAAATACTGAAAGACAGTAAAACCGAGAAGTATTTGTTGTTTATGCAGTAATAATTACAAACTCTAATTTTGAATCTCTGACTTGGACTCGATTCAGAACCTCTTAATGTCTCTACAAGACTTGCTCTTTCAGATAGCCAGAAAAGAGGATTCCTTTTCTATTCTGTATAAGTTATTTTTGAACATGTTTGTTTTAGTTCTTATATTCGTGGTAAAGTTTCAGAAAGTCTCCATCAGACTCACCAGTAAGTTATAACAATCCAACATACTCATGAATATGCTTATAAAAACTTCTAATACCAGCAACTCACGCACATTGCTTGCTTAAAATATTTTCATCCTTTGGCAGTGAGTGAATATAATTTCTGTAAAAGCGTGATTATAGCTGCAGTGTCTAACCAGTCTTTCCTCAAAAGACCAGTGTAAATAAAGCTTCTCTAGGTTTTTCTATATGATCAGTCCACTCCTTTTATCTTGCGTGCTGGTATTTCGTTTAAAACATCATTCCCATCTCCTTAGCTGAATCCATGCTGCTTTTTTAGGTCATTCTTTACCTTATGTTGACACTCACCTATCTGGACCACTGTTCTAACCTCACGTTAGATGTCCTTGTCATGTATCCATGGATCAGGTACAGCTTCAGCTCCCAACTTCAAACAACAACAGCTCTAAACTTCCAACTCAGAAGTTTGTCATTTTGGGTGCTGGCCAAAAACGATGCTGTCAAGCAGATATAAACCATCTGCTATTGTATTTACCATTTTTTTCGGCTCTATATAACTCTGGTTTGGAAGCAAGTCCTTCAGCACAGTCCTTGAATACCAAGGCTTTGATAGAAGGGACAGTATGGTCACAAGCCATCGATTTAATCGAGCTCAGAAAAAGTGCCATTAAAATAACAAAATACCTCCACAGCACCTGTAGGACCGTGGGTTTGTTGCAGACAGAAAAGGTGGCTGCACAATCTTGATTACTGGAGATTTGGAAGGGAAAATGTTTTTGGGTGACAACAGAGACACAAGCAGAGATTTAGAGCTTTATCTTTTCCTTATTGAAATTTATGTCAAAGCTTCCTTAAGCAGATAGAAACGTTTCAAATATGAATCTGTTTGGTTGAAAGCTGTTTCCTCAGCTGGAAGATTTAATCAGAATGTTAACGTTTTCACTAAAGAGAAGATAGGAAAAAAGTTTTATCATAGTATTTTGGCATGATTGTTTCTCCTAGATGGAATTAGGAGGGACACACACAAGCAAAAGGCAACAGTGATGCTACATGTGAAACTTGCTTTCTCAAAGGGGCTCTGCCTCTGCCTAGGTACACAGGTTTTCAAAAAATATCTGTGGATAAATAGATTGTGATATCTGACCTGCCTCTAAAAGGGCAAATAACATTAGTCTGTAAAAACTAATTATTTTTTTTTTATATCCAGGATGACTTGATAGAGAGTAGGAGTCAAGCTATATTGCAATTTCATTCACTTCATGAAAATGCAGCAAGAAATAATCTCTCCATTGTGTTTCTGTGCAGAGGTTGCAGTGTCAATGACCCAAACTCCTCTGCTTTCCATAAGCATGAAGTTGGAGTGAAATCGTAGCCTACGAAGTGAAAAACTTATTTTATTCAGAAAAGTTACCTGGCTATCAGTTTTGCAAGAGTTGACAGCAGGGAAAGGACAGCAGATGCAAGATGATGATTCCGGAAAATCCAAATAATAATAAAAATCCAGTAGAAGTAATAGCGGTTTAAGTAATCTACTTCACCAGAGTTTAGAGCATGCCACTCTATAATCTCCACAAATATAAAACATCAGTATTTATCTGTCAACACTGCTTAATATATAGTCAGCAAAATCAGAAATAGACCTACATAAAATAAAGTCTGGCAAAAGCACAGAGACTCCTTTCCATCCGGCACTTTTCAAAATGTCACTGAATGACATATTATTGTATTTTGCAGCAGAAACCACTTCTGTCCAAGTACTGAGATTTAAACAGACATATTTATGTGGTATTCCTGATCTTGCCCATCAGCTAATTAACTTTCTTGTATTTTTTTTTAGAAGTATGTTACAAAATTTTGGAGAATATTGATGAATTTGTCATGATGTTTTTATCCACGGGCTCTATTATGCTTTAAGGAATCTTTTTACTAGACAAAATTTCTGGCCTCTAATAAAAGCGTTGAAAGAGAATACAGGATTTTGAACTTCCAATCCTCTCCATGTCATGAGATTATGCATGAAGCACAGAAATTATTGCAAAACCAGACATTGTCTCTGTGTGTAACAGATGCAAAGCCAGAGCCCTTTGGCATCTATAGCACCCATCAGTATTGCAACCCGTGACTGCAAATCCTTCCACAAAACTCTGACAAACCTGATTACTAAAAAACTGTCAGATCTTTCCCTGTCACGTGGAACCCAGCAATCAAATACGAGCCTACAAGAGCTTATCTGATAAATTTTATTCTTCAACCTTATTACTGAAGGATAAACTGCTAAAACAAAACCCATCCATATTTTTTTTTCAATATTGCTCTGAATTTTTAGAATATGCAGTTTATCTGTATTTTTCTGAAAAGAAATTGTAAGTGTGACTGCGAGAAAAAGGGGAAAGACTACTTTTAAACACGAAGTTTATAGAAACTACTCAGCAAACAAAAACCAATCCCTTAGAACTGCATAAGCATCTAGTTCAGTGTCTCTGCTATTTCTACCTTTGGTCCCTTCCTTCTTCAGTTAATATATTTTCAGCCCCATCTGTGCCTCTTCTTGAATCTGTGGATTTGATCTAGGGCCCATGCTCAAAGTAAACCCTCAACACCATTTAATATCATTAAAGAACACATGGGATAATGAAGAGTCATGGCAGTATCATGGAACCAAGCCCCTCGAAAACAGTGTTAAACGAATGGTAAATGTTCTGCTAAGTGTTGTATTTAAATAAACTTGCTTTGGTATTGCTTATACCTCAGCACTTATCTTTAAGGACTGGAGTTATTAGTGTTTGAGTAACGTTTTACTAAGATAAATGTCCATGGAAGCAATTTTGAAATTATCAGTGTTTGGGAAGCCCATTTGTAGATAAAAAGAGTGATTGTCCGGGGACTAGAAGTATTTTTATACTCAGGCTAATGAGGAAGAAGAATATAACTGCTAGAGAGAGGCAGAGATAAAGGTAAACAAACTCAAATAGTAATTTTTATTCAGGATCCTCATTATAAACAGTCCCAGGTAAATTATTAAAATTATTATAAGACGTACTGCATTAATGTCCAGTAAAGACACATGATGCAGTTGCACTATTTCTTATTACTAATAATCCATTCATATTTCTGCCAAAGCTGACTCTTCAGCTGTTCCTTGTTTTTTGAAAGAAGGTAAAGGACAATGCTGAAAATCTCATCTCAGGAAAACATTTTCCATCCTCTAATCATGTTAGTTTTATTCCCAAACAGTGTGCTGTATGCATAAATTGGTAAATTATACTCACTGCTTACGCAAGGCACAATATATTCACCACATTGTATTCAATACATCAACATTACAGTGATTGGTTTATAAACATTAACATCGCATTATTAATGTACAATATCAGCAGCTTCTTTATGCTAATAATGATTAATTGTACTTCTATTTTGGAAAACAGCCTACCTCCAGTGATGCATTAGAACAGCATTTGGTGCTTGCTTATCGTGTGAAAAGCTTACAAATAATTTGGTCTAACAGATAAGTATATGACAGTCAGTCAGTCTCATTAATCTCTTAGCAGATTTCCTAAGACCATTCTTTTGTAGAAGTCAATCATTATACCTTTTTTTTTTTTCTGTTTTCACTGAACAGTCTCTCCAGTATCACCATTTAAAATCTGAGCATGCTCATCAGGATTTCTCTTAGTTAATTAGGTCTACCTAATTAACTTCATTGGGGTTGCACCATGTTTTATTTAATCCAAACGTTTCTGAAGTTCTGAAGATCTGTGACTGCATCTTGTTGAAAGGGAAGAGTGTGTGGTAATTTGTTCTGAAAATAATATATGTAATATGGAAAGATTTTCAATGGCAATTTAATACTTAGTACATAATCAAGCAGATTTCAGCCCTAGAAGAAGGTCAAACACCAGAAATTTTGTTTGGATTCTGTGCAATAGGCAGAGAGAGTCAAAATAAAGTATTAAATGCTCATCATAGAATTGGTCCATGAAATGGTGGGGAAAGGTTCGTAAAAAATGTTCTTATTCTTAGAAGAACACTTCCATATTAATTTTATTTCCAAAATAGGTCACTCTTTGTTACTAAATAACTATTGCTCTCTTGATTTCTACAAGGCTGACGTGAAACCTGGGAGGTATTTTTGACTGGAATGTACTTTTAAATGAGACCTACTTCTCCTCCTAGTTCTTTCTACATATTGTGTTAGTTCTTGTTGTTGAACATTCATATTCAGATGAGATTAGGCCCTAACTTATTTCCTCTTACTCTGGGCTGTTGCAGAATCTTTTTTTCCCCACTCTTCCTTTTCATCATTTTTTCAAAAGGAGGTGGGATGAAAGCACTATATTTATGGCAGTCCTTTGTGATTTATTTTGTATTTTTTAAAATGTGTTGAACACTGGACCAAATCCATGGGTGCACACCTACAGATAAAAATCTGGAAAAAGAGAATTGGCAAGTGGATGGCAATTCTGTCTTATAGCATCTTGGGGTAAGCAGTTGAAGAAGGTCATTTTTTTTTACCTGCCATAGTCACAAGTGATGTAACAAAGTTGCATAAAATACTCAAAACTCTGAGAAGAATGCAATAAGACCTAAAAATTCATTGAGTTTATAAGCGAAAACATTGAAAGACACTTAGATTGAGTTTATCCAAATTGTGGAAAGAGTCCATTCCTCTCTAAACAACCTGCATGAGATGTCCAACCTATCAGTCCATGCGTGGTACTTACACAAACGGCTACGGGCACTGTGACCCACTGGCCCTGTCCCTTCACCCTCTTCCCCATCACCTGCATCCCCACAGATGAAGATGTGACTGCTCCATCAGGGATGCTTGGAGACAGGCAGCATCTCGTTAAGTTTCCTGATGAGGAGGGAATTAATTACCATGGACAGCTTGTATCTCTTCTGCTTGCCACAGCATGAGAGCATCCACTGTAAAGATGGCAACCATGGTAACTGTACCTGTATAGTTATATAGCTCACATTTCTGACAAACTGGCGACAAAGTACTTCCCATCTCTCTTTTAAAAGTAACAATTATAGTATCTCCTGCATTTTATCTTGCAATAAACCACCTGATTTTAGAAGTTTTCAGGAAAGAGCAACACACAGTATTTGCAACTTGGTGTTTGTTTGCTTCATAAGCTCTGATATTGTTCATTTTGTTTTGCATAATTGCATGCCAATTAATTTTCTGTTAAATGAACTTACCTATACAGAAACATAGAATCCCCAACTGGGTAATACTTGTTCTTTTCCTCTTCTCATTTTCTTCACCAAATGAGCTGCAAGCGTTTTAGATACCCACTATAACTGTAAATCTCCAAAGCTGTTAAGGAGAGGTGCTCTATAAATATGAGGATGCAATCCAAAATTTCTCCTAAATGGACTGGGATTAAGCCATGAAGACGGACTCTTGCAAAGCACTTGTGTGTTTGAAAGGGAAACTCAACTATATTGTCTTTAATGTCCTGGGTTTAATCCTCCAGGTTTTATATTATTTCCTAGTGTTGTCAGGTCAACTTTAGAAAGAAGTGACATACCCAGATATGAACGAGGACCTATTTTATTAGGCCTCTTTCAGCTAGAGGTGATTGCAGGGTACATACGTGGTAATTCTTTTGTGTTTGGTATAACCTATACCTGGACCAAAGTATTTATTGTATGCACTGTCTTAGGAAGTATGTGGCCCTTGAGACGACTCATCTGGCGTTACTGCCAGAGTAAGTTATGTTACAGTTAAATAACGTTACAACCGAAAGAAGATCGTTGTGGTACAGAGAGCAGTGGGAAAAGGTTTAAAGGGAACTTCTCATTCCCAAAGGCTCTATGTTTCTTCACTTTCCATCCTTACAATCTCAAAATGTTATCTGTATTACCTCAACAATCTTTTTTTAAGACTTTACAGGTTGTTTCCGTGTGCAAGTACATTTTGGTGGCTTTTTTCCTCTTTGCTCTCTTTTATGTGCATGTGAAAAATGAATAAAAGCTAGGCAATAAAATAAAAGATATTTCATTAATAAAGGCTTTTCAGATCTTTACTTTACTAACCACTAGTACCACTAGTCAGGGAAAAAAACCATCCTTCACAGTCAGAATTCCCAAGTGGTTTTTCTTAGACAGCAAAAAAGGATAAAGAACAGCTGCATTAAAAAAATATGGAAAGTACCAATCTGCTGCCTTCATTGCCTCATGATTATGTTACTTACATGTATCTGATGAAAAGAAATACTTGCTATAAATGTAAAACAACATGATCTGAAGCAAAACTACTGGTAGCCTGGCATGCAATTGAACCATTTACATCAAAAGATTTCAGTCCTTGTTAACTTACCTTGTTTTCTTGTCATATTTTTTGTCTTTGTGACTAACCATGCACTAAAGAACTGTACACAAGTGTTTCATTTAGGAAGTTCTGATTTGCCATGAATGCTCTACAGCCATCAAGCGAATTGCTGAACAGTAAAAACTTTTGCTGTTTCATCTATGTATGAAAATGAATGACATATTTTACAAGATTAATAGTTACATCCTTCTTCCTATTTTCCTCTTTTTGGAATCTAAAAGCCAGTCTCACAACGAAAAACATTAATCTAATTTTCCTACACTGTATTTGTCAGATAAATTTTATCATCGTCATTGTGTACATAGGCATGATATTTGGCACTAACACACTGGAAGACAAGAGCCATCTTTCAACTTGTGGTCCCTTCAGCAAACACCATTTTTGGGCAATTCCTGAGCTTACTTGAAGCCATGTTGAGGCTGGGTAGCACAACATTCTCACAGAGACTTGGCAACTCCTCTGCAAAATCAGTCGTCTCTTTACAAGAGAGCTCTTGAAGGGTGTAGGGGAAACTCCTAAAAATACTCATTAAATATTCTAAAAATGAAAAAAGATCCCAAAGGTTTGGTGGTTCCACGAGTCAAAGCATATGTTTCACATGAGATGGTTTAAGTGGCAGGGTGACATCACATCTATAATTAATCAGATATAGGTATGAATGACCATAGTATTTTGCTGTTACTGTTTCTGAAGAAAATGAGCTCTAAGTTGGCTAGGACTCAGACTTTAACTGGTAATCCATCCTGAGGCGTAGGATTTGATTTTAGACAGATTAGGAGTGTCGTGATGGCAGTTCTCGTCATGGCAGTTGGTAACTTCTCTTTCTGGTCCAGGCTGGAAGTCTGAAGTGAAGAACCATGGGAAAAATATTGTGAGGAAAAGATTTTTGTACACTTGGGCATCAAACTGTTGACTGCAGCTCTTAGTGTGTGACCACCCAGCCAGTTCCTTATCCACCGAGTGGTCCGTCCATCAAATCCATTTCTCTCCAATTTAGAGACAAGGATGTTGTGCAGGACAGTGCCAAATGCCTTGCACAAGTCCAGGTAGATGATTTGTATGAGTACTGTTTGATTTCTCTTGGAAGTTAGGTTTGTTTTTTTTTTAATAGAGGACTTTAGACGTCTATGATGATGCTGTCTGACCTTTTGTACAAAACTTGAAGAAATAAATAGATGTTGCAATGTTGTGCTTCAATAGAGTTACTGAAGTTTAACACCTACATTGTAGACACATCATTTCTGCAAAAACAGGAGTTGATTTTCCACTAACTAAGATAATTTTCTAGGTTTCGGTGAAGACACTCCTTATTCACATAGCTGTGAAAAAGGAAGGTCCTTAGTGTTTGCAATAAACTTTGCTTCTTGCCTGAAGATAAAGCAACCAGAATTACATTTGCAGCAGGAATAACCATGACCTCTATCTTATTGATTTTCTATGTTATTGTAAATCTGGAATATTGTCTGCTCCTGCCCAGTTGGAGGTGTTCTGTGAATTTCTGAGATTTAAATATTTAGAGTTCTTTCAGTAAGTTCTCAACGTTTCTCTGAGTTTTTCAACTTGCCTAATCCGTAGACAATCTACACATATGAGAAGTAAAATTTTTAAAGCTGCCAAAAGCCAAAGTGCTTTTAGAGAGGGCATCATGTATTGATTACTGCCAAATCTCAGTGGACTAAGACGGTATGTTCTTGTCAACATTTTTACTGCTGAAGTTGCTTTTTCTTTTTTTCTTTTCCTTTAATAGTTACAAGTACCTCTAATATATTTTTGACCAAATTGTTCATAACTTTTTGAAAGAATCATATCTAACTTTAAGAGACAGAAGAATAAATGTACTTGCTGCATTTCTGTTTCTATCCCACATTGTCAGTCCATAGGCAAAAAAAAAAAAAAAAAAAAAAAAAGCTGTTTCTGTTTGTTTTGACAAGCAAAGAGAATAATCTCATTCTTTCTTGATCTAGCTATCCCTTTGCAGACTATGGATATCTTATATATGATATAAAAATGTTACAGAAATTGAAATGTGTGAAGAATAGACAGAAACAAATCTGTTGGGATACAGAGAAGGGAAATTGAACCTAGAATGCACACGGATAATTTGTGAAAGATTCTGCCCACCTGGAAAAATTTTTGACAAGTTCCATTTGATGCGTTCTCTGAGGGGCAAAGCCCTCCTTGTTTCTGTTATCCTCTCCCTGCAGCTTGGTAAATACCCTCTTAAAACAACCTTTTGATTAAATACCAAGTCAAAAAGAGGGGCTCCAGCTCTTGGTTCCAAACTGTTTCTGGCCTCATTGGAACCAAGATGAGTGATGCAGGGCTGGTGATAACAAAATTAAAAATTCTGCAAACAATCTACCTGTCCTGCACATTGTGATGCATCTTAGTGGCTAGCAAAATTTTATTTCTGTATTTCTCTTTGATAAACAGCATTTTATCTCTTCTTCTTTAGCTTATTCAAAAAAAGAAGAAATCATATCAAGAGATTTTCTCCTATTCTCATGACATAATTTGGCATACTCCCTGACATTAAGCAGACCTTTTTTTTCAGATACTAATAGCACATTTCTGTTCCCAAACAGACCCAGATAACCAAGGTCACTGCTGGCGAGAGGCTTATCTGTGGTGTTTCTATCAGAAAATAAGCAGCGTAACACAGGTCAAGCAAGCTGGTGCTTGAGCAAGAGGAAGGGAAAATTAACTGAAAAGCTCAACTGACAACATCTCAAACCATGAATTTGTTCAGCTTGCTGTTGTCTCTGATTTTCATATTCAGGAGGCTCCGGCTGGCCTGAACCTACTGTATTCAAGCTGTGCATACTGTATTTCCTCCCCGCAGGCGTGTTAAATAATATTTTTATTTCTTCCGCTCTTCTCTTCTGAGTCAGACTGAAGTCAGTGGGGATGGTGTGACAGTTCAAACAGAAACGTCAAGATCCCCAGATTTCCTCCTGCATTTTGAGACGTGCCGTTCCTGTATCTCGGCGTCCCTTGGAAAATGTACCAGGATGGAGGGAGGACGTGGAAAGTCCCCAAGGAGAGATGGAGCAGAGAAGGAACACCGCAGCTGGTTTTCACCGGCATGTGGAGGGAGCAGAAACCACTCCAGAAATGAGGTGTGAGGATAACCGATCTCCGCTTGAAAGGACTTTAAGAAAACACGCAGCTGCTCAGGTTACTGGGACACGGGGTGACAGAGGACAGCCGGCGCTCCGGTCCACGCCACACAAGGGAAGCAATCTGGGAAACGTGACAGGCTGTCACCCAGGCACACACGTTATCAACACCAGGGGGCTTTCATCAGAAAATGTTTCTTCTCCTGTTCTTTGGTGTTTCCTCTTGATTAAGTAAGAAGAAACATGGTATGAGAGTCAGAGCTTTACAAACTCCAAGGATCTTTCCACACTTTACAAGCCCATTTGCTTGTCTTCACTTGCTCTGGAGAGCACCTTCCAAACTACCTCTGCAAAGGCAAACCCTAACATGGTCATCATGGTTCTGCTTTAAAATAATGCAGATTTTTTAAGCAAAGTTCTCAGCAAAATCTAAAGTTCTTCATAAATTCTCCATATCCAGAGAGCAGTTACAGAGTAAATAATATGGATCAGATTGCGAGTGTCCTGGCTAAATTCCTCCTAATACGAAGCACAGGTCAGCACAACAATTCTGCGGTAAATTTAATTAGCAGAGTTCTCCTTTCTGCATCTGTTATGCACAAACACTTCCTTGCACAAATAACATTATTTTCTCCTTTGCCTTTGCTGTGTTATTCCCAGCGGCTATCTTTTTAGTGTCATTTTGCCATTTCTTACAGATTTCTCTGTACTGTAATTATGCCACTCTGCTTTCCAAATATACTTTTTTGGTACTGAAATACAAAGCTTAGGACTGCATGAGGAAAGGCAGAATAATTTTCACAGAATTATTTCAGTTGCTTCAGAGACTGCACATGATGCTTTTACACCTTTCCATAGATTTTCCTTCTCCCTCCACTTGTACTTACTTGGTAGTCACTCAGGCAATAAGACATTGTGAGTATCGCAGCATAGGAAAAGAAACTGCTGCTCCTGTATTATGAGCACATAGTGCAGTCTACATAGATATTTTACATGAGACAAGTGGTTATTGTCAAAGAGACTGGTAATACGTTGCCTGAACATTTTCAAGCTGGCTTTAGGACTGTGTATGCGATGCTAGCAGTGATGGAGTAGGTACAATATTCCTACAGCAGCATAGTTCTCTGCAGACGTCAGTAGGCTTTATCAGGCTCGGAGGCAATGTCTGGCTGTTTATTGTACTGTTGAAATTCTGCTTTTAAGAGCTCAGACCAGATTAGGCATCTAAAACATACCAACTCTTTAATTTTGTATTTCGATGTTTTTGACTAGGAGTGGGTCTGAACTTCTTGCGAGTTTTTATCAGAAACAAAAAACCATGCAAAATGTTTCCCAGAGATTGCTCTGCAGCCCGTAATCTAGTATAATTTCAGGTCTGAAGGGTGTAAACAACACGATCAGGCAACATGACAATTGCTATATAAGGTAAAACGGCAAGAACTAAGTTTCTAAAATTCCGAGCAGACTTTGGGGCTGCGTGGTAATAGTTAAACATGTAAACTCCAGCTCTCTTAAGATAAACAACAGAAATCCACCAAGGCTGACTGCATTGAGGTGTGGATGGATATTCAGAGATGTCTACTTCAAAATATTTGCTCACCAGTATGGGAGGCCAGCTTTCTTACATTAGCTTGAATCTCTCCCTCCAGCAAGGTTATAGAGTGGCATTATAATTTCCTAAGAAGATGTAGTGAGGCACAGAAAGAGGACAGTCCTCCCAATCATATGTACAAGACTATTCTGAACTGAAGGCACAAGGAGGCGCCTCACATTAAACGATGGGAAATTACACAACCCAGTTAAAATATTGACTCAGAACTTCATGCAGCAAAGTGCTTCAGCTTAAGTCCATCCTTTTTCAGCAAAGCGCTTATTTTTGTGGGAAGCTTTAAGCACCAACATAAGTCAGTCGATTTTAATAGGTCTTTGCTGCATAGACGCAGCTTGTTGAAACTAAAAACAGAAAAAAAGTTTAGCAGAGGCCATCCAGTTTTCCTGGCAGAGACGAGGAGACATTAGCTCCTACATTAGCTCCTCTCTCTTGAGACCCAAAAGCAGAGATGAGATTTTGCTCCTTGCCAGCAGAGCACCCTTGCCTTTCTCCAGCCCCTCGGCTCATTTGCCGGCTGAGGGACAGGTCTGTCACCGTGCCAGGCTGGCGAGGAGATGCTTCTACTCTGGTACGTGACCCAGCGCAATGGCATTTCTGCTATTCCCTTCCATTTCCCGCTTGCATCCACCCCAGCATAACTCTTCTCGTTGCTTCTTAGAGCACGGCAGAGACAGTAAACAGATATATGACTCCATTTCCTTCCAGGCACCTGCTTGCTTGCAAACTATCAAGGGCAGCAAGTGCTGAGAGAATATTAGAAGGATAACGAGCTAAAACCTTACCCTGCCAGACTTGTGAAGCTGGTTGTGAAGGAACTAGGGAAATTTAAAGTCCAAAAAGTTTGTACCACGTATGATCTAGGATTGCAGTAATCCTGTTGATGGCAACTTACTTACACACACACTCAAAATCTATATTCTTAAGTCTGCTGTTACACAGCCATGATTTACCACCTTGGTATTCATCGTGGTGTTGAAGCCATTGCAAAGCAGGTAACCACCATCAGATGGCCAGCGAACACACAGGACTTCAGAGTGTCACATGTCACTATTTTGAGAAGGGAAGAGATACAGAGGATTGGATGCACCATCCCACGATGAGGTTTGGTACTGCGCTGCTGCTCCTAACACAGACCCTGCAAGAGCTGAAGTTGGTGAGATCTCTCTGTTTTATAAGGCCCTTGTGAAGCAGTTAATCTTGACTTATAGTATATTGTTGATATTTCCCCTAAAGGACGGGGATTCGCCTTTTCTAATTACAAGAAGGTGCTAGAAAATAAATGAAAACGATTAGTAATAAAAGACAGATCTCAAGAGCATTGAATCCAGATTATCCATTACAGGCGTGAACTGAAGGCAGCTAAAGGCAGAAGTCTTTGGTCTCTAACTTCTCAATCGAAATACTGGGGCTGAGTTGGTGGCTGTATTATAACACTATTTGCAGACACTGTGTGAAATCACAGGCATAATAAATCCAGAGAAGGTGGTAGTGAAATTGAGAGGGAAATTCGCACTTCATTGAATTCAGTGTCAACTTCTATTAAATTCAAAGGGACATAAGAGTCTTCATGGGGTTACTGAGCATCTGTAAACATTTCCAAGTATGCCCCAAGTTACAGGTTTATTTTTCAGTTCATAGCAGCTGGCCAGGCAAAGGTATGTTTATTTCTTATTATAGAAATAGGAGAGCAAAGAAGAATGAGACAAGAGGCTTGATAAGAGAGAAGACATCTAAAATATTGATTTAAATCTTATGATGTTTGGGATGCCACACTGTTGGGAAAACCTTTGCATAAGGGGAACGTAATCTAATATGATTTATGCTTTTTTTTTAATGGGTCTTGGCAACACGTATTCATTCCAGTGTGCCCTCAAAGGCACTCAGCATCCTCACATTTCAGGTCTGATATGCTTCATGTTGAGGCACAGACATGTTTCATGCCCCTCCCAACAGCAGCAGGAGAGGCAATCCCAAATACTACAAAAGCAAAGTTGGTATCTCACCCTTTTCTAAATGTGTGGTGAAGGTCACAGTCAAAAAAAAATGGAATTCTTGGGCATGTGTGACATGCTATTACTTGTACATACATCTTAGCTATAAATACATGCTTAATTGTTTTGGAGTTTTTGTGTATGTGTGTCAAAGTACAACCTGTGCATTGATGTCTGTGGAAAGAGCGACTGATTTCTGTCTAAGGAGTCGGGGCTGGTTCAGCTGCTAAATTAGGGTTCACCTTAAAGCCTACAAGCTCCAGCTGAAAGGCTGTCATTAACTTTAGTCGCGTTTAGATGAAGTTTCTAGTACAAAACAATGAACCTATTTGCAGAAAAAAACCCCAAACCCAAACCAAAACCGAAACAATATTAGAGAATGAAATCAAAATATGATTGCAAATAATATCATAAAGTTTTCTTAAAATTTTGGGGTTTAATTGCTGCTCAGAGCTAAAAGGGCATACACAATACCTGGGGTAAACTCTGCTAGCCTGAAGCTTTAATAGTTATAAACAACCTAGAGGGGTAGGAAAGACAAAATTATATTTGTTAAGAAATGGACTGCAGCTGAATTTTGTGTATGGGAACACCCTGGGTGGCAAACATTATGGTAAATCATCTCGTCTTTTTTTTTTTTTTTTTTTAGATAAAGCAAAGCAATACTGAGGGATCCTGGAGATTTTTTAAGGTTCCATACACTGAATAACAGCCCAGGCAACACAGAGAGGAAAAGCAAGAATGAGAAAAAAAAGGGGAAAAAATACCTAAGTAATTGAAAACCACCTGATGTAATTTGCTAGAGGGATACAAAAGGAAAACAGAGAGATTACTTAGTTATTAGTGAGAGATATTAATTAATGACAAAGGAAAACGACCTGATTGTTTTGCTTACGTGAATTTAGATTGAAACTGGAAATTAAAAAGTATCGCAATCAGGTGAACTCTGGATTCTGCTGTAGAAAAAATATATCTATTCACATTATGTAACATGCTGGATTTTAACAATCTAAATATTGACTCGGATAAGTATTACACACACACACAAAAGAGAGACTATTTGACTGGAGGAAATGGTACTTCTCTTTGAGGACTTTCTTGATTAATGAGTTTCATCTTTTATCTTATCTATCTTACACTTCAGGTTAGACACAAATCCAGGTCTGAAGTTCAGTAGCTGTTTAATCCAGTTGTTGGTGAAGTTGCTTCTCTTTAGTTCCACTAAAGAAGTGGCAAAAAGTTTTCCTTCATAATGCAGGTAGAAGTGAAGAAAAACAACATTGTCAGCAGTTCTGACCACCTTTCTGGTTGTGTTTGGCAAGCCTGAGATCTACAATCAATCAACAAACTGAGCTTCTCCATAAAGTGTTGAATTATAGTGTGTCTCAGAAGCAGCTAAGATACCTGGCTAGAGGACTATAAAGTGAAGTCAAGCAGATAAGTCCTGATTCCCAAACAATGAATGAGAAGTTCCATAATTCAAACAGAAATACTCTTGCAGCAGTACACGTATTTATTGCAAACCACAATTCATTTCTTTACATTTTATTTTACAAATTCTCCATTACTTGCTTCAGCTACAGTGAAATGGCCTACTGTATTTCAAAGTATTTCAAGCTGATCTTGTACTTCATTTTTCTATGTCAAAAAATATTCAGACAATTGAACAATCAGATTACTGAAAAGCTGTTAAGTGCCTTGTGATGCAAGGAAGTGCGAACTATTTAAGAACTAATGTGAAAAATGGAAACTTATATGCTATCAGGTAGGTGTAAAACGGAAAAAAGTAAGAATAAGTCAATATGATTAGACAGGACTGTATTCAATAAGTACACTTTTGTTTCGAAGTTGTGAGAGAAGAATGGTATTTCTTAGGAGATTTTCCTTTGGATTGTAGAGGAAGATACCTCTACTCTGTAACATGTCTTTTGCCCTTGCAGTTCCCAGAGCTGGTAAGAGTAATCTCATTGAACAGAATTAGATGCCCAGAAATGAGTATTTTTTTTACGCTGGTGAAGCTAAAATGAATCCTCTGTATTAAAAATTGCAAAGATTATCTATACAATAAGTGTTCAATCAATCGTTTTTAAAGCAGAAACAAGGTCAAAAAGAGAAACATTGCATTAATGATAGCTATTTGACAACTCTGCAGAGGTTTCTCTGGGATGAGAAGCTGTCGAGTTCGTTTGAGTGGACACACCACAACACCATTACTTTAAAAGGCTGGCAACTTTGACCAGCTCAGTGCCACATAAAAACTGAATAAAAAGTAGAATTGTAGAGTCTTGTTTTGCTGTGCTTTATTGATTAAGATTTCCCAAGCCCTCAGTACTGATCTAAACCTGCTTGCTCTGAGGTTAAAAAGGTAGGTAAATATCAGTGGATGAATTCCCACATCACAGATGAGTAAACTGAGACACAGGAGGTTTAAATGAGCATGTCCTTGTTTTGCACGAACTTTGAAAAAACCCAGCTTGCACTCATTTTCTTTTCTGTATGAAGCAGGCAGGACGAAGAGCTGCTGTCCATTCTAATGTCACATGGTTTTTTTCTGCAAGATTTGCAAAATGGATAATTTAAGTGGAGGGAAAAAGAAAAAATGACTTCACTGCAAAACCACAGCACTGCATTGAACAAGATGTATGTGAGTGAGCAGCTTCTAAACCAATCCATGGTGTGTCCCAATGAGAACAGTGGGTCTGGGTCAGCCAGGAGTAGAATCACAGAATAGTTTGGGTTGGAAGGGACCTTCAAAGCTCATCCAGTGCCACCCCTGCCATGACAGGGACATCTTCACCAGCTCAGGTTGCTCAGAGCCCCGTCCAGCCTGGCCTGGGATGTCTCCAGGGATGGTTCAGCCACCACCTCTCTAGGCAACCTGGGCCAAGCTCTCACCACCCTCATTGTAAAAAAGTATATATATCTTGATCACAGTAAATGAATGAAATCTGGGTTTCAAACACCGAGTCTGTTCCGACTGCCAAACCTTCACTTTCTGGACTCAGAAATGTCCCCTTCCCGTAGCAGTATCATTTCTGCACTGGGCAAGTTAACAGCCTGAGTTTATCTTGCTAAAATTCTGTCAATCTAAACCACATTTATGTTGCGCTGAAAGTCTACGTCTGTCTTGGAAGAGACTAGGAAATTAGCAATGCAGAAAATTCAGTAATTCGTGAATCGTGCTCATAAAGTGAGAAAAGCTTTATTTCAGAAAATATGGGGGGGGGGGTTATATTATATATCCAAAACATAGCAGAAACTGTGATTTTAATAGAGCTTGTGGGATGGAAATACAACCAACTTTTATTAACATTTGAAAAAGATCTAAGAATTTATGGTAATTGAAGATGGAGTGCCAAAGAATTTACCAGAGAAAAGCGCTGATTTCCATCAAAATTTAAGTCAATGACAAACTATTAAGACATTTTCATGAATTCCAATGGATTGCAAGGAAAGTGTATGGATACGTTTAATTATAATATTTGTTATCAATATATATTTACAGTAGTAGATATACCCTACGGAAAGATGGTATTTGTATGAAGAAAGGTGAAGAGGGTCAGAAAAAAAAGCGTATTCTACAGAAAATAGGGAATATGAGTACTGTAATTAGTGGATCAAATTGCCAAGGAATTGCAAAAAGGATCAGAAGGTAAAAAGATAATTAGCAGATCAAAGCATAAGAAGTCAAGTGTTAAAATAAAGCGGTGGCGATACAGACAGCTAAAGAGGAATTATTGACCAATAATTGTATTGCTTTAGGCAATGCATGCTTTGCTAGAACCATTATTAACAAGGGTTTTAATGGACTCATCTATTTTTATAAATGTGGAGTTATGAATGTCAAATGCCATGAATTCACTGTAGAGCCACAGCGCACTAACAGTAACCTAGCTTTTAGGAGTTTGTAATCCTGAGGGGAAACAGAAGGAACTGTGGCCAAAGTGGGTGGTTATGTGGTCAAGGAAGCTTCCTTTGACTATAGAAATAACATAGAGTGTGATCTGCAGAGATTTGATTCTTACAGCAACATAAATTGCGTATTTTATTTGGGAATGGGTGACGTCCTGGGCTAAAGCCTCTGTGAATACTCTTCATCACCCTGAGTGAGTTTTCTTCCCTCTGTGATTCAAAAAGGTTCAAAAGTCTGCCGATGGAAGACCATCTATTTTCACACTGCAGCACAGCTGCCTCACCAATAACGAGGTCAGATTGAAGGAGTTAAAAGCTAATGGCAATCCAGGTGTTTCCAATTGTCCCCTGAAGTGCTGTCTCACCAAAAAGGCAAGGCCTCTGCCTAAGTGGGGATTTCAGTCCTGTTTTCATCAGCCCCCTGGGTCACAAGCGTTGGGTCCTGCTATGGCCAGCACAATGGGACACAGCCAGAGGTTAAATAGGTGGAAAATACAGGTGAGACCCTGTTTTTACTCTACATTTAACTGACTTCAGCATGAAGTGTTGCGAGAAACATCATACTGTTGTTGTTTTATCACTGTTTGAGGTAGCTAAAGCTGTTAATCTGCCATTATTGTGCCCTGGGATAGGGAAGAAAATTCAATGAGATTTTCTTTATTGTTTTCCTTGCTCTGAATTGTTGTCAAATTGCATTGCTCAGATGCAATCCTGCTGCTTCTTGGAGTCAGACTAGAGACTGGTAGGCTGAGTTTTGATTAAGATCCCTCTTTGCAGCTCTGGACCCACAGGGGATAGTCACAGGCTTGGGAGCTCCTGAAGCAGCTGGTTGTCAATATCCTTCTCTAAATAGGAGTTATTGAATATACTGTTTTTAATATTTTTAATAATACGTGCACTATCTGAGTGGGGATAGTGATGAGAACTGCTACAGTGGATCAGATTTACGGTACAATTAAATTAATCTGTTGAGAGCCTTGATGAGGCAGCAGAGAACCCTCAGGTGAGCTCAGTGTGCCAGTTTTGCCAGGGGTTACCAGAGAATAATGTTGGTTTCTGCTTTGATTTTTCAGAGTCGTTTCATTAGCAAAAATAAGAGAGACATATAAAATGTAAAGTAAACGATTTAGTGGCATTTTTAGTTAGTATCTAATAGATTTTCTACCAAAGAGGAGTACGTAAATACAGTTTGTCCACAGCTTTACTCTCCCATTTAGTTTATCATTAAGAGGGGGGGAAAAAAAAAGTTTCAAGGTGTGGAATTTTTTTCTTAAATAGTAAACACCTCCTAGATTACTAAGTGATAGAGAAGATTGAAAATGTCAGTCAAAGGAACTCTTGTGTTTCTACTGAAGGCAATGACAAAACTTTAACTGAAAGTCACCAACAAGTCTAAAACTGGGAGTGTTGAGGTCATTCCCAAAGAATGATGCAATATAAAACCTTCATTGAATAGGGGCAATCACGTGTACATAAGAGTATAGTTGCAGTTTTGGTTTGTAATAATCATTCCTGGAACCAGGATTACATCTGCAGTGAGAGCTACAAGATTAAGCTCTGTAGAGAGCAGAGGGTGAGAAAAACTGCAGCTATCCAAATCACAGTAACACTGAAAGCAAAACATGAAATGAGACCTATATTACAAAAAATATGTTGAAAGATGACAAAACAATATTCTTCTGCAATTCTAACTCCTAATTAAAAGAAGTTAAATATATGTTTTAAGCCAGGAAAAGCGAGACGTATTGTTATTTAATGACTGATGTAACTCCAGGAAGTAGTATCTGTAAAACTTGTAGCTCTGTAATTAGTGAGTGGGAAAAGTTTAATATTTCAGAAGTATCGCTTTGGATGTGTAATTCCAGCTGGCTCCAACAGTCCTAAATACGGTCCATGTGAATTCCTTCCTAAACAATTCTTGATACACTACCGGTCACATCTCTTGATGCCTTTTCTGTGTTAATACCCTAATTTACCTCACATGTGAGATAATAAAATAAGATCAGTCTAAAAACTCACTTGAAATGTATGTAATTTGTAAGAAATGGTGCTGCATAGGCTGTAATAGAGGGAGGATGATGAGGTACCCTGAAGTGATTAGATGTGCTGCAAGAGGGAATTTAATTTGGAAGATGGAGAGGTGTGGAGATAACTGCTTTCTGCCTCCACACTTTTACCACTACTCAGTATAACTGAGGACTAATAAATACTTTATAAATTAAAGAAATTAACTGCAGCACTCCCAAACTGCGAGAACCACCTACACCATTTGAACGTTGTTCTACGAATAGTGGCTAAAATGTTAGCTCCTGCAGCCGTAGTATATATTAAAATGGAGCAGAACTGAAAAGATCAGAAGCTGGTGCTGTTTTCCAGGCAAATATATGGATTTGGAGGGACTAGATACTTTTAAGTTTTGAAACAACAATAATTTCCTGGCTATGTACAGATCCCTGACCAGAATGACAGTATTTTTAAAAATGACAGTGTTATCTGTAGTGACCAGATTCAGTAAATCCCAACAAACAAACCCTCACAGCCTCTGCCAGTGTCCTCAAGCAGTGCAGAAACTTTTTAATAGTTCACTTTTGTGCAACAGACCCTGTGCTGGAATTAAGTTGCCTTTTTCCTCCTAATTCTCCTCAAAGTAACTGAAATCATTATGTCACTAAGCCCCCCTCAGCCCACCACTTCTGCCTAGAAGCCTTATTTAAGCTCACCTGCAATCCAATTAAAAGCCTCTCAAAAATTCACACCTGTGCTAATTGTAGATTCACATCACTGCTTTGTAGTCATTAAGTCTGTGAGTTTAAGTTTTTTTATGAGTGCAACTAATCTAGTTTATCAACAAAATGCTGGAAGGTTTACGTGCTAAAAGAAGATAATCAGTATTCACGCTTCAAGATTTCAGCAGGGGTCAGGAAGGAATTATCTTGTCTTATGAAGCATTTCAAAATAGCTAATTATGTTTGTTCATAAGATTCGGTCCAAAAACAATTGAAATCAGAGTAAAAGCTTTTGAACTTTTAACTGTGAGTGACTAATTTAGCTGAGGTGTTGATTTATATCAGAAAGTCCTGTGATCATTTTATTCTTCAATAATAACCAAAAAGATACACTTTGAAAGTATATAAAACAAATAATATGTAAGTCTCTGCCTCTGTGTTGCCAGCAAAGGTTGGAAATACACTGCTGATAGACAGCTGCTGCTGAACCTATTTTACTATATATGTGTGTGTGGATGTATATTCTCTGAGACACATGAGTTTAAAGCCACAGTTCTCTCAGCTCACGGAACCGAGTCGAGGTTGTTAAATATTAACCCTGTGCCCGAAGTTTCCACATACCTCTTGTAGATCCCAAAGATACGGTATTCAAAGTGTCTAAAATTTTCTATTTTGATAGTGGGGTTTTTTTTGTTTGTTTTGTTTAAGGTAAGTTTCTTGACCCTTTTACAGCAGCAATCACCTAGCAATAGAAAACCCATCTAGAACTTTAGACAGATGAAGCCAAGGAAAAACAGCAATGAGAAATTCTTGTATTTCAGCCAGGATTTTTTATTTTTTTTTTTTTCCCTAATGGCTTCTTGCTCCCAGAGTAAATCAACAGGCATGTGTCATGTACTAGAGATGGATCAGCTGTGGTAAACATATCCAGCTGCACATATCTCTGCCACAGGTGCTTGGTTTAGACTGTCCGGATGGCCAAGAGCAGTCAGTTTTTGGCAAATGCCCATAGTTCCAGGGACTGAAGAGAAAAGCCTGACAAAGGAATCAGCTGGCACCAGTGCTTTCCATAGCAGCCCCCAAGCCTGAGCCAAACCTGGCAGCCTCATTCCTCACCCTGTATTCTGAATAACTGTCAAATTCCTAAACCTGTTTTGCAATCCAGTGAGGTTTTTTTTGGCTGGAGTTATCGGAACAGGGACACTGGGATACTCAATACCTCTGTGTACAGTATTAAGCCCGTCAATTGTTGATTGTTCTGGGGCAAAAGTGCTTGTGCAGAGTTTTTTTTTGATGCCTTTGTTTCCCCCTTGCCTCTTTTCTTTTTCTTTGGTTTCCCCCTTGCCTTTTTTCATTTTCTTTTCCCCTTGCAGCACAGGCTGCTCTTTACTCACTGAACACTCTGTGGCTGTAACTGCAGTACAGTGACGTTTCTTATGTCCCTCTGAATAGCTGCTACTGATGTTGCAGAACTGGTGCTGAGCCAGTAGAAGGGCATGAGCCATAATCGGGCCTGAAAAGAAAATGTCATGATATTGACAAATATATATCTCTCCACTGTTAATGCTCAGATTGATCCATGTAATATCCGCAGATGACAACAGGCCAAACCACTTGCTGATGATTCGTTGTGATAGAAACATTAGAGAGGCCTATAGAGGTCATATTAAGCTTGTACATCATGAAATATATATATACACATTTTTTTGAGAATTCCATCAGTTTTTCATAATTTAAGATAATTTTCTCTCCAATGCTCTACTTAATAATTAAAAAAAGACTTATATTCCTTATGTTGCAAAGATATTGTTCCGAATGTGAGCTGATATCCTTGCTATTAACAGAAGCATCTGAGTTGTCTGTTCATGAAGATCTAGATCCTGCACATACATTTCTGTGTTTATAGAGCAGTAATATCTGTTCTATAAATAGCCTGAGCCTCGAGTGACCAAAGAGGGCCAAAAATGCAGGCTTCCACTTAAAAAGAAATTTGGCTTTATCAGTGTGATTAACCTAGAGCAATGGCCAGAGCTTAGTACAGCAAGGACTGAACGCCTGTCCCGAAAATCCAAGCTAGAGTGTAAAACCCGTAATTAGGAGGAAACTTGGAAACCTCTGTGGCGGGGGAAGGGGGTCTTAGTTCTGCTAGAGAAAACCTTTTTGGTCTGAGGACCCCTTTTCAAAGCTGGAAATCTTCAACCTTCTCTGGTCCAGCTCTGCAGATTAGACCTAGACCAGAGTACTCTAGACCAGGCACCATGAACATCCCAACTCCTTCATTTTTCAGTACCCCCGCAGAAGCACAGATGGGATTTCACTGAAATAAGGCTTAAATTTACTGGAAGCTTATATAACCCAAATTCCTTTAGACAAAATATTTAAAATGCAAAAATTGGTGGTTTTAATTAAATGGAGGTTTTTCTGGGAAATTTCTGACTTCAGTCCTCTCATGACTGTCACTAAAATATGTGTGAAATGTCTGAAATTTAATCAGTGTGCTGGTAGCTTATAAACCTAATGACAACTGGTTTAATGCCAACATTTTTGTTGGCACTGCAGCTCATTTTATAACAATCTTTCACCAGCTCTGGGACTAAATTCAGAATTCTTGCTTCAGATATCAAGAATGATAAGAAGGAATCAACACATTTTCTCTGGTTTCACACAAAAACCTTGGTTTCTTTCCTCTTTTGAGCCAAAAGAGAACTTTGACTATGTTGCATCTTCAGTGAGGTCTGGGTGAGATCTCCCTCTAATGTGTAATCATCTTTTTAAGCAATGACACAGTATCCTCAAACAATTTCCAGCATAAATTTGTTTGACCTTTAGTTTGAAGCTACCCACAATGTGGACTGGTCTTTTTTCACTCTTCATTACCTTAGCTACTTACATCCGAGCACTTAAGGCTTTCCTAGTTTTGCATAAGTGTGGTATACGAATATATGACTACATGATGTATTGATTTCATATGAATGATAAATGGAGATATTATTCCCCAGCATATGAAAAAATACAAAGCTAGCAATTTATTCACACCGAGAAAAATCAGTAAAACCGTACTTCAAAAAGTGGTTTAACCTTTGTTTTATTCCGCTTTTCTTTCCCCTTCCCTCCATCCTTATTCCTTCTGAAGAACCTCACAGGCATCATATACATACTGTGGAAAGGATATTTGTCTTCATATAGACCTTACCCAGCCTAGCACAAAAGACAGACAGAAGACACCTTCCCAGCAAAATATTTTATAAACTGCTTTGCAAGTTGCCCGTCCCAAAGGGTGTTTTTTTTTTTTTTGCATCTTAATTGGCTCAGATTTTTTTTTTCCCCATTGATTAGGCTGATTAGACAGACAGATAGTGAAATACGGCTGAGGAGTAGTTATCAAAAGAGACAAATGCTGCTTTTGAATGTGCTTAGGCGATGCTGATGCTGACAAGGTTTGCTGTGGCAGATCAGCACCCAGCATGTCTATGAAATAAATAAATTGGGGAGTGCCAGAACTGGCTCAATGATGGACAGAAAGTTCAATCTTCTGGCTTTTTAAAATTTTTTTTTCAGTAGCTCATCGCTAGCGTGAGGAATATCTGATAAATACCCAATACACTGTAGGCTGACGCAGCTCTCCATTAATCTATTAATAGCAGTAACTGTGCTAATATTTGTAATGAGCTAATTACCTGTGGTATAAACATGAAGTGCTGCATAAAGAGGGCTTTTTAATCCCAGATAATTTCAAGTTTTAATCATCTTGCTCATAAACGATTGGGTTTTTTGATTGTGTGGGTTTGATTGTAGTCTTTGGAAATACTGTGCTGAAAGGTGGTTTACCATAATTTAGTCAGGAAATGATTGTATTCTCTCAGAAATAATTGAAAATATGATAAGCCATCATTTCTTGCAAAATTTGGCCTTTCTGCAAAAAAAGAAAATCCTTTCAGTGCACTGATCCTGTGTGGTCAAAGTGATTGCCAGAAAGAGAATACTTTCTGTTCATTATCTGGATCTCTTCAAACTACTCAATTTGAGAAGGAATTTTGCAAGAGCTCACAATGACTAGAACAGAAAATAGATGCATTGAAATGTTATTACATCGACAGAAAGCTTCAGGATAATTTATTTATGAGATGGGTTGTTGCTTTTACATGCTCCTTATGTTTATCAAATTTTTGGCATTTATTCTTCCCAGTTGGGCCAGTGATAAGCAGCTCCTATTAAGGTGTTGTTCAGGCATACAACTTCCAACCCCATCCAGAAACAGGGAAGTAGAAAGAAGAATTATCCAAGAGTTGTGGGTTTGCATTTTTTTGGTGTGTGTGTATGTGTTCATGGTGTGGTTTTTGTGTGTGGATGTGTGTTTGGGTTTTTTTGTGGGGTTTTGTTTGTGTTGTTTGTTGTGGGGTTTTTTTTATTTTTTTTTGTTTGTTTTTATTTATTTGTTTTGGTTTTGTTTGTTGTTTAGAAGTTTCTAACAGATTCAGCTCAAGTAGGTAGAAAGGGCTCCAGGAGATGCCTGGTTGTCAGAGCTCACTTGACCAGGTCAAAAATCTGGGTCCTTCCCACCAAGGTCACAAGGTCCCTGTGAAGTAATGTCCTTCCCAATCGTCCCCAAGAAGACCAAGGGCTTTGCAGCCAGGTCCAACTCTCCTGCTGAGCTGGCTGAGCAGGGCTTTCATAGCTGATTTCTGATGAACCTGTTGACACACAGATCAATACTCTTATTTGGGTACAAAAACTTGTCCATCATTTTCCAGTGAATGTTGGGCTGCCCCTTGACTTGGAAGCAACTTGATTGAGAAGAACATATTGTAGTTGGAGCTTACCTCCATAGCAGAGACATTTACTGGTTGAAACCAGTGGGGAAAGCTGTAAGTTCATTACTTTGTCAATCTGTAGGTCTTTGCTCCTTGAAAATAAGGACAGCAGAAGCAGAGGCATCAGTTTTTCTGGCTTGTTTCACCATTGCACTTGCACACAGAGTGCTGATGATTTAGGCCTTCGACACATAGCTTGAATATTCTCCTACTATGGCTTTGTCCTACAGATTTGGTCATAAAGAAGCAATGATTTGGGCTTTAATGGCAGTCTTAAAAATGTTTGGTCTAACAAGAAAATATAATTTGGTGTGTGTGTCCAGCAAAGTTATTATCTGTTTATGTTTATGTCAATTAAATTGTATCTGAAGCAAGGTTTAGGTGTGGTGCACTTCAGCTAAAGATTAAAACTGATTGTGTTTTGCATGGCAATACTGTGAAACACAGCTATTTCTATCTAAAAAAAAATCCATTTCACTATAACAGATTACATTGTTTCTTTGGAGTGTGAATTTAAGCAGCTAGTGTTTATAATATGTACATCATTAATCTTCAGACTTTAATCTCTATAGTCCTATTTAACACAGTGCATCTTCAAAGAATATGAATGCCTTATTGTTTATTGAGATATGAAGTAAAATATAAATGAAAGATCTGAGGAGTCAAAGTTATATCCATAACATTTTTTAACTCTGCATAATATATTTAATGCTAGATGTCTTGGAAAGCTACCTGTATATTTGCCTGATGAACAGTAATACAGACATATTGGAAAGGGTAAACATATTAATTAGTGCCTGCACATCTCTCCTTCTTGCTAGTGTAATCATTAAATTGATTTTTCCAGTCTGACATGTAATTGTTCCAGCGATGGAATCCTGCTTTCCACTCTCGTTCTGCTTCATCAATATTTCCTGTAAAACATGAAATGGGTTACATTTAATCTAAATTTGAATCTCTTCATATGCTAATTGAAAAATAATTTTGATTATCAACGTTACTTGCTCCAAATACACCATAGGATGGTCTTCTTTCTGTCTCTTTTCTTAAACAGTGAATTTTCAGTTTTTCAAGGTTTAATGCTTTATCTTTACATTGGGAAGGAAAGACTGCAAAGGTATCATCGTGGAACACTGCAGGTTAATAAATATGCATGAGATTGTTGCTTTCGGCTAATGCTTCTGTCCATCCAATTTGTCATTTTAAAGTATTTTTTTGTTGTTGTTTTTTTGTTTGTTTGTTTTAATATCCTCCAAATATTACTTTGGTTCAGCGCACTCTACAGTGAAACCCTACACACTATGATATGCAAAATGAGATAACGGCTTGTGAAGATGTTGTGAAATCATAGCATTGTTCAGGGCAACAATGGCCTTGTCCTTGGTTTCAATGGATTTCAGTAGACAGCCAGGATTTTGCCCTGCTGTAGAATAAATCCACAAGTTTAATGCGTAAGGGGCAGTAGTTTGGAGAAGGATATTGTAAAATGTGCACTGTGTCAACACGAAGCCATCTTCTCTTTTCTTTTGAGTCTATAAAGCATTTGCCAACTAATTCTGTGTCCCAAGGCAATATTTATTGCCAAATTTGTTATGGGCATCAGAGCAGAGGGTGAGGATGAGAAGAGTAATAAAAATAGATCATTTTACAAGGTTCCCAGAGTATTTTACGGACAGGGATCACTTCCTCCAGTCCCAAAAGGTAACTAGTGCCAGCAAGAAATGTGGTGACCTTGCAGGAACAAGCCATACAACAACCGAAGGAAATATAACATATGTAGACTGTATTGCATGCTGTGGCTTATTATTTTGGATCAGTTGTAGACTTTTTTTCTTGAAGTTTAGAAACCATTATATAATCTGTGAATGCCTTTATTCATTCTGGACTTAATTATCCTGGTGTCCCATATTGACATATCTTGCTTCCAAAAAAAATTGGTAAATGTGTTCATGAGAGAACAGTTCCATGGTTTCTTTATGCTCTTTTGACTTTATGTTCTGCTGCAGTGGAGCACAGACCTTTTCTCTCCATAAATACAACATTTCCTCCTTTTTTATGATCTGCCGGCACTGCAAGTTTAGCTGGTTATGTGAAAATGAAATACTTTTGTGTTTTACATATCAGTAGAGAAAATATTCTGGAAAGACAGTCAACAGAATCAGAAATTAAGTTTGGAGAAGCATCCAGTCATTTGGTTGCTTGTCTGCAGTTTAGCTCAACGTTTCCAAACCTTTTTGGTCTAGAAATCCAGATGGCAATTTAATGAGATTTTGAAAAGAGAGTTACATTACTACTTGGTTTCAGAAATAAAACCAAGATACTTTTACATGGGGACGTTCTATTCTTCTGCTTGTAGTCAAGAGGTAAATTGTGAAGAGCAAATATTTAAAAAAATCAGCTACATTCCTCTTCCCCCAATTCAAAGACATTGTCCTGGTTTTGTCTGTCTCCCTTTATCCTTATATTCCTTATTCTTCTGATCTAAAGGAAAAGGTGGAGGGAGGGTGAGGGGGTAACAGAGAGCACCTGCCATGGTTTGTCGCCTTGCTTTAAATCTTGACAGATGTAAATAAGCTTGCTTACATCAGGAATCAAATTTAAATTTTAAAATATTTTTTGCAGGCCAAAATTGTCATTAACTCAAAGCAGATTTGTAATGTTGGTAACAAGGAAACCATGTTTTGGTTCCCAAGCTATGCAGATGTGACTTGCAGAACTATGAGAAGACATGAACAACATTTTACTTTCTTGACTGTAAGAATTTGCCTTTGCATGTTTCTTAATTTAAAGATGTAGCTGGGGTCTTGGGTAAAGACCAAATTTTCCACATATTTCAAACGGATTGGTGTATGAAACAGTAATAGCATCACTTGGAGAAAAATGCCTCAACAGTATTTCTTGTCTTATTCTTGATTATGGGTATCAGTTTTATTTATCCAGGCAAAGCCTCCATTTATGAATTAAAATACCTTGTCCTTTCTTTATTACTCAGGTTTAGGTGTGTTTGAAGTCTGAACAAAGACTAGAAACTGGAATACCTTTACATAAACTCATATTCCGTTAAAAGTCACTGTTCTGGAGTATAGATTAAGGAAGCATTTCAGTGCTTCTTAAAGATCATGGTGAAGAAGTGAGTCAGCTAGAGAAAGCAGATGAGAAATTCAGAGTAGCCACCATTATGAATCTAAAAGACAAAAGGGGGAAGGAAAACACTGAAATAAGAACTTGGATTCCCATTTGTTTGCTTTTTTTTTTTTCCCAACGATAAGATCCAAATTGAAGTCACAAGTCAATGCATCCCATTATCACCAACATCATCAATCTCTTTGAGGCAGCCACCCATGACTTAGATGAGCTGACAGCTAGAAGGTTAAAAAGAAAAAAAAAAGAGGAGAGAATTCTACTTGACCAATAATTACAGCTCAGAGCAGTGGATACTACAAAGTGTCACAATACTGGGGAAGTCAGCTAATAACACAGGGAGCTTATTTTACTGTGTGCAGTTATTCAGGTAATCCCAAACTTTATTGTAATACTAATTAGCCTAATGCAGAGCACAGGGAAGTTTACAGGGAGAAAAGGGGAGGTTTCAATAGGCAATGAATAACACCTCAGTGCTCAGGTCCCAGCATAATGGGCAAAAAAAATGCAAGGTGCGGTGTGTGTGTTGGTTTATTTTTATTATTTTTTTAAATATTCTCTGGCAGTGTCAGCACAGACAGCTGGCTTTTCTTTTCTTTCCACACAGACATCCGTCCCTTTAATGGCATTGTAGCAGAGTTAAATTTATGTCCATACTATCATTTGTTGAAGTACTAGATGTGCCAATAAAGTGCTAATCTTCAATATATTTTTGTGGTATTAACATTAAAATTGGGGGAAAAGGCCATATAGCTGCTATGATATAGTATAATTAATAAGGGATGACAAGTTGGAATTAATTTTTCTGTCTTCAACTTCTCATAAATGCGGGTACCTGCAAACTGTTTGATTCATTAGGACAATAAATACTACAAATTTATCTATGCTGTGGATTTTCATGGGGATAGTTTCTACACAAATGTTCAGAGAGGAAAAAACAAATAGGATCTATACTTCAGTTTCTCTTTTCAGTGTTCTTAATCACACACTCTAAATATCAGTGTGCTTTTAACCACAACAGCATATATTTTTTTTGTATATGTGTTTTTAAGGACTTCAAGATTGGTTTGTTTTTAACTTTTGGTTTTTATTTTCTTCTTCCAAAAGTCAATAAAGCTCTCTGGGAGATGAAATATTGTAAGGGCTTTTATCTCTCCTGTGACCTGGGATGCAAGTTACTGAAGTCTGAAAGAAATCAGATTGTTAAGGTACATGTTTTATTCCCCATAGGTGCACTGAGCACAGTCTGATTTTGTCAGTGGGTGCAGTAGTATTGGTGGTTTTATTTTTGACTCGTTCACTTTTCTATGTGCATAATGAGGACAGAATCTAGCTCTATGGAAATAGAAAATTCACCATCAGAATTAGTTTTCAAATTAGTCACATTTTTTAACATTACTACCGCGAGTATTTAGCTCCATGGAATCCAGATATTATTTGGAGGATCATAGTAAATACAATCATTTTAATTATTCACTGGTCAACAGGTTCAACTTTTCTGTTTCCACATTGAAAATCTTTTTAGGGTTGTTTTAAAATATAACGTATTTACGTTGCCTACTTTGATCTCTATAGGTGATGTATGATACAGTAATATCAAATAAAAAAATATGTATTAGGCACATTAAAATAGTAATGGAACACAAATGGAGAGCTCGGCTGCCTGCAGCTTTCTATAATCAAAAGACAACAGGCATATATAAATAGTTAGGGCTCTAGATGCATTAATGATTGTGTTAAGGAAGAAGATTCTAACAGGGATGCTTTCATAATTAACATAAGATTGCTCTAAAAGCTACTTAAGAGTCACTTACTGCTTACTGTTCCCTCAGTGTGTTTCTTTTAGAAGCAAGTCATCAGAAAAAAGCTCTATTGCTTGTCCCAGTGCTCATGCCCTCCAATGAAATATAAAATGCTGAATTGTCCCAGCTTGGCTTAGGGTGAGTGGGAATAGAGATTCTTGGTGCCTGTGCAACGGGGCTGAAATCTGTGTAAAAGTTGTGTCTAGTTGGAACTGAGAGCCTGTGTAAGGCACATCTAGGTCCAGTTCACCTGGTTAATGATTATATTATAATTAAGCTAGATGCAAAATGACAAATTTTGACTCATGTCTTCAATTATACTTTTACATTTTGAAATAGAAGAGAACATCACTGAGAAATCTTCCAAAATAGTACAAAACACTTGAGATATATAGGCTAGTATCTTACATATGGCTGCTACTGTTATGTTAGCGTTTGAGGCTTATTTTTTCTTATTAATTTTCTAATCCATAACAATGACAATTTTGTTTTGGAACATGTCAGATTTTGTTGCTTGAGGAAAATGGAAAACTTTGAACCATAAACATGGCAGGGACTGAATATTTTCCTCTCTCATACATTTAACTGCCTGAAGGAACCTGTCTTACACAGCCTGTCATGGGAACAGGGTTGCTCAGATGCTGAACACATTTGGAGTTGGCCATTACGCACTGAGAAGACCTCAGGAGAGGCAACGAGTCTTGTGCCAGGAGTGCATCAGTAACTAAGCAAGTGGTTCATTACTGAGCACGTTCATGTCAAATTCTGACCTCTTGGCACAATGAGAAATCGCCTGGCAATTTCTGCAAAATAAGCCAGTTTGATTGTACTCTTAAAGTTCTACCTGATATAATTCCACTTCGTCTATCTGAACTATAACTTGCAATAATGATAACATAAAATTCCTTTCTTGTTCTCTGTCATCTTATATCGTATCCTATTAAAGAAACCTTCTTTTTCTAAGAATGTTTCAACGGAAGAAGTAAAGAAAAGATAGACCCTCAGAAAATGAGAAAATATGTGTATTTATGGCACACGCTGTCCTTTGGGCATAAAAGGAGATAGGAAATCCAAAATAATATTCCAGCGAAGAGAATTATTACAATATAAAGTATTATCATGTTTGTAAGCATAATTTTAAGGTTTCTTTGTCAGAATTACGTAAGATTATATAGGGAACAAATTAAAAAAATAGTATTTCTGTTACAATATTTCAAGGATTGACAGATGTAGACACATGGCAAAGCATCACTACTTCTTGACTATATTCTTGTCTCATTTCTGTTAGGATCCAGGCATGGTGATTTTTTTTTCTTTTTTCCCCTTAAGAATATGCTCAGGAATTTCTTTTAATTAAATTATGCAAATTTATCTTGTAAATTGTTGAAGATGGCAAATTGATATATTTATGTCTCCTGGCAGATCCAGTGTGTTGCTCTGTCACCCCTCACACCACAGGCCCGTGCAGAGCGGCTCTGCTGTCCTGCCAAGACATGTTGAACTATGTCTGGTGATGTACCCTGTTCTGCTCCACCATGGAGCATTTGGTTGTGCACAGTAAAATGTACATTACTCAATAGGGGTTCACAGTCAGGTTAAAGAAATATGTAAAATAGTTCAGTTCTCCCGGCTCAGCATAAAGGGCTTGTCAGGATTTAAGAAACCACCCTAAAATCCATCTGTAATTTGGTATATGCTGATTTTTTAAAAAATCACAGAGCAGGTTTTATAAATTATTCATTTTACCTACTGATTTTGTTTCTCTTGATTTAATTGAAAAACATCTATTGAATTGAGAGGGGATAGAAGTTGAGCGATAATACAGTTGTAGGAATAAATTATTTCAGAAAGAATCATCTGTGCACTGTGAAATTTTACATATTTTTAAGACTAACATTCAAACCAAATCTTACAGAAAGCATGTAAATTACTAATTAACATTTAGAAATGGTATCTTATTTTTTGAAATTAGACTTCCCCCTGCTCCGCCCCCCACAGTCAAACTGCAGAATGAAGCTTTGGAGCTGCAAAACCACTTCATAAAACCAATTCCTTTCAAAGTCTAGAAGCTTGATCTGTTTGGGTTTTGCAAGAACAGTGGCATGGAGCTTCTAAAGAAAATCTGAGTCCTTTGTGTTCAACTGAGCTTAAAGATTCAGACATCCTGTTCTATTTTTCTGGGTAGTGAAATGTCATGAACTCATTGTGTACACAGCCAGGCACAAGTCAGTTCTACTTTGCATAGGCAAATCCTGAAGTCTCCTGGTTGTTATCAATGATTGACATTCTAGAAATAGAACACAAAAATCTCTCATGAGATGTGGAACAGAATCCCCTTTTGGCAACAGTGACGCACTTAATATCCTCTGTGGATTAAGTGTATAATAATATAATCCCATAAATAACAGATAATATTATCCAAATGTAACATCCCATAAACATATCTTAGATACATGATGTTGGTCACGTTACACACTCACCACAATGTGGACAGTTTTATCGGACATCTGAGCATCTCATGGAAATTCAGATTTAAACTCAAGTATCATGTTAATATCAAGCAAATAATCCTTGTATAAAAGTTATATAAAAGCATCTCCAAAAGCATATTTACCTGTCATTTCCAGAACTTTGGGGTAAAAATTATTCCAGAATCGACACTGTTGGGCACGTAATTTTGTCAGTATCTCTGGAGTGTCGGTATTTAATGTCAAATATTTTTGTTCAGTACTGGTGAAGACTGGCCATCTTGTTCCATTAACCAAGGTCCCATTTGGAGTTCTAAATGAGAAAAGAAACATTCCATTTGGAAGGAGAAATTACCTCAGCACAACAATAAAGCATTATTTTTTATTCGACAGTTATTTCAGCTTAGTCTGGAATTACTGAAATATGCTTTTGTAAGCAACAGGGGAAAAAGGAAGGTACCTTTTATTTAACTTCATTTAGAAAAAAAGAAAATTATTTATATTCCCCTTTTGGAATGTTCTGAGTTTACCTAAGGGAAAAAAGTTAATAAACAACTATATACAAACTATACTTGTTGAATTTGGAAATTCTCATGGAAGCTGTAAATTATTATGGATGACTCAAGTGCAAACTAACCAACCAGTTTGGGAGGTTGAGTGGTTTATGTTTTAGCTTGAAATAATAAATTGGACTAAACAGCTGAGATAAAATAGATTGGACTTTAATAGCTCAGATGGAAATGCAAGTAAAGCTAAAAATAATGGCTAAGCTTTGGATGACAGCTATATTGGGAGATAAAACAATTATTCTTTATTAGGAAGGAACAGTTCCTCCTTGAAGTCTGCTGAGCACCAGCAATGGAGTGCCAAACTTGAGCAATCTCAAATCTTTTGGAAACTGGGAAGAGGTACAGAGTGCTCAGCCCTTTATAAAACAGGCTCTGCAAGTTAAAGGATCACAGCTCTTAATATTAAAATTGTTGTGATAAATATTTATAATACAACAGAATTTATAAGGTTCTAGGGATAGATGTCCAGTTTTTCCCCTCCAGAAAAGACAATATGTAGTACCTAATAGATAAAAAATAATTGGTTTAAGTGTGTAGAGAAAGAACAAAACAGGGAGGATTGCATAGGGAACAAATGAAACTAAATATGATTTTCAGGAAAAGATAATTTGTGACTGTTTAAGGTATTAATTTACGTTAGCTCAGAAGAAGTGAAGAATATAAATTAAACATCCTATTGCAATGCAAGCAGGAGGACTAATTTTCTTTTCTAGAAGCTGATATCAAGGAATCTGGGGTTTAGGGCAGAACAACTGTATTGGGTGATTCTTGGTGGGATAAATGAAGGAGCACTATTAGCTAAGGCAATTTGGTGATCTCTACTTCGCTTTTCACCAGGACTCTTCCCAAAAGCAGAGGTCAGAGTGGAGCCTGCTTGAGTTCTGCTTCCCAAGAGTGGGAACAAGGTTTCAGGTGAAGATGGAAGCAATCAGAATGTAAGATTCAGCTGCTGAAATAATATAAATATCTCTTAGTTCATTTACAATGAACCAAGTTTTCTGCCCATGTTTTAGTATTCTGCTTTATTCTGGAGTCTTTAGCACCAGGCCTTGGCTGGTTATAGCAACCTGATGTTAGAGTAAGGGATTCAGCATGTCATTTCCTGAATTGCTCACTTCTTTACTAATTTTTCGTTACTAATTCAGCTCTGATTAACCTGTGGCACCCTTCTTAACTGCACATTTATTTTTTGGCTCATGAGAATGGTGACTTAAGCAGAGCTGACTTGCACTTCAGCTCAAGATCAGAACGCTAATGGTGCTGTCAGTACTCATTTAACAGCTTTTACGCTATGAAATAAATCATGACATTCCACATTATAATTTACATGTGTGCGGGGGATTACACAATGGCTACAGATTTATTTTACTAAAAATGATTGAATGAACCATCACAAGAACACAGCATTTTGGAATTTGCGAACTTTCTGATTATGACACTCTCCCTGCATTTCTAGGAATTTCCTTCTTAGTGCCATTGTTGAAAATTTCTCAGGTTAAAAAGTATCTCCAAAGTACAGCAAAACAGATCAGAGGAGTATAATTTTCAACTCGTAAGAACAAGTCATGATCCTAACCTCATTGTTCTATCACAGTTACTGTTCATTCTTTCTTGCTAATAATTTCATGATGGGAATTGCAGCACCCAGAACAAGCTGCAAAATTCAGTGTTCTCTGCACCAAATTCAATGTTTAATAACATTCATATTGAAAATTGAAAGTATTGTGGGAACATCCTTACTGAACGGGAAGGAATCCAGTACACTGCCCAACCTTTTCTTTGTCCATCTATGTTAGGATGGACAATCTTGGCTGATAGATTATAGGAACTCGCTTCTACTGAAACAAAGCTCAAAGTTTCAGTTGAAATCTCCATCTTATAGTCTTTTATCAGTTCCTCAAACCTTTGCTCTTTCATCTTCTCTTACTACTTGGTCAACTGTTCTCCAGTACATTCCAGTTTTGCCAATCTCAGTGTTGTCAATGGGGCCTGAATGTGTCCCAAAAGGGACATGCGTCTTCAGGAGGGACCTACCTTTGTGCATCTAGCTTGTTAAACGCTAATCACTTTTCTTTGACCTTTGTCCATATCTATATGCTCTAGTCAGGAAAGACCCTAATTTTGAGAAAATGTGAGCTGCTTCACTGAATAGAAAGAAACCAACTACTTTTCTACAGGCATTTTAATGTTTGCAGGAGCATGTCTTATGGCAACTATGAAATACAACTATTTGAATTCCTCATAGAGAAGAAATATAAGGTGGGGGAATCCCATACAAACAAAAAACCACACCCCAAAGCACCTGTGTTTAAATTTTGGTGTAAACAAAATTTGTTTCATTATTTAAGCTACTTTTTCCTTTGCATATGCCCTGAAGTTATGCACTGGACTCTCTGTACTCTCTGATAGTGGTACAGCAGCTCATTTATAGTGATTTATGTCTTTAAGGCAGCCCAACTTACTTTCTCATTAACTTGGAAAACAGTATCTTTTTGCACTCAGTTTCCAGTAAAACTGCCATCACGTTCTACTTTTATACATATAGGTGCTCTTGATGAAGTAGATGAGCCTTTTTTAATCTTATGCTTAGTGGAAGTTGCTTGGAATTACTATTACTAAGATCAGGTTCTTCCCCTTTTGGGTATTGTATGTCTGTAATTGTCAATAACATTTAATTCTCTTGACTCATTTTATCTTAAAGATGCTAGACTTGACATAGGAGTGAAGAGGGTTTTAGAGGAGCTTATTTACTGAGAATTTCTGTATATTTAATGTCCATCTTCAATAACTTTAGAAAGAGAAAATTAATTTGGTTCAGATGGAAAATGCAACAACCTGAATATAGTTCTTTTAATCACAATAAATATACATACCTTACCATTCTCTTTAGTACGATCAATATAGCCTGAAATGCCATATTAGCCCACTGCAAGTTTATTGTTGCATAGCATTCCTTTTACAGATAGCTTATCAAACATATAAACAGAACAATTTAATTCATCATCTAAGTCTTTTTCTTTTAGTAATCATTCATGATATAAAGCACCCATAAAATATTCACTTTATTTTTGTGAGTGAGCTCTGAATAGTCTTCTCTTTGCTGTGGCATCACAACTTAACAGAGAGTCTTTTTCAAAGTTATGTTTTAATATAGCTCACCAAGAAAAGTTTTCTCTGGTAAGTTGTTTGAAAACAGTTTTAGGCACCATTTACCTTCCTAATGAGTGTTGTCAATGCTAACCATACCACATGCTAGCTTAGATTGTCCCAGGCTTTCACTATATTCCTATTTAGCTACTCTATTTGTAAATGGATCAGGGTAACATGTTGTGTGTTTCTCTAAAGGAAAAGAAAAGCAAACCTCACATCATTTTTGCTGTGTAACACAGATGAATTACACCAAACCAAACTCACAAAGACATTCACAGGCTGAAAAACAATTTTATTTCTAATCCCTGGTAGCCCCTTCCTCCAGACAAACAAATATTTGTTCTGCCTGGCTGAAGGAGTTCATAGAGATATTGCTCCCTGCAAGGACACACACACTAATTTCACCTGAGCAGTGTGTTATTGCTCTTAATTGTCTCTTCTACTGCAGCTGGTTCCCCCCGACCTGCTCTGAGAAGAGCTTGTTTGCCTACAGCTCATCCTGTTGAGGATCTCTCATTCCTCCCTGTTGTGTGGAGCAGCAGAACGTGGCCTCTCCATGCACAACCTGCCTCCCTCCTGCTCTCGACAGGGCAGCACCAACCCCACCAAAGATGCTAAGTTCACCATAAAACAATTTCTTCCTCTGTACCTTCTGCAGGTTATCACCACCCTGGCATTCTGCTGGTGTGCGTCTTGTTAGCTGAATGGGTTGCCCACTAAGATTAATGAAAAGTTATGAGAATGCTGCTGCACCCTCTGCTTCTGCTGTGCAGCATGAATTGAAATCAAATTAGAGACCTTTTCTTCCTCGGTGTGACTTTGACTTCACCCGGGTTGTAACCACTAATGCTCATTTTCAATTTGCCCCCCTTTTTCTTTTAAACAGCTGGCTTAAAGGGAGGAGAGCGTAAATGTGAACCATTTTTTTTTTTATCAGCTTTCATGTTTTCTGCTGGCTATCGGGCAGTTCCAGCAATCAAAAGGAGCTGTCAGAGCTCAGGCAGTTGTACCTGAGGTGGCTTCAGAGCAGACAGGTGAGGGCTGTCAGCAGCACAGCGTGGTTTCCACCCCTGCAAACACTTGAGCACCTCAATACAGGTATAAAACCTGCTAGGAGTGAATGAAACTAATAATCTTTGTGCTTGTGGAAATACATAATGTTCTGCTTTTTCTGTGGCGTTGTAAATTTTGGATGTGTTGTCTCCTATATACGTTTTTCTGCCAAGTGAAAGGGAATAAGCACAGGGTAGAGAAATCCAAGGTTCAGGAAGAATGGACAAAAAGCAGAGAAGACATTAGCTGGGCTATAGTATGAACAGCTTATTTCAGTAAGAGTTTGGAAGCAGAGTTGTAGTATACAACAGAGACAACAAACTAACAACTGGTACCACAAATTAAGCTGTCGCTGCACTGCAAGTAAACATACCTGCTCGCTTCAATGAAGCTACAGGTAGACTGAAAAAAATTATAGGATGGTAAGGGCTTCTTGAGAACCTCTTCATGTGACAGGAACCTACCAAAGCTCTGGCCTCCCACTCTTGCTCCTCCGAGGGCCAGGCTATTCCAGACTTTTGTGCTTGTTTCTACAGCATGGCCAGAGCCTGAGCCCCTGCTGCTGGTGCCTCATTCAAGAAATGATCCTGTTGACTTCAGAGAGGCAGGGATATTGTACTCTTTGAGAAAAGGCCACGAGGTTTATACACTAAAAATTTACCTCAGTTTTACAATTGCTTTATTAGTGGCTGTGTTGTGTAGAATGCCTCTGTTACTGGCACTAAACAACGTAGCAAATCAAAATATCTTTATTTTCTAATCCAAATGGATGAAATATGGGGGTTTTGTTGGTTGGTTTTTTTGGGTTTTTTTTTTGTTTTTTGTTTTTTTTTTTTTTTCTCTTCCCAGCCTGGGAGAAACATTTTTTTTTTTTTCTCTTCCCAGCCTGGGAGAAACATTTTTTTTTTTTTCTCTTCCCAGCCTGGGAGAAACATTTTTTTTTTTTTCTCTTCCCAGCCTGGGAGAAACATTTTTTTTTTTTTCTCTTCCCAGCCTGGGAGAAACATTTTTTTTTTTTTCTCTTCCCAGCCTGGGAGAAACATTTTGTTGTTTTCCCTCTTTTTAATTTGGACAGAAGGGCACTCCTAATTAGCAGGAGAGCTGACGAGGAGCACCAGACACCGCTTGCTGCAGAGGGGCGGGAAGTGTTTGCGGCATTAGTCAGGCAAACGCATCCAGATGTCTCACATAATTTCTAAAGGCCACGATGCATGATATTTATACCTATGTTCATTTCCTCATTGCAACAACAACAACTGACAGGTTAATATCAATTTTGGGTGGTGGCGTGGTCCCCAGGGGGACAATGGTGTAGTGACAGTGTATGTTTGTGTAAGGCTTTGCTGGGGTGGTATCTTAACAGATACTTTCCAGCCCAGTCCTATTAAAAAGCAGGGCAGATTTTACTGTTAAGTACTGGTTGAATCTTCTCAAACCCTCAAACAATTTGGCTTAGTGCCGGTTTCTTCATACCAGGCTATTAGTTTCAGATGACTCACTGTTAAGTAGGGACCAGAGAGGGCTGTGAGGCTGGAACCTCAAAGTTCTTAACCTGAGGAGCAGGCCTGGCTATTGGAACAAAGGAAATGAACCTGTTCTGGAAACGTTCCTTAGAAAAGTTGACAAGAGAGAGTGGTATTACAGATATTTCTTCATCCTGAAACAACTTGTTAGCTGTAAAAATCTGCAGTAGCTCCAATTACTGTGTAAGTTTTCTGTTCAGAGATTGAGGCCTGTATACGTTGAAGGCCTCTCACTGCATAGCATACATCTGATGCCATATCACCATCAACTGAGTCTACCTATATATGATTTAGTATCATTAATTTACTCTTGGATTTTTGAAATTCAGACAGCTACCCCCCAGAACATTTTCCCAAGTCAACTAATAGGTTATCAATTACTAAAATGATTTGGCGGACTCCCTGGATGAAATCTTTACATTCAGTTGTATACTTCGAGGCTTTTGGTTATTAGAAACAGCAAAAGCAAAGACAAGCTGACAGGGGCACCTTTGCGCCCATTATTCGAAGTTTATTAAGGCAAGGGGAAGTGCCACTCCCAAATAAGTGAACTGGAAAGCTGGCACACTACCATTTCACAAATACATGTATTACTTTTGATGTCATTACTGCTACCATTTGGTGCTCTTTATACATGATACCTCATAACAAGTTACCTTGCTAGTTTTTATTTGAGACAGCTCTTCAGAGTATTCCTTAATATCAGCTAATCACTAACCATCCTATTTATTGAACTGATGGACCCTCTGTACAAATGTGCTGCCACACTTAATGTTTTATTTTAAAATATTCTGTTAAGGTCTTTATCCTTTTATACTAATGGGAAAGACAGCAGCTATCTAATCTATCAGCTGAAATGGGTGAGTGGTGCCATTTATGATAAACAAACCCTAAAAACTATCATACCGAAAGGTGACAATTCAGACAGGGGTACTGTCAGCCTGTGCAATACTGGGTGACTGGAAAACATCCATGATTATCTGTTTCAACCACTAAGCTTCCTTGCAGCCTCATGGCATGAGCGTTTTCAGGGTATCAGGCCTATGCTGTTGTGACATTATAAAGGGAAGCTAAAAAAAAAAAATTGGTCACATTTTAAAGCATTTATTTATTTATTAGAATTTAATACTTGTGAGAAGATGATAAACAGATTCTGAAAATCTGTAGTAACTAAATCTTTCTCATTTACTTGTTCCTTAATATGATGCAAAAATCATTGGTCCTGATTCTGTGACATTTGAGCCTTACTCAGATTCCCTCTGTGATGAATGAAAGTACTCATAAGATTAAGTAGTACAAGTCTGAGAGAGATTGTAGATTTGAATCCTTCAAATTAATTTTCTTAAGCAGCTGTTTATGGAAAGCTCATTATATTCTGTTGTGCTCGGTTCTCACTCACAGATCACACACAAGTTAATAATCTGGTGACTGTGAAGTGCCCCAGATCCACAGCAAAAAGAAACTGCTTTGCAAGTTTTCTCGTAGGTAAATGTTATTTTTTCTGCTGATCCTTGGAGAAACCTGTAGGATTCAGCTAGCATACTTTTTAACTGACAGAAACTGGAGAAGGACCTTTGCGTCTAGTCTTTCTTACACCTTCTCAGGCTAAATAAAGCTCAGGATATTCCTTCCAGATTCCAGCTTGGTGACAGCACTTGTGTGTCTTAAGCTATAAATTATCGTGGCATGCACTATTACAACTGATATCAGTTTCAGGAAATGAAGCAACAAGCTGATGCTTCTTTTTTGGTCATCTTGTGTTCTGCTCAAAACAGCCTCATGAAGCACCTATCAAGTTGAAATGATTATTGCGTGTGCATGTCCTGTTACTTATTTGTGAATTCCTGTTATATATAAGGCATTGACAAGGTGGCTTGTAAGGTATTGGCCATAAATAATATGCCATTTGAGAAATTTAAATTCAGGATGTTCTGCCTTAGCAATTTTGGCATGCTTGCAATGCATTTACGAGCTGAGTGCTTCAAATCCCTGGCTCCTGGGTTGGAGTCTGCTCTGGTATGAGGAGCAGCAACGAGCTGGGTCAGCCAAGCCAGAGCTAATGAGCCCTTCAGACCCTGGCTGTGTATTTTCAGCCTCATGGGCCCACGTTGGCACTTCTGCACGTAGGGTTCCTCCACCGTGAAAATGTTCCAGTAAAGAAAGCTTGGTGCTATTTCAGGAACCACTGCCCCAAACTCCACTATCTTTATAGCATATGACGAGATGTCATCATCACACAAAGTCTGGAACAGCAGTCCCACCGCTCTAAGAGCAGCTAGTGTTAGAAACTTGAAAATAAGTTAAAATGTCCTCTCCTGAGCAAGTGATAGAAGTTAAACATGGCCAGACCTTTCTCTAAATTTAGCTTTAACTAATAATGAAGTTCCTGTCCTCTCAGCAAGTCCATACTATGGTCCTACAACGACATTCAGAGATCCCTCAATATCCCAGATGTACATCTCAAACACATGCATGTTCTGCACAGTTTTGAAGAGGACGTAAAGAAGAGACTGAAACAGTGTGGAGTCTCACATTTTCTCATCACAGATCATTATTTCTGGCCAAACAGAAGAAAGTAAGCACTGAAAAAGGAAAAAAACTGTGATGCTGGAGGCTGCCAGTAAGAAGAGTGATTAACAAGAAAAAAAAAAAAGAAAAAAAAACCACCCAAAAAACAAACCCCCAAAAACCAAACAAAACAACAACAACAAAAACCCCTCTAAAACCAACCAACCAACAACACAAAACAACCACAAAACACAAATACCAAGAATAGCAACAAAAGCTCCAAACCACTCAATAATCTACAACCTAATGGTATGACTTCAAAAGATTTGAAGTTAAATTGAGTTCAGGGAAATACAAGAAATTTTTACGTTAGTATGGAGATAATTTTAAACCATGAAAAATATGTTTTATCCTGTCTTGTTTTAAGAAATACTTATCACTTAGTGTGATTCTCAGTCTCTCTAAGCTGAATGTGACAGGTGTCTAATATAACATACGTATTATAAAACATATAGTTGCTGTCATTTACACATTTAAATTATGTATTGTGATAAGCAGTAAAGAATTTTCAAAATTATTTTATTCTTTCTGCTTAACACGCCTTGCATCTGATGTGTTATTTTGCATGATGTTTGAAGACCAGTCCAGCACTTTTTGAGGTGAATCAATTTACTAGTTAGGGGCTGATCCAAATCCAAACAAATGGAATGGATTGGTTGACTTCAAAAGCTTTGGATCAGGTCCCAGCTGGAGAAATACCTGTAGCTGTTTACAGAAGAAGCTTCTTTCCTCCTGGACAGAATTCACGATGATGATTTCACACCTTCTCCGGGACTTGAGGTTCTGGTGTGAATATTCACAGTTCATATTATATCATTGAACAGACATGAGAGAGGTTTAGTCCTTCTTTATTCTAAAGGAATGCTTTTTTTTTTT
>VWYH01009570.1:1167037-1216830 GCA_013399365.1 Pampusana beccarii | reverse complement strand
TTTTTTTTTTAATGTTCTTGTAAAGTATTTTATAAGATCCTTATGCTCTTTTGTGTGGTGTCAATTTTTGTTTTCAAGGACCACTTTTCAAACTGATATACATATATATATACACATACATATCAATCTGGGCTGCAACATTAAATCAGATTAAACTATACTTTTTAATCTTTCTTGTAGATGTTGAAGAGGGCTATTCAGATATGGGGGAAGGTGCTGAACCCTATTTAGACCCTGAAGGAGGAAGTAACTTCCATAGGAGGCAAGGAAAAGAATAAGCAGACAGGAAGGTACATGGTACTTGCCCTTTTACTCATCCTCTGATACTGGCTTATCTCCTCTACAACCTCACTTCTTCTCATGACCTGAAAAAACATTAACTTACATAGTATCTTAACCAGAATTGCTCCCTGGGACAAACCTAAAGTGACTGTGTAAAGGGAGAGAAAAATGTTTTTATTGCCATGGAGCTCTTAATACTATGTTTTAAATTCCCAGTGGCTTTGGTGAAATTCATCAGCCCAGCTGGTTGTGAGAAAGAGTAAATACTATACTCACATGAATATGATTGCTGTTTCCATCTCTTGCTTTCTCTTCCATTAATTGAATTCCTCCCAGACACTCAGAAATAGTTAGATAAATGGATTCAATGCTTTCTTTATCTCTAAAGACAAAATTTTCAATACAAACTGTGTAGTAGATACTATACTGGGATATAATGTTTAAGATTTGCTTTCAATTGTAATTGCCCTAATCATGATTTCTTTTCAAGACGGATGCTCCACATAGCCCTGCGCCAAATAAAGTAATCTAGATTCATTGTGTCCTGGTGGACTTCATCATAGTAGCATTTCCATGGTATTTGCCAGTACTGCCTCTGTTTTATTGTAGAATGGTTTCGGTTGGAAAGGACCTTAAAGATCTCCTAGTTCCAACCCCTGGCCATGGGCAGGGACACCTCCTACTAGAGCAGGTTCTTCAATGACCCATCCAACCTGGCCTTGAATGCTTCCAGGGATGGGACATCCACAACTTCTCTGGGCAGCCTGTGCCAGGGTCTCACTGCCCTCACAGTGAACAATTTCTTCCTTTAATCTAAATCTACCCTCCTTCAGTTTAAAGCCATTACCTCTTGTCCTATCACACCATGCCCTTGTAAATGGTAGGAAGAGCATGAGTCATAAACCCCAACTGCCACATAATCTAGGCCAAATTGTACAGTCCCATAAATAAAACCATTTAGGCAGCTTTCATTAGCATGAATATGTGTTATTGCTTCATCTGGAACAGGATCACTGAAACTTCTTATTTACATTTCCCATCATGAAGTAATAAGATTCATAAACCCCCAGATAACATGGTTATCAATAAAAAAATATTATTATTTTCTTATCTCCATTACAAAGCCATTGTAGGTTTAACATTTACAAGTGGAGATCCTGTAACTTTCTTTGATAAACACATTCAGATTATGTCCCAGCTTTATAACATCCTCTGGATCTGATCTGAACTACACCAAGAGGCTTGTCTCCAAATACAAACATTTGGACTGACACTCATGAAAGACTCGCTCTCAAGAAAGAATAATATGTAAAGAGGGGAGGATACCTTCTCTTTCAAAATTGAGAAGGTTTTTGTGGAAGTTGGAGTATGCGGACTACTTCATAGCTAGGAAAAAACAGCTGTTTAAACCTCTAAGCATTTCCAGTGATATAGAAAATTCACCTGGAGGCTCTTTCTTGGGAATATCATGGTGAATAACATTCAAGAGAGGCAGATATTTAAAACGTCATTAGTTAAAATTAAAATCGCAGTATTTGAACAGCAGCTGTAGTAGAAAAAGGGTCTCTCTGGTGTAAATTTCAGGCAGCGCTTTAGAGTTCGTATTGTATGAAATTAGGAAGTTGTCTTATGTTCCCTCAAGGAAAGGTAGAGAACACAGATGGCAGCCAGAGATGTCTGGGAAAGCAGACGATGGCAGCTTTAATTTTACATCTCTGTTAGCGTATAATTGTGTAACATCACTAAGTATAAGTATGAAATGCCTGATTTCTGCTTATGCAGCTTCTAGATTTATAGGGACAGAATCTCACAAACCCTGCGACTAAATTGCTAACTACATTTACCCACAACTGCCTTCTCTTGCAGCTGATGGAAAAAAAATTAGAGACCATATTGAGCTACCTTCAAAAATATGGTGTTAGGTAACCTTTACTGCTCCTCATTTCCTCTTTACTCCCCTTTGCCACTTCCCTGAAACAAGCCAATCTCCTGCATGGGGGAACAAATTAAAACATGTACCAAAAGGTTTCCATTCTTCATGTGAAATTTCTCAGTAGAACTTCAGATTAGTGTACCAGAACCACCTGGAAAAATGGGGTTCGTGGACCTTTTAAACTTCAATTTCTGTCTTTTGATGATGACACAAGGACTAAGTTGTAGAAAAGTGGCACAGAAGAAGAGTGCCCCTAAAAAGATTAACTGCACGTGAACACTAATAAGAATTTCACGGTGACTTCTGCAACCATATGTTCATATGCCTGCAAAAGTTACGATGTAGGGAAAGTAGCCTCTAATCCTAACTTATCTCTGAAGAGTATCGCTCTTATAAGTGGACGTGTCTTACATGTGACTCCTAATAAGTTTGTGCATTCATTTCCTTCATTTCACTGTTAGCAAGTTTCTCAGGCGTTTTCTTCTCTTCCCACCTCTTTTTGTCCTTTCTCCCTTCTTTTTGCCTTTATTTGTTCATCTAGCCTCTTGCATCAGTTAACATTTGCCTCTCATTCTGTCTTCCTTACTCATTTACTTTCTATCAAACACTAAATTATTTCCATCCAGGCTTCTTATTCCCACCCCAAATTTGAGGTAGCTATCATACTATGATTTTATTTCAACTCTAGGAACAGTTGTATCTCTGCATTCCTCTCTTTTCCCCAAAACATATCCCTGTAGGTTCTCTGCCAGGTCCTGGGCACAGCAGGGAACCACATCCAGGACATTTCCTTCTCTTCTTTTACAGGGTTAGCCAAACGCAGCATAATTGTACAAAAATCCACCTCAAAAAAATCCACTTTGTGATTTATTTTCTTGTGGCTGTGTATGTTTGTGTGTCTCTGAGTGCAGACACAGGGAATTCACCTTGCCCAGTCCCAGGACTGTGAATTATCGCTGGTGATTTTGATTCCACAGCCTTTGACAATTACATTAGAGCTTACTCCTTTCTATAAAGCTTTGCCGGTGTTATATTTAAGGCAAACCTTTGCATTATGGTTTCAGGTTTTAGTTTTATGTCTCATTCAGTTACTCCTACAATATTTGGATATTTCCTTAATAGATGTTCTCATGCCATGTTTGAAAATTGTACTTTGACTCGTCTGTTGTGGAGAACAAAATCTGTATGGACAGAATTGCGTTTGCTGCACATATGGAAACTAAGAAGACATCTTCTTGTAATTTTGCAATATTTGTAATAATATTAAGCCAATCTAAACAATTTGTATCCCAGACCTATTTTCAAAAGATGACTGAATCAAATACTCCTGTTTTCAGTTTTGAAATTCAATGACAGCTTGTCAGTCTGCAAGCCAGAAAGAGAGAGATGGCTGCCAAATGCAAGTCTCTAGTTACTGATTTTTTCCATGATGCGCTATTTCCAAATAGATTGCTGGAAAGATGTTTCCATTACCGATTCTGAATACAACAATATATATGGACCCTAGAAAAAAGATGAGTCACTCTTAAGAACCGAAAAACCAAAAGTGAAGGAGAAATAGTTTCTTAAAATTTGACTTCTTTGTTGTTCATGGTCATGATTTCCACAATATTTTTCATGGCTCAGAAATTATGCCCCTGAAAGAGAACAAGTGTGAGAATGCCTGTACCCTTTGGGGTTAAAATTAAAGCTTTGTTTTTTCCTAACATGGGAAGGGAAGACTTTCTGTACATCTTTTTGCATTCTTAGAAACCCCTCTCATGCTGCATTTATACTGCTTCAGTTTTTACCTCACATACAGAAATCTGTTGTGGATTCTTGACCTGATGTGGTCAAATCACTGCTTAAGATGATAAAAGATTTATTCAAGATAAATGTGAGATACCAGAAGCAGCAGCCTCAGGGAAATCCTCCTCCTGGTCCCACTGAGCTACAGCTCTGGGGTGTTCTGAAGACCTTGGGAGGACCAGCACTAGGTCTTGTGTGAGTCCATCAAACCCGAGCATCTGCCTCTGTCCTTGTGAAAGGGCCAATTTCAGGGATATTAACACAACCCACAGGAAATTTCTTACCATCGAATGGTTGAGTGGTACATAAAACTTCCTAGTTTCTGAAGTATTAGAAAATCAAAAGCGGTCAGTTTGGTGTTGGTTTGTTTGTTGGGTTTTATTTGTTTGTTTGAGTCTTTTTTTTGGTTTCTTTTTCTTTTGGTTTTGGTGGGGTTTTTTTGTTTTTCTGTTTTTTTTTGTTTTTTCCCAGTATATCAATTTCCTTCCATACACAGAGTGTATAGGTCCCCAGTTCAATCTGCTGTCTGGACTCTATATGAGGCTGTTGTTTCTCTTACCACTGTTCTGAAACTACTCTCTATAAACATGTGATAAGTCGGTAATAAAAGCACTGAAATTTATTATATGTCTACCAGAGGAACATCAGGGAAAGGCAATAATAACCAAGCAAAGTGCTTCAGAGCTTTAGTGGGACAATCAAAGCCTCACAAATTCCCCTAAAACATAGGGGGAAATATTTCAGAGGCTTCACTTTATAGAAAAAGCTGCAAAGATTTGTTTCAGCAGTTGTAAAACTGGCAGTGAGACAAGTTTTGCCAGTTTCCTTTTATCTGAAACATTTTTCACAAAGCCTTAAAAATATTATCTTGGTATGTACCACTACATTCTTATTTGAGTTTTCATCTCATCTGATTTGTCTGTCTCTTTGTCACTTTATGTCACTCATGTCTGAAGAATACAGTTACCAAATCTAATGAATAAAGTAATGCAAAAGGCATAACCTAGCAACCACTGATCTGGGATGCCATATGTTTTTTCAGGATAAATAAAACTTCTTCTTACCAGAGTTAGCACAGCATTCCGCTGCTTATGATTGATAGTACCTGTTAGTGTCACTTGCTTCCTTTCAAAAGCTTTCTGAAGAATAACGAAAGTGCAGCAGAGAAATGAATTTTAAAAGTGTTTAGCAAGAGAAATTTAAATTCTTTCAGCATGGCCATAACTTAAAATAAAGTGTGCCAGAAAGCATTCAGGAGAAGGCCACTGAAATCTGACTTAATATTGTTAAAATGAACTTTAGCTATACACAAACGTAATCACACGGAGACTGATCCAGGCCCTTCCATATGATATCATACTGTGGTTTTCTGATGAATTTAATTTGGTCACATCCCTCTCCGTGTCTAATTTTGATGATGTCTGGCATTTTATCAGATGATTCTGAGACTACTGATTGATATTTGACTTCTTATATTCTTAAATACAAGAATCAGCTGAGGATACCCTAGGTCAGGGTAAACGGAAGAATTTTAAATCAAATTTGAAATCAAGGAGATTGGTTTTGGAATCTGTTCTTTCCTATAACCCAAATATTTTATTATTCTTGATTTATTCAGACAGCACCAGTAATAAGGTTTTTTTCTTCCTTTGCTGGTAGAACAGGGACTTTTGAGGATGTGATGGCAATGTTGTTCTTTCTATTGGTGTATAAAGCCAGCATTTAACCTCAAGCCTCATAGGTGAAATGTCTGTTCCTGGCTCCCACTGAACGATTTACATTACCCATTCCCCATTCATATTCAAAAACTGAAAGTCTTTATCCCTGTTAATTTTCCAGCAAAAATGGTCAGTTATCACTGTTATTTATTTCTAGCAAGGATGTGAAATAAGAAATGCCTTGAGGCTTGGAAAATTGCCTCAGCTATTGATGGGGTGGTGGTTGAGTAGGAAACTCTTGAGCCGGCTGACAATTTCCTTTTGTTTACCGAGAAACGTAGAAATTAAGAATTCCAAGTACACTCTTAGCATCCTTGGAAGGGGTCCCCTCTCTTTTTCTCCCTAACACATTTTCTTTTGTTCTACATTACATTAGGTGTTCCTAAGAAACAGAAAATGCTCCTACAGACCATACCTTTGACTTTCCATTTCATCATTTTTATTCCTAGTGCTCACATGAGAATGAAAACAAGAGATCAGTAGGATTAAAGTATAGGCATGAAAACTTCTTATGAGAAACAGCTGCTGTGAGCTGAGTCACCTCTTGGTCCCTCCCAATGAGAAAGTACCAGGAGAAAACCAATTTCTTTCAGCTTTTGTTGACTCTACCTTATCTCCTTTCCTCTCAGGCTGCTCTTTCTTCCCTTGTGCTTTTGTACTTCTGCACATTAGAATATTGGGTCAAACGCCCTCACTAAAAATGGTGCTGTACGATATTTCTGATTTTCAACTTTAGGTTAATTTTGTCCTCATCTACTGGAGACATCATGGTAATTTTCCCCTCAGATGTTTGCACTTTGATGATGTCAGATTTTACTACAAACATTAGGTCAAATGGGTCTTCCTCAGTTCTCTATAAATCCTTCTTCTGTGATCAAAAGTGCCAGGAAAATAAGTATCAGCTATTACCTTTGGAATTGCTAGCAGTTTTTATTATTTTCCTAGTAATTGTACACTATGAATAATGTGTTACAGAGCCTAATGAATGTGTACTGGATTATGAGAAAAATGTCATCTAATGGGTTAATACTGATCTGATCTTTAACTGGTGCATAAATTGATGATTGTATTGTCTACCGTAATAGTGACATTTTTGATACTTGTGTCGGAAGCATAGGAAGGGATTATTTGCTGTTTGCTGTGGAAACCATTTGAAATTCAATCCTTAGGCTAATCTAATTATAGTGCGAATGATAATCAGACTAGATGATGGGCCTGTCTTCTTTAAACTTAAACACGGATGTACGTTATGTTGTCTAATTTTAGCTAGCTACAGTGACAAGGACAGTGTACTCTATTTTGCACAGCAGGTTATTGAAATTTTATATATAAAAGGTGTGTGTAATCCAGTGGAAATCACAAAAATGTAAATATCGTTGTGCAAAATCTAACATAGCCCTGAATTTCCCTTTTCCTACTAAGAAATAGTTCTGTTTAATGGAAAGATCTGTTATCTTGGGTATAAGATGCTGATTGCAAACTCCTGTAGGGCAGGCTGTAAAGCTACAGTGTGTAATAAGGAACCTTCACACTCTGCTCTCTGCTAAGGGCCTGATGACACCAGCTTCAAAGCAATGTTGTCACAGCACATCTTCATGATATAGGAATTGTGACCAAGTTTTACCCCACCTCATTGTGCAGACTTCATCTTGGCAATCTATCAGATGCATTTTTGGCATTGATAAATCAACTACACAGCTCAATTCCAGAACATACACCCCTGCTCAATGCTTTCCTCTGTGCTTTGGTCTTTCACACCAAATTCATAGGGAGTGGTGTCATCAAGCACCGAGTAAAGAGGGAAGCAGGAAGAGCTCATAAACAAAATTTTATATTAAATTTCACAAGAATAAAGCCTGTATTAAGACATTATGCACTGATGAGTATAGCTGTCTGTACAGTAATTTTATGAGTTTTAATATGCTCTTCATTTATGGTAAAAAAAAAAAATTACAGGCTTCGACATATAAAGGGGACAACAGGGTCAGAATAGATCTCTGAGTCACACAGCAGCTCCTGGTACAACACCAGGGTCAAGGAAAGTAGTATTTACTCAGACAAGTAACCAGGGGAGTATGAGGTTGAACAAGAGGGGATGGATGACATCTCTAATTAGGACTCTTTGGGGAGGACAGCTGTAAATTCCAAGAAGGAAACTACCAACAAGGAGTTGATGAATTACAGTTTTAGATGTATAGTTATTATTTAAGGGCTTGAAAAATTGCATTATAGTGAAATACTCAAGAGTACAACCTGCTTTATTTAATAAAAAAAAAAGATTAAGGGTTATTTGAATAGACCCTAGAATTATCTCTATATGGAACACAAATCATAATATAAAGCTTAGAAATTGCCAAAGAAAACATAGCACCTGGAAAACAGAGAAGCAGAATAGGCGAATTCAGACCAGACACAAAACTTCCTTTTATAACTGTAACTATTTTAAATGGAATTAAGCTTTAGAACAATGTACCAACATTTGTTCTGGATTTTCCATCACTGGAAATGTTTAAGTCCCACCTGTGTATCGTATTATGTACAAGGTTATGCAGACTAAATTACCAGAGTAGTCTCCTCTGATTTCTAATCTATTAAGAAAAATAAATAGATCGTGTTCCAAACTTGATTTCAGCCTTTACAAATCCACATATCCTTCTACAAATCAAAGGCAAAATCTACCATGGAAGAAAAAATTATGCAGGATTTAAAAATTTAAGTTAATTAAACATTTTAAAAACATGAATTAAGTGCCTGATAGTATGTTTTCACAGGTACAAATATTTATATGCATACTTTTCTCAGGAGCAAGCACAAACTGAGCTTCCGAGAAGAGCAGATACCTCCCCATCACATCAGGCTTGTAGCCTTGAGACTAATTGTACGTGACTGTAGTAGTGGCTGCTTTTCTTACCACACTGAAATGTTTTCATTTCAAACTGAATATTGCATTGAGAGCCCCACAACCCAGCCGAGCAGAGCAGGGGCTGTCTCACTTCTCTTGGACTCCAGCTAAATAGACTGAATGAGGAGTTGTACTTAATCCCTTTCAAACATTCAAACGAAACATGCTTATTTGCTTCTTATACAGGTTAGGACATATTTCACTTAAAGATGAGTCTAATGGAAATAGTGAGAGATTTTTTTCATCAGCTTCAGTGAAACCCAGGATTATACACAGTACACAGGGGAAGATTTGCTTTCTGAAAAGAACATCCTGCAATTCCAATCGCTTCATCATGTGAACATAACATACCTCCTTATTATCCACCTGCATGTTCTGAGCAAATTACTCCTTAAAGCAAATTGAGCTTTTTTTTTTGTTCCTACTTCTACTGTTGGAATTCTTTTGCAGACTTTGAAATATTTGGTTTCTGAAACTTGAAACCATTACCATTCTTTGTAACAACTGCTGCCATGGAAAAAAAAATGGTTTGGATTTGCTTTGATAGGTGGATACAGATTGCTTTCTTAAGATCGTCTAATACCGTGAGCCACACTTCGAGAGTTTATTTTACTAAGACGGTGTTTTTATCAGAACTAAGACAGGAATTCTGGATAGTTGAACAATTAATCCTTTCTCAACACTCTTGTCAGGCTTCAAATCACCACCAAAATGGCTAAACCTTTTAACCCCTGTGAAACAACAAGCATCTGACCAATCAAGCAAACTACTACAGTAAACTTACCCAGTTTTTGCAAAAGTTGTCCAGTATCTCAACATGGACCGGCTTAGGATTTCTTCAGCTTTGGTGTAGTTCACTCTTCTTTCTAGGGGCAACCCGAACACAAACTCAATCTCATAACCATGCATCACTCCCATCCACTCTGGCCAAGGGAGCTTTGATGATCGGTGTTCAAAGAAATAAAAAAATGCCTTGTGTCCCAGTTGTGCAAATTTTTTTGTGAATTCTATAGCAGGGCATATTATGTTGTAGTCACCAATAATATCATCCATGGCATCACGGTAATGTTCTGGCTTCCGCTCATTTTCCCAATCTGTGTACTGAAAAATGATTGATTCTATTGCAAGCTGGCTTGCTTCTGGGAAGGACAGGGTTAAAGTTGCTTCAAATTCTGTTTTATTGATCAAGCCATCACCATCCTTGCTGAAGCTAGGGACTTTATATGCTAGGAATTCTGACCCTTCATCTTTATTAACACCAACTAAGATCTGTGTTTGTTTGAAAAGGCCGTTCTCAATCAATGTTTCTGGCATGTCCGAGAGAAAATCACCATCCACAGTTGGACAAAAATATATTTGTAAAAGAGGCTCATATGTTAAAACAAACATTTCGTTCTCCAGTATGTCCTTTGGGTCCTTGTCTTGGAGGCAGAGAATTAGTTCTGTCTCATTGCTGGTGGGACACTGGAGTTGTTTAGCTAAAGCCACTGTTCTGTTTCTGGCTTCAGCTGCTGTTATTGCAGCCCAAGGGGAGTTCGCGGATCCACTTTGCATGATGGCTCTTGTGAATAAAGGATGGCTTTTCGGAGAAAGGATATGGTAGCTGACAGAAGCCGAACCAGCGCTCTCTCCAAATATAGTCACACTCTTTGGATTGCCTCCGAATGCTGCTATGTTCTCCTGGACCCACTGAAGTGCCAATCTTTGATCAAATAAACCTGCATTTCCAGGAGCTTCTGGATTTCCTGGTAAAGCCAAAAATCCTAATGCACCAATCCTGTAGTTCATGGAAACTACAATGACTCTTTCTACCCTGGCCAGAAACTTGCCATCATAGACCGGTAGGGAAGTTGAGCCAGCCTCAAAGCCACCACCATATATCCACACCATGACAGTTGCATTCTTGGGTTTGGGAGAAGGAATCCATACATTAAGATACAGGCAGTCTTCACTTAGGTTAGTTTTTGGATTCCACATCTCTGTTCCAGGAAATCCCGGATAAGTTGTATCTATAAGCTGGTAACAAGAGTTTGCGTGTTTTGTGGCATCCCAAACATCTGACCACTTCTCATGAGGTTCTGGTTTTTGAAATCTCAGCCTGCCGGTGGGTGGCTGTGCATAAGGTATCCCAAGGAAGGCTGTCACAGTTCCCCCCAGCACCTGCAGGTTTGTCCCCCTCACTCTGCCTTTCCTGGTTGTAATGACGTTTTCTTCAGGCATTACCTTCCTGATGAACATATACAGGAGAAGAAGCCACACAAGAAATTTGGTATAGAGACCTGTACCATTTGTCCAAATCATGATGCCTGAAGCACAGGAAAAAAAGAAATTCAGAATTAGTATTTCAATGCATTAGTACCAGAGCCAAAACTGTATTCACAAAGGATGTCAGTCATCCCAAGGGTATTGAAATTAAAATGGTGCTGCTGTGCAAAGCTCAGCAGTGTTGAACAATAAGTTGTTCTTAGTTAACTGTGTTGCAAAGTCTGTGTTTAGTATTTAGCATTTGGTACAGTGTTTCAGAAAAATTCTGTCCTTGAAAAAACATAGAACTGAAGATTCCAGGCCAGAGAAGGTGAAGTCGTATAAGCAAACTCTGACTGCTTCAGTTAGAAGATGACTTAACCACTTGCGTTTCCACCGGCACGATAAACAGGACACTTTACGATCTGTGATGGAAAATGCCATGCCCGACTAGACGTTACTCTGTTAGAGGTTCCTTTGGCAATTTATATTCTCAAATCAATACAGAGCAATAACAAAGATCACTAAACACATTTTTCCACACATAAAACTTGCATCCCGTAAACAATGAAAAGGGGCTTGAAGTCAAGTTTTAATCCAAGGATTTCCAGGTCCACAGAAGTTTTGAACTCTATGCTTGGGTCACCACAGATGCCTTGGCTGAAGCAAACCATTGAGGTGGCATTGCTATAAACCTAAAGGCCTGGGTGATTTCATTGTGCTACTCATATATCTCAAGATCAGAAGGTTTTTTCACGAGTACAAGAAGTACCTCTGAAGTGTCTGTCAGTCCGTCAGCTCTTGTGGGTAACTGCACAGCCAATAGGTACAACAAGACCTAAATGAAACATTTCTTACAAGGTCTTTTTTCTCTAAAGCAACTTAGCCAAGTTTACAACCATCACAGTAATGACAAGTAGTCATACTTCTACTACTTAGAATAAATTTTAAAATTCTAACAAGCCAAGGATTTTTAATGTGTGTCGGTGGTGCGTGATAATTTAAGTATGTCCTGGTCTTTGCTTCCTGAGAACTTTTTAAAGTGATGATTAATATTAAAGGTAAGGGTATAGATGCTGATTGTGTACCACATTTAAGCATACTATTAATAGTAGTCCTATTTAACCCAACCATTTCAAATACCATAAAAAACCTCATATCTTCCCCCTTCAAAGTGAAAACTCAGCAAAAGACTATTTGCATAAACCCATTTCTATGGCTTACATATTTGAAAATGCTTAACAAAGCTTCCTTCTATTTTTTGCTTGTTGCGCTGTTGTACATAGTGTACTCTGTCCTACCACTTTAAACAGGCCATTCTTTGTTAATGAGGAGCACTTGTGTCCTTAAAAGGAAATGAGGCTAATTGCTGTGGAAAGTACAGCTGTGGCCTAATCTGAGCTCCTCCTGCTTGTTTGCTTATTCTTGAAAATCAGCTAAAAAAATGCAGGGTTAGGAGGGAAGGATGATTTTGGGCAAAGAGATTATTTGAGATAGCATCAAAAGAGCAGGGAAGGATCTTCAGAGATAATATTTTTAGCATTTTTATAAACAGATGGAAAATAGAGAAATTTTAGAAAACATAAACATTAAGCTCTTGCCTTTTTATTAAAAAAAAAAAATAGATGAGGTGGTGAATGGGGGCAATAGACTTCAGAGCTGGTCTAACACTCCACCTACCCTTCGGCTTGACTTACAGAAACCTGCAAATGCCCCCATGCCTGCTAAAATTTAGAGATGTGAAGAGTCAATCTGGATGCCACGCATGGTCCAGCAACTCCCAAGGAGTTTGAGTGAGCAGAGGCTTCATCCAGCATCCCTCATACAGGAGACACACAATTTCGTGGCATTTACTCTGTTTCCCAAAAAATAAGCCCTAGCCCAAAAAGAAGCCCTCACATGATTTTTCAGGATTTTTGAGGATGCTCAAAATATAAGCCCTACTCCAAAAAGAAGCCCTAGTTACAGTTCATTAAAAAAGTCAATTTAAATAATCTCCAGACAGCTATACATGTAAAAAAATAAGCATCTTTTGGCACAAAAATTAATACCAACCCTGTCTTATTTTTGGGGAAACAGGGTACCTCCTCTCTCTATGTGCCAGTCATTTTTTTTTTACTCTTCATTCATTCCTGCAATAAAATCTTTCAAGAACTGGGTGAGAAATGTGTGTAAAGATTAGCTCGCTGCAAAACTCTCACCACATCTCACAGCCAGCCACGGCAACTGGAGTGAGAAATTTAAAGAGCAGGGATATATAATAATTGGGCAGGTGTGCACCCAACACACAGCACTGGGAGATGGGAGAAGGGATTTCTAGAAGTCCATCATTTCCCTGACAATGTCTTTTTTCACATACGTCTAACACACAACCCAGAACCAAAACACAACACACTGGAAATAATATTTCAAACACTATTATTCTGAAGAAAATGACACTAAGAAGAATAAGACATTAAAGCTCCTAAAGCTTTAGTATCTAAACATTAATTAAAATTAATTCGCTTCTGCACTTTCATGTTGATTGAAAAGGAATGGGATGGGAGGAAAACACTGTAACGTTGCAAAACACAAAGATATAACTTTTGACCCTAAGAAGTTTAAGACAGGAGTTTTAGGAAGAAAAAAAACCTAACAAAAAATTAAATTCTGTACATTTTTAAGTAGCTCTGCAAAAGAGAAAGTGGCGTTTTAAAGAAAAATCTTGCAATAGATCAAGCTTGAAAAATGCAGCAGTTTTGTACTACTTAACAAGATGACTCGTCCACTGTCAAGTTACTCTGCTAATATTAATAAAAGTAGCAAGTGACAGAGGATTATTATTGCACATTGAATGCATGGCAAATATTAAATTTAATAAGGTTTTTAATGCTGCGTTGAAACAAACTCAACAACCTGAAGCACACTGAGCAAAACAAACATTACTCAATAACTACTACGAGAGTAAAAGGGTCAGAAGATTCCTGTAGCTCATCAACCTTAACCCAGCAGAGATACATCACATAATGTATTTGCACGCTTTAAAAAGCTGCTTCTGTAGTAGTTTCCTCCAGCAAAAGTTAAACAGACTATACTTTTGTATTCTTATTCAGCAGGGGAACACAATTTATCTCAATGGTTGCTTCCTGTTCTTGAAAATCTGTGCCCAGCCAAAAAAAATCTGTACACAAGACTATATAATCACTATTTAAATAGAAAAGATGGTTGAATTAACAAGCGATTTCTAGCTCAGTTTAATTTACTTAGCCCAGGATCCCCTAAATAATACCAAGGTCTGATACACATGCCTGCTTACTCGTTCCATTTGCAGAGCAGAGTGAGTTTTCCCAAGAGAGCAACAAATGGGCAGAGCGTAACATTTTAAAAGATCACAATCCCCGTGCAAATCAAGCTGAACTGTAAATTATCCTGGCAGACAGAGAGGCGTAAACAGAGAGTCACTTACCCCGCTTCTATTACAAGAACTACAAAGTTTTTAAGAGTCGGGATCTTTGAATACTTGAAGGAAAAGGAAGGGTGCAGCTGCTGCTTTAAGCCCGTAAATTGGACAGTGCTGACATTATAATCAACTGTTTCTGACACAGAGCTCGCGAGAGTTGGCAGCAGCAACTTGATCTGCAGGCAGCCGTCCCTTCCGAGCCGACATCTGCCCAAAGGCTGATGGTCTAGATGTGGAAACGCTACAGAGATAAACCCGTTTTGGAGAGAACTGGGCACGAGCCTCTACAGCAAAGGGAAGATGCAATGATTTGTTCGTAGCGTGGAGAAACTATTTTATAATCTAGAAAAATAAATGCAATTATAAGTAAATAAAATCCTGTATTTCCTTCATCTTACTTAGAGTACCGGTCTCACCTGTGCTTTTTTGCTGTTGTACAGGTCAAGATTAGCACAATTTTAAAGTACCTCGAACTTTCCTTCTCGCTGGGAGATGAGCAGTTATTTTTGGCTGTGGCAGATAACAAAGGAGTGTCCCCTGCACACACATGTCAACAACTGGCAGGCATCAGCTGTATTACTTGACCCATGGCCATCTGTAGGCTACTGTGGAAATCTGTGTTGTCATCTCCTGATGTTAGGATTAAAAAATGGTACCCATGTGGTTTCACACATAGTTTTCTCTCTCTTAGCTTTCAAGTAAAAAATCACCTATGCTGCTTAGTATACCAAATATCCTCCTTTTCCTTGAACCTCTTATGTATTGTTTCCACCAGAATTCAGTGCTGCAGGTACAAAGCCAGTCTGATGAAGGCAGAACAGAGGAGCACAGGAGATAAATAAATTACATACACTCTCATTACAAAATATCAAACCCACATCTCTGAGCCACCACATGGAACCACCTCGGTGGTGAGGCTGCTGGTCCCCAGCAGCATCTGCTCATCAGCACTGCTCTGAAAATAAAACAAAGTTTCCACAATTTAAGGTTTTCTTCTGCCGAGAGCCTTTGCTTGCCCTGTTAGAGCTGAAGACAATTACATCCTCTCTGTTTAATAATCAAACTCCAGCTCTGTTTCAATTACACAAAAGCAATATTTGGCGATGCGTAGAACAGGAATAAAGCAGAAATAAAAAGTATGAAGTTTATAGATCTTAACATGGAGACTACAAATGATTTTTAAAAGCTAACATGTGAAATAGTGTTTTAATAGAGAAAAGCTCGAAAAAGCATGGTCATTTCGTTTTCCCAGTAGTTTTATAGTCTACCTTCAGGATCAGACATTTGAAAGGTACATTTGCAGGGACTAATCCACTGGAGAGAACATGTCGCAGTCCAAAACTAAACCAGGTTTTAAACCCCTGCGCTTTCAGCATCAGTGTGTCCAATATAGTTGCTAGTTGGGAATTCAGAATTCTTAGCCAAGATTGTTATGCCTGTAATGTGAATAGAAATATTTAATAACCAAATAGGATTAATTCAGAATCAACTCTAGTGGCAACTCTTACTGACCACAACTTTCCAAGTGCAGTTTCCTGCACGAAATGTTAAGTTGTGCTCTTTAAATTAAGGCAGTTTGCAATGTTCTGATGTGTATACACTGATTTTGTCTAATGCCTCATCAACACTTTTGGAAACATGGCCAGGCAACACGCATTTGCTTCATTTCTGTGACATCAGAGAAATGAATTATAAGCTCCGAATCTTGTTAGAGGCCACTTTTAAATAGGGTTTATCTGGTGCTTATGACAAACCATTGTAATCTCAACCCTCATCACCGCCTTCAGCAGTAGGGAAACAGCAGAAGACTCAAAACGCTAAATATGTTGTTTGTGGCTTTCTCTCTTTTCCAGCATTGCCTGTGTTGTCCTACATCTTCCACCACCACCACCTCTCTCTTCTTCCCTTGACCATGTCCAAGGCCCCTGAAACAGCCTCCTCTGAGTCAGGTACACTTAATAAATGTGAAATGTGGAGCATTTCTGTGGACCCTGAGGAGGTGACCCTTGGGTAAGGGAATAAACTCTCTCATTTTTTTTATTTTGGGTGGTAGGAAACATCGAGTGCAGCCTTGGGGCTACCTGGAAGCCTTCAGGGAAGGGGGGCATTAGAACAGACTGTTTAGACTGTTATACTTCTCAACTATTATACTTCAGTCTAATCTTAGGCTATTATGCTGTACTTTTTGAGAAAACTAGGCCCTCTTCTATAATTTTTCCTTTAATTAAAAAAATTAACATATAAATTAAAGTTTCGCAACTGTGTGCTGTGAGAGGAAACACTTATTTTAGTTATTACTTAGCTTACTAAAAATACCTGCAAGAAAATTAGAGATTAAATACACCTAATGCCTTTAGTAATTCTGTGTAGAGTGGACATTTTCGCAGTTTCCTTTGGGAGCTTAAAAGCAGGTACAGAGCTGCAGATAGAACAGCATATATACCTATGTATGTACGTGTATATATAAGAGCTGTTACACGTATGTACACATATAGACGTAGATATAGTGGTATTTTTAAACTTATCTATCCATCTAGCTACCTATTTATAATACTTTTGAGGTCATGCAAATTTTTATTTAAGGCAAGGTTCTTAAAAATCACCACCAAAGAGAAAAGTGTCTTTTCATCATTTAATGTGTACATATGAAGTAGATATCATGCTGACATAAGGATTTTGATGAGAGAGATGTCCAAGTCTCTTAAGAAATGAAAGCAAAGGCCAGCTCTAGGAAAGATTGGCATTTAGTGGTCTAAGAAGCTTAGAGAATTTAAATAATATGCATTATAGAAATATCAAACATTTCTGTTATGATTTTGTTTGTTATTAAACTGCCCTTCAGGGTATTACTGAAGCATATGCAGATGTTTATACTTATTAATGTCCTCAGTTATTCATATTCTGGGTTATCTTCAAGACTTACCTAACAGAGCTGAGAAACTTAGGAGTAACAAAGGTGTTTGGAAAAAGGTGTATCTCAGATATTTCTAGTAGAAAACACTTACCTCTCTCCCAAGGTGCCCCCTAAGCTTTCAAGGTCTATTTACACGTGGAGAGACCCGTTCACCAAATTTGATCCTGCCCTTCCAAGCCATTTTCAGCCTCAGAACGAGCACCTGGGCTCCTGTAAGGATAACTGGGCTGAAAAGCTTTGCAAATGTCACTTCACAGTAAAGAATATCACATACGAAGCATGTGCATGCGTGAGGAAATATTTACATGCTAATGGTACGTAAAAGTAGTGAACATTCTTATTTGTTTAATTGCTAAGAGGAAAATCAAACGGCAAACTATAGCTAAACTATATAAAATGCCATTTGTATGAAAACGTGGGGAGGTTTTGTTTAAACTCCATCCTTAAGCTTCCTCAGGGGGTTCAGCCATCTCTGATCCCAGGCTGAGTTTTCATGCTGAGCATCTGTGTGACCTTGGCTTGAACCTCTGAGAAAACTGCTACGGTGCGAGAAAAAGCTGTGAGGAAAACACGTAAACTCAAGCTGTACGAGACACAAAAGGTGAAATTGCAGACAGGGGTAAGATTGCTGAGATGGGGACAGTTTGCAGCTCAAGGACTCTGAGCGAAAAACACCAAAGCTGCAAGCTGTGAAATTTTCAGGTAAAAAACAGAGATGACAGAAGCGCTCGGCAGCAGCAAGAAACTACTGATGCTCAGCTTTTGGGCTTTCGTTCACATTATTCTACTGTGCACATTAGGAAATAAATCACTGCCTTTACTTTTGAGGACACCCTGATTGCAGAGCATCTTTGCACAGTACTCACTCAAATACAGCGGCCCTGAGGTGACAACTTTCTCCTCTTTCTGTATTTGTTTTGCAAATCTCATACTTGGCACTGCACACAACACCTGTGTATACCCATGAATGTAAATCAGGGACACCCTAAACAAACCTGGAGAGAATTCTAAGCATCACTCCAGGTGGTTGTATCTGGTGGCCAAACCCATCTGAAATTCTGTTCTTATGCTGATTTTTCAAATCAGCTTCACTCCAGAGGAGCTTCCAGGACTAGAAGTTCCCAACAATACATCTGAAGGATAATTTGATGACATTAAGAAAGGTGTCTTAGATACATACCATGAAAATGGATGCAGATTTGTTAAATATACAGAAGACACTAACACTCATATAAGCCATTAAACATGATTATATTTTCTTCTTATTGGTTCAGTTATGATCCACTGTACCTTTTTCCTCATTACTCTAATTATAGTTTGGTATAATTTCCTCTTTATTAGCACAATTATGGTCTGTACTTTTACAAAATTCTTGGAGAAATCAGAGTCAATAGGAAAACATAACCAATTAAAAGATGAAGCTATTATTATTATTTCTTTTGAATGTTCACATACTCCTAAATCGTTACAGTGCTCTCACATAGCTCAGTATTTTGTTTCATATAGGGATCAGATTCAATAAAGGAAATAAAAAATTATTAACGTATACACACAACATGTCTTGCATGACATTATTATAGCCTGGTGTTCAGCTTGTGAGAAAACAAGCAAAACAGGAGCGTCAGCAAAGGGCTGAAATCTTCTGTAAGCGTGATAAAGCTAATTAAATTATAACTTAGGTTTTACAGATTTCTGCAGAAGATAAATTAATTGACATTATAACTGTTTTCCCCTTCTGTTTCTTTCTTTTTTTTCCTATGGATAGTAAAGCTCTAATTGTTTAAAATTATGTAAAGATATCTGAATAACCAAGCTTGCTTGCAGTAAATCACCTACTAACAGCAGTGTGAAGTTCACAATAATAATATCTCCTCTCATACCCAAACCTCTATGAATAACTAAGAAGTTTGATGGATAAATGAGCTCATTTGAATCTGTTAAGTAGAATTGCATCTATAAGCTCTTCCCAGTTCTTCCAAATCTCGTTATTTATGTTAGGCCTTATCACTAATATGATCCCCATCTTTCAATTTCCGCACCCAAAAGAGACATACACATGTCGGATGAAAAATACTATAGAGGTGTTCAGAGGTTTAGCTTAAGCCACCACAGTTTTCAGATTTCAATTTCATCCAGCGTGTTGGAAATAGGAGTGAAGGAATTGAGCCTCACATCAGGACCTGCTGGAACCTGCGGGTGGGAAGTTACAGAGGAAATAAGTTCACCATGCCCTAGTCTACTTGCCAATAAATAGGTCACGGCACCTGTACATGTCACAACTATGGATTTTAGTGGAAATAATTAGGAGTTTGTTGTGAGATAAAAATCTGGATCCACTGGTGCCCCGTCATTGCTTTGCAGGGGTCTGAAGGACATTTGTTTTGTGGATGCGCAAGTGTTGCGTGATCATGGAAAATCTCATCGCAAACCTCTGTGCAACTTTATTTAGGAAGATTCTGTGATTGGTGAATATCAGGTAGTTCATCACACTGCCAGCTGCTTGAAATATAGAGAACTCAGAACAGGTGGCTCGGTGGTAGAGTCAGGTCTTACTATATGTCTATATATTAAGTACATAATATTAACTTAAAGGTAATATCATGTTCAAAATATGGTATTTAATATTAGGTTCAAGGATAAAAGTCAAAATATTAAGGGCATTTTGATTCCAACAGTGTCCTTAAAACATCGATAATGTATAACTATTAGAAACACTATTTTATAATAGGGTAGAATTATTATTATTGTTATTATCAGTAATTTTCACTAGTTCATTAGCAATACATTCTGCTCATTATTATTTTGCCCTACACAGATTCCTGATGGATAAACCCACCCCATAAACTCACCTTTTCTTCTTTTTTTTTTGGAGGGGGGTGTTTTATTTGCTTGTTTGTTTTTTGGTCTTTGGTTTGGTTTGTTTTTTTGCATCAAGGAGATCATACAAACCCAAAACAACACTGACTTTTCCCAGTCCCTTTCCCCTTACCGTGTAGCAGCATTTTAAAAACAACCCATAAGCGTATTTTCCTTTAGCAAGGGTTGCAGCAGGTTGAAACGGGAAAGGAAAACTTCAGAGCACAGACAGAGAACACGGCACCATGGGCAGACCTGGTGGACCTCAGCTGGGGACAAGAGGAGTTTTTAGCAGTTGCAGGAATGTTCGGATTCTCTGCTCATTCTCTCACTTTTGCCCGAAGGAAGATTCAGTACAAACCGCACCGACAGTCTGTAACCTGAAAGACTTTCTATTTGAGTTATCAGACCCAGGGATACGGGGAAATTAAAAGATGTGCCCAAGATCATAAGGAAGACTGAATTGCATTCAGATACCCGGAACCTGAAAACACCGTTTTTCTTGGTTTGTTTTAAATCCCACAGTTTTATGGCTGCAGTGTGCTAGGTTCTCTCTCAATTATGGCTGCAGTGTGGTAGGTTCTCTCTCAATTATTAAAAATTGAAGACATTTTTGATGCTAATCTGGAATAAAAGCTGTATTTCCACCCATTTTCCACAGTAAACAGAAGTCAGCCCTTGGGATTTAGAGGCTGCGTTTTCTAAAAGTCACCACAGGCAATCATCAAAAGAAGTTACTGCAGAATTCTCCTGGGCTCCGGAGCTGGTAGATACACCATGGGGAAGGAAAACCACTTCAGAGGAGCAACTCCAAGAGCTGCCAGGAGCCACCACCACAGCTGTGAATCGTTTGTGCACAATAATTAACCATAATAAATGTCGTAGTGAGGATTTGGTCTGGAAATGGGAGTCAGAAAGCGCAGGTGCAATAACACAGTGCAGAACTCAGTGCCTTCATTTTGGCCAAAGCAGCAATTCACTTTTGAAAAAACCCCACAGGTAGGCAGGCAGGTGCTGCCAAGCGAGTTTTAGTTTTATACAATTTGCCTTTCGGTACCTTTCCTGCATGAGCAGAGCTTTAATAAAATGTCAGTCTATTTCCCAGTGCTGCTGGAGGAATAAAGTGCAATGGCTAGTACTTGCTCAGTGAAAACATTCAAGTGATTTTAATTTTCACATTACTGAAAAAAAAAATTAAAAAATCCCATCACAAGCTGATGAAAGCATCAAAGGTTTTGAATGTTGCACAAAGAAACGCAAGTGCCTGTGGTGTTGCCTTTCTGATTAAGCACACTTGTACTTATATCAAATATGAACTGTCCTCCTCGGTGAAAGAACATTTAATAGTGTTTAGGATTTAACCATGTAAAAAGTGAAAGGCAATTTGCTAACACTCCCATGCTGCCTTTTCTCTCCTCCTCCTTTTATTCCACCCCCTCAATTTTCAGTCAGCTATTTGCAATGTTTCCAAAAAATGTGCAGTGATGTTCTTACACACAGAGCATAAAAAAATTTTAAAAAGGGTTTTCTAATAAATGTTAACAGCAGCCATAAAACAGCAAAACAAAATAACAATAAGAAGAAAAATCAGTGAAAATCTGTAGAATTAAGTATTGGTGCACGAAATAGGAAAAGGAGCTGAATCAGAGGAAACCTGGAAGCTATTTCAAGAGAAGATGGGCAAAGAGGAAAATTTATCAAATGTTTCTGAGATAATTATACCAGAACAGACAGAAGACAAGATATTTGACTGAAGGGAATGTAAGCAAATGAGTCCAGCTCTTTTATATTCTTCCCAAATTATTGTCCTTTTGGGTTTAAGTGACCCCAGTGTGCCACCATGCAGATGATTTTAAGCTAATGCTGAGACAGATGTTTTGGCGATGGGTGCCTGGACCCCAGGGATTGAGTTTGTGCTGAGCACCTGATTCAGTCTATGGGATCAGTCTAGAGCTTAGCCAAACCGGGAGCAGAAAAAAAAAAAAAACAAAAAACCCCAAACAAACAACAAAAAAACAGAAAAAAAAAAAAAGCAATAGGAAGCCCTGCAGTGTGTGTACACCACTGGATCCTCAGAACTGGCTCTTCAATTGCTTTCTCCAGGCTGCCCTGCCTGCCATGGGCACCTCTCCGTGCCAATATGCTCACCCAGAAATGTCCGACTCATCCCTGCAAACAAACCCAAAGACCACCTGGTCAGCAAGCAGAGGATGGGACCGTGCACAACCAGCACCTACCAGCCTTCAGAAAGGAGCCAGAGGAAATAAAAATAGCCGTTTATTTAGGGCGATCAAATAAAAAGTCAATAGAACCAATATAAATAAGCAGCTCCAAGCTCTGGTTACATAGGTTTTGGTGTCTGTTCTGAGGATCAAGAACTTTTTACCCTTGAGCAATCCATGTTAAGTATGAGGATAGCCCCTATTCCATAGCAGATGGAAGGATTTTTGGTACCTCTGGCATTCTGGATATGGGATAGCCAAGCTATCAAAGGGCTGAAGGTTTATGTGTATTAAACTGAGATTTTCCCTCTTAACCATTTCTTTTACGTATGCAGAGTCAACAGCAGAGGCTACAGAATTTCTTCTTGCATTTCAACAGTTATTTGTTCAATAAAATGATCGAAAACCAGACATATTGCCTCTTCCCCCTCACCCAAAGATCTTGATGGGGGAAAATACACCTTGCTAAAGCCAACAACCTCACTTGAATAATGGATGTGAGAGTCACCGAGTGTAAGAGAACAACAAAAATCTGCTGGAGATGGTAGCAACACTGCAGCGAATACCCAATCCAGTGATGATAACCAGCGTTTCACATAGCAAACATCTAAAAAACAACTTTCATTTACAGATTTGTGGCACTTCAGAAACCAGTCTTCCTCTGCCTCATTACTGGGCTAAAGATATTTATCGAGATCTCTTGGAAGTTATTGTAGGGAAACTTTATTGTACATTTATGCAGAGCAGACTCCATGGCTGGAGTTTCAGTCACGATCAGGACTTTTCTCGTAATGGGATGTGCAAGCAGATGAGGGATGAGCAGCCTTAACGAAAACAAACAAACAAAACAACCTTTCAATTTAAGATAAGTGGCATCTGATGAAAGCAGAAAGATGGACACACACTGAAAGCCACAAAGCAACATTTGTCAGCACATAAAGCAAATAACCACTTGAACGTCAGACGATAGAAGGTGACAAAGTGTGGGGAAGTGCTTGTGGGAAGCTCCTTCCCACACACCGAAGAACACAGAGGTGTTTGACTGGGACAAGGTCAGCCAGAAATGAAGTCTGGAGCTTTTGGCAGGAGTTGGCATCTCAGCAGCAGTAAAAAGAAGAGGTAGACTGAGGGCAGGCACTGAGGACAAGTCAGCCAGACTTGGAGTTCAAGCATCTGCCTGCTAACTCCGGTTGTCCCCACGGTGCCTCAAAGTCACATGGAATAAGCCTCATCTTTGCTCACATTAACTCAGTTGCTCTAGATGTTTGGCATGGAATACGTGATAACCTAAGTAAAAACGGAGCAGTTAACACATGGATTTTTAGCACTATATAGAGCAGGCCCGGCATTGCTGGAGCAGGAAGGGCTCAGGCGTTGTCACGATGCGACGTGCCAGTGCTCACCACAGTTATTACCCCATCCACCTCGGCCAGGATGCCTTAAGAGTTTCTCCACTGAACAGCTGCTATATTACATCATGTCAGTGCGCAGGATAGAGCTATTAATGACTTTTAATGCGATACTCTGTATCCTGGCAATGCGTGCTATTAGGCGGTTCTTAATCACCAGATCACAGATATTGATATACCGAACCCTAAGAGCTCTGAAGACGTACGGTACCAAAGGGTCCTCCCCGCATGTGCAACAGTAGATAATAAAACCATTAGGCAAAGACTCTGTTGTTTAGCTCAAAGGAAAATCATGACATTTCAAACCCAGCCATCCACAGATCCAGCGTATGCTAAAAGAAATCTGAATTTTCATTTTCCACGTGCTTACGTATTCTTGGGTTAATGACTGTTACAGCCAGCTCTTCAAAAATATAACAAAAAAATATCGTTGCTCATTTTCCTGGCAGACTGCTTGCATCACTTTAATTTGGGAAGCAAACCCTTTTTACAATAATCACAGACATGTAAATGAGCCAAAAATTGTGTTTATTTTGTCGCTTTCCAAATTTAAACTGACCTAAATAATTTAATACGAAACTTGTAGCAATGAGAATACAATTCGGTGGACACATATGGGAACACATTAAGCTTTTACTACAGAATTGTTACTCCTCTGAGTAAAAGATGATTCACCCTCTAAATGTTCTGTAGGCACTGCTACAGCTCTCACTGGGGCGGCACGAATGGCCCTGTGGAAACGATGCGGACCCTTCTCTGTTCCCTCTATTCCACATGGGAAAAAGGAGCTTTTTTCACCCAAGCATGAAAATTGGATACACGCTTGTTCTCTGAGGGGGTGTTTGGTACTCATTGTCACGACTGGCAGATGTCCCCAAGCAGTATATTAAGTTGTTGCTGACAAATTCTTTTGGTTCATATCAAAATATGGCATGACTTTAGCAAACATTAGGGGACGCAGAGCGGAGGACCAGTCCCATCAGCGATGTCTGTCCATGCTGACACAGCAGTTGTGGCAGGAGGGGCTGCTGGAGACATTTCAGCTCAACAAAGCTGATTTGAGGTTCTCCACCCAGTAATCAGCACTGTCACCTCCTTGGTGAGCAAAGCACCATCTGAACCGATGGGTAATAATGACGAGAACATGTTAACCAGGTAGACCCGATATCACTGTGCTCAACGATAATTTTTAGCAAGATGCAAAATATTCTGGAGTTTCTCTGCTGTGAAGCAGGATGTGTAGGAAGCTGGGACAAGGACATTTCATCTCAGGTGTGTTTGGTTTCTGTTCATAGCTACGATCACCTGTGACAGAACTGAACACGCTGCCCGTATCTGCTCCAGTACCACATCACCTCCCTGTGCTTCTTCAGTGGGCTATAGGGAAAGGTTGTGAGCAACAGGATTCAGTCTTTGGCCATTTTGTCCTCTAATTCAGCACTCAAGGAAAGGAAAACAATTATTTCTCTCTCTTTTGTGTTTTTTTTTGTTGATGGTTTCTTTTTGGTTTTGTTTTGTTTTTTTCCTGCACGTTACAATAAATGAAACTTAAGTGTAGGTTTAAATATGCTATTCATACTTCCACGTGAACTGAAGTGTTTTCGTGGACCAGGATTGTAAGTCATTCAGCCATCAACAGGACTAAACTACAAATATGCAGCAACGAGAAACCTCAGCATTTACTTGTGGCGACAATCCTGTAAGAATCTTCGCTACATAAAAATAATGCTACTTTTTGGCTCAAAGCGCTTCAGCCTTTCAGTGCCTTGGTAAGCACCTATTCAGACACCTTTTCCCTCAGGTGCAAACCCACATAGGTTGGAACGAAAGGTTCTTTCTATCAAGTTAAGCAGGAGTGAGAAGTCTCTTTTTTGACACAGCCTGAAGAACGAAAATTCTTGCACAGTCTCAGGACCAGCCTCAGCATCGGACTGGCACTGTCTTTCTAATTGCATCTAGCGGCTTTTGTCTCATTCTATACGATCAGTAAATGAACTGAATATGTAGTTTGCAATAATTTTGTTCGGCAACCACACCAGTGCCAGCTGCATCACTAGCAATAACATGGCCCGTTCTTCAGAATCAAGCAAAATAGAAAATGTAATTAACTTTATTTGAACATTCTGTCTGAGCACATTCGGCACCCTTTTCATTTCACTGCCACATCGGAAGATACGCTCTGACCAACATCACATACCCTGAAGACACAGAAGAAAGAGAATAAATATTATTATTTCTGTCTGAATATTCAGCCTATGTTAATGTATTATATGCTTTGCTTGGCTTCATCATAATAGAAAAAGCAAACAAGACAAACTTGTATTTTTTCCTGCACACACTTTCATTTTGTCTTTTTTTTTCCTCAGCTTTTGCATAGTGTGTATTTCAAGCTTTTCTTTCTAGTTATATGCCTCTAGCTATTACCTTAGAACAAAAATTCAGACATATCCAGCACAAACCCACATGAAATGGCTCGTCACAACGCTGCCTCGAGGTTTCAGAATCACAGATGCTGGAAAGGAAGAAACCTGTTAATCTATCTTTTCACATATGTCCTTGCAACCTAGTCTTTTCTACTTATTCCGAAAACCTCAGGTAAAACGGTATTTTACAAATGAATTGATGAAAAACAGGTTCAGTTCTCTACAGGAGATGAGCTGGTTTCTGGGGAAGGGAAAGTCCTGTGTTTTCTTGTGCAGATACTTGATCTGATGCATTAGAATAACCATAAACCACCAGGTTGTGCTGTTGCCCTTAAGCAACGTGCATCACCACAGAGCTACGCTACTGTGCTCATCCCATGGCCGTTCTTCAGCTGGGAAGACCCTAAAATCCTAGAAAACCAGAAAGAAAACAAGTCTCAGGCTCATTTTCCTTTTGGTTTTACTGCTCAGGATTTTTCATAGGACTTTGGCTCACTTTGGAAACCACTGGCAGTGTTTGCTGGCCGTGGAATTCGGGTATAAAAATAAATAATCCATCTGCACAGGCTCAGGATGCAAACACTGCAAAGCTGATCCAGGAGTTGATGTTGCACTCAGTACAATTTCCAGCAAATGATCTATTAATGTTTATCACTGCAGGTTATTTTCACTGCTGCATCTCCCCCCACCTACACAGACCGTTTCAGCTTTTCAAAAGTATTTAGTGTTTCAAAAATCAGGAGTGTACTGAGGAGAGAGCTCAGAGGATGCCTTGAATAAGCAGAGGTTGATGAAGACGCTGGATACCAGGTCTGTTTGCAGTTGGAATCTCAATGCTGCTTGCTCTAGACTAACCCTTTGTACCTTATGAGCACCTCTGGCATGTTGGACTAACCCATAATTTTTTCAGAATATCTGTCAGATTACCCTTTTTGATAGTTTATACCTGAGCTTTTTCTTTTCTTGCTAATTTCTACATAGATTTAATTCTTTTGGGTTCCCCATTACAGAGTTTCTAAATAAATCACCGCTAAAAAGAACAGACTTTTTTCTACAGGACTGATCACATCAGTGATGCGACCCAAAATTACTTTTCCACTATGTATGACTAAAGAAATATGTTACCTGCAGAGAAGTAATAACATCTTCCATTAAATAATAGGACTGTTACATAAGAAGAATGCATAAGAATCCTCATGCTGAGTGTGGCCAAATGTAGATCAACAAATGCCAGGGAAGTTTGCAAAAGTAAAATGGAAGAATAGGCTAAACATATAACGATACATGTAAAACTTTCCAGCCAGCAAAAAATGAGTCTCAGTCAGAGGTGATATTTTTGTATCTTATGGCCACCCAGAGGTTTTTCTTCCCTGAATTTGTTCAGGAACTTTTTGTGACCTTATAAACATTTTACATCTGGAACATCTGGCAACAGGATCCACTGCATAAGTACGTAAGCCATGGAAAAACTGTTGCTTTCAGTTTCCTTCTGAAGCCACCACCTGCTAGTTGTACACCAGATAGTATAAAGAAAACTAGGCTAAGATTCAAGGCTGGATCCTGATACTTTCCCTCATAGAACTAGATAAATAGTAAGATTGGTTTTAGGGGTTTGTGACATGAGAGACAAGACCACCCCACAAGAATTCCTGGTTTTTCTTTCCCCTGTAAAAAGACAGTTAATTTCATACTTCTCAAATTAACATAAGAAGTGGAGGTATAAACCTTGATTAGCAGAGGGAGATGATAAAAATCTTTCCTACACTCCCCCTGCAAATAGCCAAAAAACCCACAAAACCAAACCCAGGAACCCAAGTCTTTAAACCTAGGTAGAATAACTCATAGATGATTTAGTTTAATTTTAACTCCCATGTCATTAAGTGTTTGGGAATACTTTGAAGAGAATACACAGTCAAACCTTTCAGGATAACTCCCCAACTACTATTCACCTTTTTGCTTGGTGCTGGAGCAGCTTCTCCACATTCTGTGCTTTGCCTTTGATGGATGCAACACCTACAGTCTTGTATCTGCCCTCAAAGCACTCCAGAAAACCAGCTTTTAGTTCTGCTTAAAAGCAAGAGGGCCAAAGACTCCTTTAATTCACCTCAGTGGGAATACGCTGGACCAGGAATCATCCAATGCAAGAAATACAGCTGAGGTTATTCAGCTCCCAGTGGGGACCTGGTACCATCCTGGCTTGTGGATCACACTGGAATTGCAGATGATGTTCTGCACAGTCACTTTCTCCCCTAAAATAGTCTCCCGAAGAATGCAACCAGATTTTTAGCTACTGAAAATCATAGTAGGACTATTATAGAATGCTTCTGTACCTCTGTTTAGCTAAGATGTGAATCGGTCCCTTCAGAAATCAGGTAATTGTATGTTGGAGATTTTCAGATTTTCTTCTGTCTGAATTATTGAGGAGCAACCACTACTGTGTCAAGCCCAGTGTTTTAGAAAAGGTGAAAAATATGAATATAAAACTCTGGAACGTTTACAAAGTCAGGAAATAGGGAAAAATCCCTCCTGTTTGGAAAGGTTAAAAATCTTGCCCTGCAGATCTGTTCAATGCCAACAAAAAGGTTAACAGAGAATAAAAGCAAACCCAAAGAGGTCATTCAGTTGTCATTTTAGAAGGCTTATGACACAACCCATCACCAAAGCCTCTTATGGAAACTAAAAAACTACAGGGTAAAAGGTAAATTTAGGCCACGGATTAAAACCTATTCATGAGACAGAGAAAACAAAGAAGAAAAAGATCTAATTCTTGACATAGAGAGAGGTGAATACGGAGTGCCTCAAGTCTTACTGCTGGGACTGATTTTTGTAACTTTAAATCCCTGGCATAATGCAAAAAAAGTACAAGCTTACTCAGCAAATAGTCTGCACTTCTCTATTACAATAAATACTCCTGTTTGCTTGCTTTGGGTCAGGCTCCCAAGCCTGTGTATTTTAATCGTAACAGCGCCCACAAGACTATCAGAGGAAGCTTAATCTCGATGTGGTTACACTTCGGTAGAAATGTCCCAAGGGGAGAGTCTGTGTTACTTGTGATTGCCCATAAATCAGAACAAAGACTTTTTTTATTTGAAACCAGCCAGTAAGTCTGGAGCTCTGCAAAGTAGATAAAATTTATTTTTCCCTTGTATATTGAAAAAAAAATGTGGGAACCATGCTGTTTTCTGTGGAAATCATTGGTATTATGTCTGAATGAATAGCATTCAGTACCGAAAAATCCAAGTAAACTCCGTCTTCAAAGTTTAAATTATATCATGGATGTATGCAGATGTTCAGTGTGGAAGTAAATAGTATAGATTCCATTTTCCAGTAAATGTAGCCAACTGGAAGAAATGGGAGATGAAGTTTCATGCAGATGAAGATTCATGAATCTACCAACACAGACACTAATGAATTCAGAGAGTTGTTTAAATCTCAATAAGAATAATAACAATAATAAAATCTAAACAACAACTCAGTAAAAATGCTTATTTTTCAAAAGCAGCCAAAAATGGTCAATGTGTTGCAGACTGGTAGCAAAAAAATAAAGTGCAATTTAAAAGTTTGCTGTTATTTCACATCCTCCTGATTTTGAATTCACTTTCAATCACAGCACAGAAAACGTGGAAAACATTCTGAAGAAGCACAACTGAAATGTCTTGTAGGCAGCAAAACCTTTGAAAAGCGTAAAAGCAGTTTTACACGCGATTCCGCCCTTTTTTTCACCAGCAAAACCAGCAAAAGTCTTTCAACTGTGCAACGTCTCAAAAGCTGAAAAGCTGCCCCGGTCACAAAGATTAGAGAAATCTGACTCAATTATCCCATGCACATATATCAAGATAAAAATACTGAGTACAATGAATACGCAGAGCATAAATTGATTAACAGTCAGTTCAGCCAAAAATTTGTCTTCATGGTGTATTTCATAATTAGGCATCATGGCAGGAGGAATTGGCAGAAAAGAAAGTTGAACATTTAATTTCCATTGTCAGTTGATGAAGCGATGATCTCAGAAAAATCAGTTGCCTTGTGCCAACATGTATTGATATACATGACTATTTAATATTTTCATTTGCATCATGAATAATGATGCCTATTATATACATAAAATATAGGGGTTTTTTTCTAAAAATGTCATTGGAAGCCTCTCCAGCTTACATGGTACATTTTCCCTTTTGAGTATAATGTAGAACTGAAGTCAATAGCTGTATTTTATTTTGGGTTGTGTGTAGCTCATACAAAACATTCTCCTTCTATTCCCAATATAAGATTAGCAGGTGTTAAGTCCTAATGGTCCCTGTGGAGGAACTGATGGAAATCAATAGTTGATACCCACCTACAAAGGAGTTCAGAAAGTACCCCTGAATTTAATTTGTATTGGTAAGGATATCTACAAAATTAATTTTTTTTGAATTTTTTTTTTTCAGTAACTCCTTCCCCTTCCCCTTGTTCTCAAATACATGGGGTTAAGGTAAGGCTGAGGATACTGGTTTATGTTGTTAGAAATTTAGCATCTCAGTTTCTTTAGATTCCTCAGTGTTACTTAGCTGATAAGAACATGGTTTAATTGAGCTGGAGAGCCTATTAACTGTAAAAATCCCAAAAGCATCTGTTTGCTGGAGCAGGCTCTCAGCTTCTGCCCACTTTTTTTTCCCCTTCGGAACAAGTTGTTTCACAAAAATCTATTTTTTTGTACAGCAAAATTCCTTAAGACTTTCTACTCATCATGTCCAGATCTCTTCTGTTATAGCAAATTTTATGTTATTTAATTCATTACTTTATTAAGCATAATCTTTTAGCATAATCTTGCCCACTTTACTCCTAATAGAAGAACATTAAACAACCTCAGCCACTTGTGATTATAAATCTTGATCCCATTTCCTGAATAACTATATTAAAAGCTATTTGCATTATGAGTGTTGCAATTTCCTATTATGTTTTCCCCTCCTTGATATTTCTGTGTGGTTAAATTTACAAGGAGGAAACAACTGCGTCAGCTGAGTTGTTTTTCTAAGCTAAGCCAACCTGTTTCAGTCCATCTGGCTTTTTGGGGTTAGGAAAGAATTTACTTTCCCATCATCATCCAAGTAAACCTTGTCCACCCCGTCCCTATCTGAAAGCATCACCCTTGACACAAACGGATCAGAAATGTATTCCTCATTATTAGCAAGTACATTGATAGATTATTTTTCATGTCTTATTTCCGTACAGCTATTCCGATGAAACCATTCTAGATTAACCAATTCTACCGTGTGTCCCTGGGTGCGTGACTTGGTTTGATTTGCCATTACAAAACCAAATAAGCTTGCACGATAGCTTGAGATAAACAGAAATACAGGAATATTGGAAAGTCCTCTGAGATGTAAATTCTGCTTTCCAGCTATTCGGCTGTGTTTCCCTGGCTACTCTGAACCAGTACAAAGCTCACTATCTCAGGTCCAGAAGTCATCAACAGCAGCAGTAAACTGTGTGCTGGTAACTGTGTTATTATAGTCTTATTTGAAAAAAAGAAAACTGAATCCACAATGTTTTCTGCATTGCAGAATGATGTGCTTATTTGAAAATACAATCTGCACTTCATATTCCCCAGCCTATCACCGTCCTAAAACTTCATCTTGTTTCTTTGAAATCAGTCTGGTGGAGAGCGGTCCATCAAAAGAGATGGAGCCAAGATATAAAAAAGAAAAATGAATACTTTTGGAAAAGTCATTATTTTACGCAGAATCGCAAGGGCACTGGACTATCTGGAGCCGTTGCTTCTGCCTTCTTCACTGGGTTTACAGCACACCCGGTTCTTCCCTCTGCGTTCAACCACCCCGTCTATTTTGCAGCTTTGTTTTGGGGTGAGAAAAAAAACGAGGAAAGAGAATTTCTTGAATCAGAGAAACTCTGGGAACAGGGATAAAGAAGCAAAGGAAATAAAAGCAAAGCAGGTTGTGCAAAGTAGGGCTGGGATGACCTGGAGCGAGGCAGGAGCTTGTGCTTTATTAGTAAGGGAGGTGGTAATTCAGCATCATCACTCGAAGGTCTGCGAATGATGCCTCTTTGCATTGCACTGAGACAGGAGGAGTTTGGTACCCAGACTATTTTTCTTCTCCTCTTTTTGTTCTCACTGCAGCTTTGCACCACTATTCCCCTCTGCTTGGCACAAAATAAACTGCTTAGGTTTGAGAGGGGAGACCACAGCATTCCCTGCCCACAGCACGCACCCACAAATACACACACCCCCCTCTCCGTGCAAACTTCTTCAGATAATTTCTCTCTTCAGCAACCTGCTTTGTGCAATTCCACATCGACTGAAAGGATTTTCAGGGGAAAATACATCCCAACTAAAAGCAGCCACTTAAAAAACGTGGAAGGAAAGTTGCTGTATAACAGTCATAGTTCTGCCAGAGAAAAACGGGTGCAGAAAGACTTTCTAAAGGTTGTACAACTAGGAAAACCTGGGAACTTTATGTTCCAGAATTCTTAGAAATGTAATGATTTGCTGCTCTTGCTCGCTAAAACAAGTATGCAAGTTAAGGTAGAAGTGCAGAGATGTTTACACAAAGATTGAAAAGACAAAGAGCCCAGGGAGCCCCGAGCAGTCTGACAGACCAGTCTGACTTCTCCGGGATCCAAAGACCTGAACACAAACACTGACAGACCACAAGCAAATCTGTACAATGAGAATAATCCCAGGAGGAAGAATGCGAAGATTTAACTAACCACTGCTGCAGGATCGCGCTTGTTAATCAGCTTGATTACCCACAGCATCGCCCTCACCGCTATATCAGCTAATTATTAATTTTGCTTGTGCCACAGCCCATCTCTTGTTGCTGCAGGTCCCATCTGAGAGACAACAGGCAGGGGAGAGAGGAAGGAGCTGAGCACAACTCATGTGTGCTGAGGAAGCCAGAGAAGAAGGAACAGCCACTTCTCTCGGCTTCAAGCAGCGAGCTGTCAGCCACGAAACATTAATAACTGTAATTTGTAACCGCGAAAGCTCCAGGATATCGGCAGCGTCTGGATGAGCTGTGACCAGGGATCAGCTGCAAACCACCGCCTTGTGCTGGAGGAGATTCCCCAGCCCAGAAAGTCCACAGCCATCCCAGCAGAAAAAAACAACTCTTTGGAAAAGCACCATCAGGCAATGGTAAACATCAGGATTCGGGTTTTGCTAATCTGCAGTGCCAAGAAAAATACCTTTGAAGTATCAACCTTATTGCCAACTGTTGTGTGCAAGCGGACTAGCAGGAAATCAGCTGGGAGGAGTTTCCTTTATTTCTTCTGTTTCTAGCATGTTTTGCACAAAAGACGTCAGATCTGACAGCATTGTCAGCTAGAGAGAAATGGCTGCAGACCGTGGTGTAATTTTAAGTGTATTTATTATGGCTGGATTTTTGATGATTGGAAAGTTCCCAGTGGGATCCAGGAGATGCAAGCAACTGACATTTAAAACATTTTAATTTCACCTTGATGTCCTGATGGCACTTTAAAGAGGAAAGAGTACATGCAGTTTCATTCCACACTGATGCATAATTTTATCTCATTCAGTTTACTCAACCTAATGCTAATTCTCACTCTAATATTACTGTGCAGTTCTAAGGCTGACATTTATTTCTTTGACCACGATAGATTGTAGATGATGTCTTTTCTTGCTAATTCCTACACCAGTCCCCTTTGCACAGGGGTGACAAATAGCCTCCTTGTGTTCGCTTTTTCACGTTGCAAGAGTCACTGGGTGCCCCGCAGTGTGACACTGAGGTGTCTGTAACCTCTGTGGTTGTCCAATATGAGATTATTTATCAGTAAAATATAATAGTAAAGTATTGCAATACGTTTAATATTCGCTTACGGCACACTTTTGCATTTTCAACAATAAAGAGTATAGAAAGGAATGACAACACGCTGGTTTTAGCCATCAGTAAATAGTTAATTCTCTCTTAAGGTTCCCACAGAGGAAAACCCACAGTTTCCAGCTTAACATCATTTCTCCGTCCTCTGCACAGCTCAAAGCACAGGGCAAGGTACATCCAGCAGCATCTTCCAGGCTTTGGGTGCAATTCAGTCCATTTTCCCCAGCCCCGCACTGTGCGATTTGCAGGTTTGAGCACCCGGCAGCTCCTCTGGTCCAGTGCCAGGGACAATCTCTGCAGAGGGGACAGTCCGGAGCCCAGGACCAGAGGACACCAAAGCACCTGGAGCCCCCCCGCACTGCTGTTTTCATCATTTGCCCCTAAAATGTCAGACTCACGACATCGGCGACAAAGTAGCACAAAAATGTGGGGAGGGAAAGCAGCACATAGCTGATTATTTATTCTAACCTGTCTGATCAAACCAGCACTTCCACCTCTCCCGTTTTTAACGCTCTTTCACCCGAAAAAGAAACAAACAAACAAAAAAGTACCGACCTCAAAAGCTGATTCTCCCGTCTTGCTACTTCTTTCTTGTTTTTTCAGGCCGAGAACCAACTACGAGGTAGCCAAACTACTTACGCCCGCAATTGCTCGTTAACCTGCGGTCAGATAAGCTTCAGGTGAAAGAGCCGGGAACACCACATGACTCACAAGGTATGCTGCTTTTTATATGTAAATAAAGTACTGAATTAGTGACACTTTGCTAAAGAGCTGAAGGAAACACATTTCTGCCCAGCTTTGGTTACACAGCTACGTGTTTCCCACTTTGCTGAGACCTTTGCCTATTATCGCATGTTTTTATAGCTGCTGATAGGACCGGAGATTTTTTGTTTGTTTTGAAATTCTTTCCAAGAGCCACAACAAATAGACACAGATCTAATGTTTGTTTTTTTTTTTTTCTTTAATTTTTCGCAGTTTTAATTCGCAAGGTCGATTTGAGTGAAATGTGCTGAATTCCACATTGCTCTTATCAGAAATAAAGAAGCATTAAAACCTGATGTAATGTTGGAGTAGCCATCCAACTCATTTATTCAATTTTCATGGCTGGTATTGCTTGGCTGCGTGAGTGTGGGATGTCAATTCAGCGCTCAGGACTGAGAAAGGGCTTTGTAAATCTGGTCAGATAGCTGCTGTGGCATTGAGCTGCTTCCTTTTCCACTTCCAGTTTTCGGATGAAAAATAAAACTGTTTTTTGTTTTTAAACCTGGTATTTTCTGTAAGTATTTTAATGGCATAAATACCCTCATTTTTTTTTCTCCAGAAATAAAATACCTGAAAAATAATAATTAAAATAAATAAATAAATGAAAAAAATGATGAAATGTAATGAAAAAATAAATATGAAAAATAAATTTAAAATAAATATGAAAAATAATTAAAAAAAAAAAGTTGAAGGAACTCCACTGTTCAGTTCTCAGCAAATCCACAACCTTGTCATTTGACTGTATCCTCAGTCCTGGATGTATTTGCCATCCGCGTTAGAAACTCTTAAGTCTGAGCCGTTTATGTCCCGAGTTTTGGCCACCTAAAGCAACACAGAGAAGTTAAGCTGGAGATAACATTCGACCTACCCCAGCGTCTCACACAATAATTCACAGGTCAAAGAGCAGGTTGATGTTTTGCTCTTGAGTCCATTAAGTGAGACATTAAGCATCTTAAAAGGTTTAACCTAAACTGCAGGGAGAGACTGGAGCCACTTTCCATTCAGTGATAAGCTACAAATGGGTGTTTGCAGCACAAGTAGGCACAGCCACACCCAAAACATGTTTAGCTAATTAGGCTAATGCTAATGATTAACTGGAAACGCCAGTAATTGTGGTGGTAACAGGTGACCTTTTGAAGGAGGGGGTGCTGGGTGGGTCTTCTAGTTGCCACCAGCTGGTTTTCCAGTTGTAGATCTGCCGGGTCTTCAGTGACACAGGTTGCTCTGGGGTGTTAAAGGTATGTATATTTAAGGTGTAAAGATACACATGCATTTTTAGCTTTCAGTGGTATTGTGCTGAAAAGAGTTAAAGCACAGCAAAGGAGTCTCCCGTGAGCAGAGGTCCGGGTGAAGCTGGTGGGTGTAGCAGGTGTGCGATTGACCTGTGCTCTCAGGGAAAAGGTTTTTAGGATGACAAACTCATAAGGAAACCAGATTGAAGCATCTGAGTTGGGCCTTCTGTTTATTTTTACAGTATTTAGGAAACATAGCTTGGTTTATGTAACATGCAAAATAAATATTATTGCACCTAAGAAATACTTCACTCATGCCAACACTGTATTATTTTATAGAAGAAGGCTGCTGGAGTTACTTATTCTGATTATTACTCTGAAAAATGTTCACTGAGACTGTGATATTTCACCTGCAGATATTAGGTTTATTCTACCTATATAGTGAGGTAGCTTTGACTTTCAGTATTGTAATTTAGAAATATAATTTGCAGACACTTCACAAGACTTTGCTGGCACTTTCGACCCTTGACCTGTTTGTATAGTAATTATTAACTAGCTTAATTCCAAGAACTGTGTTCACGTTATGTTTTTACACAAGATATTTCGGCATGATAAAATGATGCCTATTACAAGTCAAGGTTGTTTTTGCTCAACCAAAACAGCCACGTTAATTCTAAATTCATTGTAAACAAGAAACAGAATAAATGTTTTCCAAGTAGAAGAGCAAACCTGGCAAGGAATAAAACATATTCTTGCTTTTAAGTGCCTAATACAAGTGTGCAGATATACAGAATTTCAGTTTTGAAGAATGTCAGAACATTTTACAGTCTATGGTTTATGTATTTTTTTCCCTTTCATTTTGAGCTAATTCTTCATTTAACCAGCCTTAATCCTTAATCTGTTTAGTTTCAGGAATTTATAATTTGTCCACATATCCAAGCCCGAATTTTATTTGAGTCTGAATTGTGACTGTTTCTGAATATTTTTTCAGACAAGTGCAAACTTAAATGTTTTTTCACATCAGTGTTTCCTTGACTTCAAGCCAAGAAGATCATCTCCTAAACTATGCTTGGATTTACCAAATGCATTCAGTTTTGTAACTTTCTCTCTATAAAACATGTTTTCTAGACACCCTACTGTTCTTTTTCTGAACATTTTCATTATCGGTTTGGAAACTAGGCTGCGGAATTAAACAGGCCATTGCGACCATTGTCTCCACAATGCTGCATGGACATGTGCCAACGTTCCCTGCTTTTTCTTCTTCCAGTCCTTGTGCCTTCAGGTGTCATGTCCTTGCTCTTTCTTGCAGCATCATACTAACACTATATATTCAGCTTGTTTTCTATGATCCTTGTTCCTGCAGTGCAGGATATGTCAGTTTTCTAAGCATAGATATATCTGACATTGCAGATGTAGAAAACATTCGTCTGTATTAAAATATATGTGATTTACACTTAGACCTGGCAAGCCTTCCCCAGTATTTCTTTAACCCACAATTCATTTTACATTATTATCAAATCAAGGCAGACTCCTGTCAGAAATGGCCAGAAGCTATTTTTCAATTTGTTTTACTGTAGACTGTAGCAGTCTGTAAAGTCTAAAAATAGTGGTTTAATGTTGCCTGAGTCTACTGCTGATGATTAAAAATGGTATTAGCGTGAGTGAAGTCCTGTACTTTAACACATACTGAAATATGATGTGGTGTAGATCCTCCACTAATGTAAATAGTCATGCTGATATAAAAAGGAATGGACTTGTGATCATTTATACCAAGTGAGAACTGGTATTTCCCAAGTTTACAAATATTTATCTGTATTTTAAATGGCCTCTTTCATAATGGAAGAAAAAACTTCCTTATTTTTAATCTAAAATTTGTCTTTGCTTCTGACATTTGGTAGAACCAAAATACAGAGGGTGGAAAATGGCAGAAATTGCTGAATAGAAGTAGCTGCCTGCCCTATCATGAACTGTCTTATGGAATAAAAGTCAGCTGCTTACATTTTCTCTTTGCTTAATATTTTTGAGTTGAATTTGTTGCTACATGAATGAGTGGGCACATGCAAATGAACAAATTTACTGATGGTCTTTAGTGTTATCAATAATTTTAGAAACCGAAAAAACTAAGAAAATAATATGGCTAGAGAAGAAAAATCTCTGAAAAGAAGTCTTATTATTGTATCACCTGTAGACACTATTTCCAGTAGAAGACACAGAGTAACTTAAGACGAATCATGGTAAAAAATTACTAACAAAACTTTGGGTTACTGCTGCAAAAATCCCCATTTTCTATCACAGTAAAGCCTTTTTTGCCTCCGAGCAGAGCAAAGCAGTTTTAAGATATTGATATGAATACTAGATTTGAGAAAAGACTGTAATCTTAATCAGAGAGGGGTGAAAGTAGAGAGAAGATTTCATGATGAAAAGATATGAAGAGTGTTTATTCATTATTGAGAACAATTTATCCTGTGCTATTTCTGCATCTCCTGCTTGAAAACATGTGGAACCTGCACAGGAAGAGGCTGGAAGAAGATACCAGTCATTTTAAGCCAGATATATTTCATAGCATCGTGGGGAATAGAAAAGCTTACTCTCTGCATTTCAATAGCTGGCACTCAATCTGATTTTCAAAAATCCCAAACCATATGACTTCCAGCTCTTCTATTATTCAACAGTTTAATATGCTGCATTTCCTGATATTTATATCAAATGTCTTTCATCTCTTATAGTATATTCACCTTACCTGTTAAAATTGTACTTTCATATAACAAAGTGAATAATTATTATCCTTTCTATGAGCTTATGTCCTCAGACACTCGAAAGCTGTTATGGTGTTCATGCTTATTAATTATTTGGCCAAATTATAACAGCTTAATTCTCCTAATTTTTCTTCCCACTTCAGTTCTCAAAAAAACCCTTCATTTTTTTTATTCTGTCTCTTCTGTGATTTCCTTCCAATTTAACGTATTTTTGGGAGAGTATTTATCATAGTTGTGTGCAATGGCCATGACAAGGTTGCAGAAAATCCTTGTTTTGTGACGGCCATCCATGTCCAAAATCCTTTGAAGTCCATGGCTGAATTTCCATTGGATGCAAAGGGCTTTGGATCTTAAACCAGCATTTCATTTTTTTATAATTCTTGTAGCATCCTCCAACACTCTTATCCATCACTTCTGTTCAGTTTCCTATGTTGCTTATTCTAATGGTTCATCTTCTGATTGGCTGTGTGGTTTTTCTTGGTTTTTGTTTGCAAGAAAATTTTTTTACTCTACTGGTGAATCTTTTTTGGCCGTGCTTCATCCATGTTTCTTATCCTTCCCTTTTAATTTCACTGTCTTTATTGGCATTTCAAACCTAGAATGAGCATAATCTGTGCATTTCATTAGGATCTTATTTATGTATTTTTCTTTTTAAATCATTAATGAAGATACAAAGTAAACCCAGACTAACAATCACCCCACTGGACATTTCCAACCTTCTTGTCACACAGCTGTTTATGATAAATTTTTTCATTTGTCTTTTAGCCAATATTCAATCCACACACAATTGTCTCCAGCCAAGCTGACTTGAATTAATTTTTCAATTAAGATTTCATGACACAGTGTCAAATGCTTCACTAAAATCCAAGTATCTGTCAACTCCTCTACTGGTGGTTTTTTTCCTCTCTTCTCTTGTTTTCATCTCCCTGTTCACGGCTCATTCTTTCAAGTGCTTCACGCAAGGACATCAACAGCTGTTCCACGTTCTATGTGTGGAGAACTTGTGCTTGCCAAAAAGTGGGTTGGAATGGCTTCTTTGTCTAAGGACCATTTGGCTGAGGGTTTGCAGATTGTGGAAGAGACAACTGTCCCCTTGGCTCTTTGCAGGGTGACTCCGGTGTAAGCCGAGGGAGTTACAGAGTTGTCCTGACTCAATCCACTGACTAAATCCACTCAGCTTCGTAAGTCACTCCATTATTTTAGTTCACACAGCTTGAAAATACCTTCTCTCCACTCCTCATCGTCACACATGAAGCAGGAGATGAATTTGTAATTGCACGCACAGATTTTGATGCCAATAAGGGAAATTTCTTTCCACCTACAGCCATCACCTGTGTCTGTGATGTGCCCAAGCCACCAAATCCAGGCTTCTTAAACCTGGGGTGCTGCTCCCTAAAGGGTCTAAGGATTCAAACTTTGCCAATCTCAGCCCTGTACACTAGTCCTCTGGTACTTCTGTTGCTTTCAGAGGGACTAATTATGCACTAAAGAGCTGCTTGTTGATAATTTTAAAAGTCTAGCCTGGACATTTTAGACCTGCTCGGTGTTTCTCTCATAGAGGAGAGGTAAGGAAAAGATGGTAACTCGACATATTTATGTATTATTTAACATTCAGTTAATTCCTTTTATTCACTGAAAACAGCCACGAAAGTGACTGTTCTTGGCTATATGAACTCAGTGTATCCTGGATAGTCACTTTTAAAAAAAGAGATTTTATATGATGAAAGAGATGGTAACTTTCTATGAAACAGAACGTAGTGCTCTTGTCTGAGCCAATAGTAAATCTCTACCCACTAGGACCGATTTCAAATTAATTTGTGGTGACCACATATAAGGTGTTTCTTCCTTGATTCTAGAAGAATATTAGCAGAAAAAAAAATATATATAATCTATTCAAACTTCTACCAATGTAAGGGAACCAATAAGAAACTTTTTAAAGGATTGAAATACCTTGTCCTTCCATGAGAAAAATATAGAAGGAGCATCAATGACCATTTTTTTGTGGTAGCAAGAGACTTACATTAATTCCCGAAGGATTATGTGTTACTTTTAAAAAATTGCATCTGAATCTATGAAAGATTTAAAGAGGCCTTTGAATAATGAAGAAAACCTTTGAAATTAAAGAAACCCACTGGCTTTTATTTTATTGCAAACATATTTTAAGACTTGACAATAGTTGCAGTGTTCCCCTAATTTTTGCTATAAAAGGGAAGTAAAACAAGGGTTTATTGTAGCAATACTTCATACTGCCCTACTTCTGTAAATTGTCTTTAAGCTCTAGGGTAAGGATGGAACATTCATGTTTTTAAATTGGATACAAAACCAGTTTATATGCTGCGGCTGCTGTAGCATAAATTGCTACACAGAGGCTACCAGATATATCTAAACATACTGATGCTCAGCAAATTGTGAACATTTTTTTGCCTTCTTTTACCTGTAACGCTTATAGTTCGTGCTTCTTTTAAATGCTTTCTAATGTTTGGAAGGTGTAACACAGCCCCTGGAAACGCTTCCTGCTTGCAGGGGTTTGCATAATTCTCCTTGAAACAGACCCAAAACTATCCAAGCCATCCAAAAGTTTTAAAATGCTTTAGCATATCTAATTTATAATATAAATTGGCTGACCAGTGTGAACCTGGAACTTATGCTGCCGTTTTTTATGAGGACATAATGTTCTACCCCCGATAATGGAGCGAGAATAGTACTCGTTAAAGTTTCATTGGACAGCAGTGGTGGGTCAGGCACCGTGTCACGGAGGTGACGCCCCCTGCAGACCCCAGAGAGGAGGGACTAAGGGTGGCCTTGCCTCGTACCATCTTGGACAGGTAATAAGAAGCTGATCTATTTGACATGTGGGCTGGGTGGGGTGGTGGCCTCACAGGCACCCAGTGGTGTCTGGAAAACGTCCTGGGATTGCTCAGAAAGCAGCTGAACATCTTGCGGGTGGTGGGAGGCTGCTCATCTCTGTTCGGTGTTCCAGATGGCATCCGTAATAATTAGATTTAGTGAGACGGCTAGGAAGGGAACTGTGCCATTAAGAAGCCCTTGCGAAAGCCATTTGAACTGACTGCAGTATTTCGCAGACAAGTACATAACGTGATACTGAGCAATTAGACGTTGAATTAGCAATTAGATGTTGAATTGAGTAGATCTCTGATGTAGGTACCATCTCTGGAAACTCCTTCCTTGCTTGTATCTTCATTACGCTTCCTTTGTTGTTCATTACAGAATAGACTTTTACACTCTCTGTAGGAAGGAAAACACATTTTAAAGGCTATTAAATGTTAATGATCGGATTGTAAGGTCCTATTACTTTATTTTTTTATTTATTTTAAGATGTTCTGTGCAAGAGACCAAAACAAGCAGCACAGCTTCTCCACAGCATCTTTGTGAAGTTTGGATGAGATTAGCGGGAGGCTCTTTGCAAGAATGGAAATGCAGCTTTTGCGTTCACAAAGGGTAGAAAGGGCAGTTGTTAACTGCAAAATTAGCTATGCAATCATCTGATATTTTAAATAATGCGAGAGATCTGGAACATGAAAACAAATTAAGCCTCGCTATGGATGAGAAAGCATTACCTGAAAATATGTATGTACTTAAAGCTCAGCTACAGTAACAGATGCTGCGCCTGAAAAAAGGTTTATACAAAGACGTACAAAGCTGCCGCTGCATCTTACCTCCAAACTGCTATAAAAGTCGCAGTAATTACAAATCAACTTTTAAGAGAAGTAATGTGTGCACACACAAATAAGCAATGTGAAACAATATTTTCTTGTTTCTGAAATTAACAAATATCTTGAGGTTTAACTGGCAATGGTTTATAAGGAGAATGTTTTTGAAAATAATGTAACATATTCTTATTTGGCTCTACTGCTTGGGTGCTAGATTTGTTTTTTATTATTTCAAACTGATGTTATGAAACCTTGAATTTGATATAATAGGAAGAATGGCAGTGTTCTTTATTGCTGTTTTTCTTGCCTTACAAAAAAGAAATGACAAATGTCTATCATACTGTTCAGTTCAGAAGACGCAACAAAATCTGGATGCAGTGGAAACTCATTAGATTTTTTGAGGCAGCAAACATAGTTTCTGTATCTCCAGACTAGTACTTAGTTTAAAAGTGAATGTTCGATTTGCAGCAAAACGTTCAACTGCGCTTTTAAAGTCTTTTGAAGTCACCTGCAATTTCAGCCCAGTGGCTGGAATTTGGTATGTACATTATTCATAGTATTATGTGTCGTTTTGCTTGCTTTCCAAGCCATCTCCAGCCGCTATTCTTGGGTATTAACCTTCCAACATATCCCAGCTCCCTAACAGGCTTGTAAGGTGGAAATGAGGAGACAGTCAAGGTTGATGCTAAATACAATCAGCTGTCTTCTAAGAAGAACCTAATATTTATTATTTTTTTTTAACCTCTGATTTTAAAATTATATTTTACTCTTCATAGAAAACTTGGTTGTCCCTGATATGAATCTGTTCAAAAAATACAAGTCTTCAGATATAAGCGTACACTCATTATATACTTTTAACAACTGGATTGTCTATTGGACTCCCTTTTAGAAAAGACAGAGGATGAACACTTTTTCTGAACTAGACCTACAATGCATTGAACTTCGAGGGAAGGGCTGAAGAAGAGGTTGCTGTTGCAGATCATCCTTGCAAAAGATAAAGGCACACAGGAGAGAAAGGATGAGAGGTGAGATACCTACAAATCAGGCTCTAAATACACTACCTAAGAAAAATTACATCCTGTTTCTTAAACTAAAGAAAGAAATAGATCTGATCAAGTAAATTTTCTCCGTATTTAAGTATATTATGGTTTTCTTTATAAAATATCTGAGCCTCCAAAAAAGGCCGACAAAACTGTACTTTTGTAAATCCTAAAACTCCTTACAGAGTCCATTCGTTTCTACTGCTCTCAAAAATATGTGAATTATGGGCAGCAAGATCAGTATATTAGTCTTTCCCAAAAGAGTCGGAGTAGAACTACAAACATCAGTACCTTATGCCGCCTTTGTGTTAAGAAAGTTTGGTCCAAAATAGTATATAATTGGTGTCCTGCAGCAGTTTTTTGTGGGTTCTTGTTTGTTTGTTTGTTTTTTACATTATTAGAATGATTTCTTCTTGATGTTGGATGCATCGTAGAAAAACGTGTTCACACAGAACAAACTGCATTGTTGTCATCTGGATATTATTAGTTTGACACTGTCTTTGTTGGGAGTTTCACTAGATAAGTGTTCTCACGTTTTTGTGATGATCAGGTATCAAATATGTGCTGTTACCTAATCTTGGCTGCTTTTGGAAGATAAAGTGGACAGTGCAGGGTGATGCTCAGACTGTCCCTGGGTATTAATCAACTGGATGAGCAGAGATGAGGTGAATCTCTGTAGGCAGGTATCAAATTCTGATGTTATTTGATGCTAAGTAATATATGAGAAGCAGTTAGCCCATAGAGAAAGAGGTTGGTTTATGTTTTACATTAGGTGTGCATAATTTTATTTCTGTTGTGACATTCGTTCGTATATTATGCCAAAAATAGAAAATCTTTATTGAAAGAACAGCAACATTGCCCACAAAAGCACTCAGTTCAAGCACTCCTTAGCTTGTAAGGTCTTTGTTTGCTCTTTGACATTACTTTTCATTATAATGTAATTTATTATTTTTTTCCACCATATTCTCCCACCTTCAATTAATATGATTCTCACTACTCTCTAGCAAATATAGTCATTAAATATTGCACCTCATCCTTGCCTTTTAACGGATGAATTGCCGTTATTTTGCACATATTCTTCAAAATGAGGTGGTTATTCCTAAGTAGATGGAGAAAGAAGGGGGAGTCCAATCTCTCCTTTACAAGTTAAAGAAGCACTTGTGATATTGGGGGGGGGGGGGTGTGTGTGTGAATGTTTAATCCTTCCCTTTATGTTGTTTATAACCAGATCCCTGCTTCTCCATTTAATACTTGAGCTACCAGCCTATAACACGCTGGGGGAGTAGGTGGATAAAAGAACCAAGTAATGCAAGGCTTGACAGGAGGCTGGGAAGAGGAGAGGATGTGTGCTTTGCTGACAGTTTAACATGAGGAAAGCTGAGTGGAAAGCTGTTATCTTGTCTGTGAACCTGCGGTGAGGGGTGACGTGGATTGGCAGACAGATCACAGCTATTTGCTAAACAAATAAGAACGCTGAAACTCAGGAAGAAGTTCTAGTTTTTGTGGAGGTGCGTATTGCGGTGGCTAAATAATTTACCTGCTCCAGTTGCCTCTAATTAGACCTTTCCGTAACTTTATAAAGGTCTGTTTTACATTGTATAGCTGTAGATATTTTCTCTCTTTTTTTTTTAAGTGTTTGGTAATTATTGCAGAGCAATGTTGCTGCCTCCTTTCTCCCTCTCTCCATTTTATCTTTATCTCCACCACCCCTGCCTTCTTTCAGCAGCTGTAAATTTCCACTTCTCCTCTCCACTCACTTCTGCTCTTCCCAGGTTTTGCTGCTCTTTGTTCTTGTTCACCACCTTCACTCTCGGTCTCCCCCACCATGTTCACTATTCCATCTCTCTCTTTGTTTCCCATCAGGGGTTTCCCACAATTTCCAGGTGATCAGGGGAACCAGGAATAGCCCCTTGTTGTTTTTTGTGCCTCTTACCGCAGTGGGTCTGCCAATGGGAAATTACTATTGCAGGAAAAGTCCTAATCAAGTGCTGCAGTGGAGAGTTCGTTTTGATCATGAGCAGTGTAATTAGTAAATAGGAGGTGAGAGAGGGGACGGCATGGAGAGTGGAAATGAACTGTCAGATGCTTTAGCATCTTGTCTCGATTTCTAACAAGTGTCTGTGTGCATACTGGGATTTCAGAAGCTTGTTATGGAGCCAAATTTGTATTTGGGAGATATTTTTTGGAGGGTTTCACTACATTAAAAAGGACCATATTAAATTAAACAATTCCATGCTAGCTTCCCATGCCCAGAAATACAAATTTTTATGGTCCTAGATTTAGCAATTAATACCATTTCTGACTAATGTTGTATTAACGCAACTTGACTAATTTTGTATTGTAGAGTTACGTGACTTCTGGTCAGGAACATAGGTCAGCTGAAACCGGCTCTAAGAAGTATTGAATCATGCGCTGCGGGTATGTTTTTACTGATATAGTTATATCTGTATCCATATCTATATTTGCAACTCATTCCAACGCCTAGAAGTGGTGTCTGTTCATAAAACAGCACTGAGAAGAGTTTCCCTTTTAACTCACAAAAGTTTGAGGTATTTTAGAAGCCAGATGATCACCCTTGAAGCCCAAGTTTCAGCATGATGCAGAAAATTCCCCTTCATGATTTGTTTTGCAACATTAAAACCAGGTGAAAGCGAACCCTTCCAGTAAAAAATTCCAGGCAACCACAACTGCAAGTGACCCATAAGAGAACATGATAAAGTGTCTTTGAACTCTGTGCTACTGTTCAGTGTTTTATTACTACTTGTCATCTTAGATATTTTTCCTATACTCAGTGTTGCAATTAGTAAAAATTATTTTTTAAAGGTAACTAGGTGACAGCTTCATTTCCAGTTAAGACTGCATGTTGATTTAAAATGACTTCATAGTGACATTAAGCTGCAAAGAACAAGTAAAATAAAGCGTAAGCCCAAGACACGCGCTGTCGGTCCCCATAGATTTAAATTTAATTAAATGAGAAAACTGCAGGACTTTTTGTGTTCACACCGGAGATTCCCAGAGCTATCCCACAAATGGTATTCAGTTATTGCAAGTCATGAGCTCAGCTTGGAATATTGTTTTACCATTAATGCTGCCAGTCAATCCCCAATTAGGCCTAGTATCTAAAATACCACTCTGCCGCCACAGAAACAAAAGGCCTTGGCCTCGTACTAAATGCATCCTGAGGATGTAATCACACTGGTTTATCCATCTGTTAACACACTGAACCAGTTGTTTCGGACGTGAAATTCAACACTGCAGTGATGCTATTTTGAGAGGTGTTGACCACCTGTTCCTGGATGCAATTGAGCTTTTTATTTCGTAACAACTAAAGTGTGGTGTTATGTCCCTCTAAAACCAGACCGCCACGGCATCCCCGGGACCTGTGGCCACCTGAAGCGACGTCCTCTGTGTCAGCCCGTTCTTCCATTGCTTCCTAACCCCCCAAATAAGTTGCTGCCCTTTGAAGTATGGTATTATTAATCTGACATTTTATCTCGTCTATCTGCTAGCATCACCAAGTCAAAGATAGCGTCTTTGAGCCCAGTTTTCGTTTGGTTTGAATTTTACCTTTAATATTTGCAGTTTTTCTGTTCTCCAAATAAATTAGGAAATAAATGAGCCCACAGACAATGCTGAGAATATACTATATGATAGAAACAATATACAAAGGTGAGCATGAAAATGTCATCAGCATGATTGCCAGATATATTGTCAATATTTTTTTTCAGGTAACAGATTTATAGTGTTGGAGAGAGAAATACAAAGAGATAAGAAGAGAAGAAAAAAATAGTGGACTCAGAGCTGTACAAACCTACCTCCTTGGTCCATCTTTCTTACTCCATAAAAGGGTTCTGTTGCCCTCATAACTACCGAATTTTTTAAACCAGCCTGGTCTGTGTGTGAGGAGCTGTCCTTTCAAGCAAACATTGTGACTTTATGAGATTAAAGGCCAAAGCATTTGTTCATGAATTTTAATGTAAACAAAATAAGCTTTTTTTTCCCCCACTTTTTCCAGATCTCTTCTTACTTTGTTGGGTGGGGTGAGGTGAGAAGGAGCGAAACGGCCAAAGGGTGAGCTGAAGCATGGCTGGTACGTACGTTTTCATCTCCAGCTGAATCTTATCCTATACGCTCTAAAGAGATCACATTTCCAACAAAAAGACCTGAGAGACTGAGACCTGGAGCACAGCTTTTCCAAAACACCTCTAATAGAAAAAGGAATATAAAAATTAATTCAGCCCTTCTGCTCCTTCACAGGTTTCTCTGAATTTGCTGAAGTATATGCTGCTACTGAAATAATAATCATTAATAATATTATTAATGTTCAAAGCATTTTGTACATATTCTTCTTAATTCCTTTAATAGTTAAATATTTCTTTCTTTGTTTTGTTACTTAGGAAGAAGCACAGAGAAGGCAGAGCTCGCTCCTCGCTCTGCAGCAATGTATTGACAGACCTTGGGCTAAAGCGTGGTGGCTCCAGCTCCATACCAATTAGCCTCAGCAAATATTCGGGTCAAGGTGACCTGTCAGAGGAGTTCACAAAGGAGTCTTACAGAGTAGCCTCTGCAGAAGGTAACAACCACCTTTTCTTACATCTTTTCTGTCCTGTGGATTCCTCAGCCGCAGAAGTGAGCGTGTTCCTGGCGCAGTTATTTCAAAGGAGAGCTGATTTTGTGAGGCCCTTCCCGTCCCCAGATTTTTGCCTTTCAAGGTCTCCTGCTAACTAATGATGCTGATGCACCAAAAATGCCATCTGCCATTTCTGAGCTGACACCTGCCCTGCACATAATTTTGAGCCTTTCCTATGGTAATGCCAAAACGACATTCAGGCTTTAATCTCCACCATCCATCTCTCTGTTCAGCCCTACTCAAACATAGCGTCTCTTCTAGTTAGATATTCCTGTACATACTTCTCTCTATAGCTACAGCCACAGCCAGAGATATGCTCTGGGAATTAAAAATGCAGACTCTATGAATATTTTTGGGAAGGAGCATAACTCCTATTACTTCACAACTTCACTTTGAAATTTGCAAGACAAGAAGTACTTTCAATTTATTTTATCACTGTAATTTAAGGGCACATATATTTTTCTTATTTAAAACCAGAAGCCTGGATGAATAACTACACTTTAAGGTATATTTGCTCTAAAATAAAAGGAATCATGTGACTGGTTTTGATACCTGTAGTATAATGGTACTGAAACTCCTAAATTGTAATATACATTATGCTTTCTTGTAATACACTGAAATAACATTACTATTATGAAAAATTCTGTTCATGTCACCAAAAAGTGACTGCATCAATGTTTGGCCACTTTGTGCTGAAAATGCTTGCTCCAGCCTGAAGTTCTCCAACAAACAACAGTACCGTGGCAACAGCTTTAAGTCCTTTTCACAATTTTCTACCTACATCTCTTCAGATATCATTATTTTGGTCCAAATTCCACTTGACACAACCCACCAAAATATGCCTAACTCCAGAAAAAACGCTGCCTTGGCTCAGCTTCCCACTGAGATGAAGTTTTTTGTTTACAGCTGAGCGTTATTTTGTACAGCACTTGCTCGCTCTGCTGTATTTATCGTGTACGTGCTGGAAAAGCCACTCGAACGCTGTGTAACAAGCTCAGCTGAATGCTTCTCTGCCAAGGATCAAGCTACACCGCACAGCAGGACGAATTCCGGCTCTCAGCAAAGCAAAACGCGGCAGCACCGTTTGATTGCTCTTCTGCAAAAAGGACCACTCGAGAGCACAAAGCTCTCTCCACTGCCTTGACTCAGGCCCAGCACAACCAGGCTATTTCTTACCGTTTCTCCTTCAGCCGCCACTTGAAATTTCTGTGCTGAAAAGTAATAGCCAGAAGTTAAGATTATTCACACTCACTCTTAACTTCTGCCCATCCTCTTCCTTTCAACACAGTAATGTTTATTTTTGTTACTACATCTAATACAGGCAAAAATTATACTTGCTTTTCAATTATCCACTCTTGTCTAAGCTTAGCCAGGTTTGCTCATAGGAAAATTCTAGGCATACATCCAAGCATGAGGCTGTAGGCTCCAAAATGTTTGGGCCATATGGGGACACTGGGGGTTGGGATGCACAGGACACACTGGGATGCAGCATCTGCATCCTGCAGCCCTTGTTGAGGAATTATTTGTATTGTGTGGTCACGCAGGTGTCAAAGATGTTGAAGATGCCCCTGCTCATTGCAGGGGGCTTGCACTAGATGACCTTCGGAGTTTCCTTCCAGCCCAAACTATTTTCTGATGCTATGATTCTATAAAGTTCAGCATGGGAGGATCCCAGGTTTGGGGTATTACATGTGGAGCTTGTTAGACATTTAAAGTTTCAGACATGAGATATCACTG
>VWYH01009570.1:1031890-1166380 GCA_013399365.1 Pampusana beccarii | reverse complement strand
CTCTGTTCAGCCCTACTCAAACATAGCGTCTCTTCTAGTTAGATATTCCTGTACATACTTCTCTCTATAGCTACAGCCACAGCCAGAGATATGCTCTGGGAATTAAAAATGCAGACTCTATGAATATTTTTGGGAAGGAGCATAACTCCTATTACTTCACAACTTCACTTTGAAATTTGCAAGACAAGAAGTACTTTCAATTTATTTTATCACTGTAATTTAAGGGCACATATATTTTTCTTATTTAAAACTAGAAGCCTGGATGAATAACTACACTTTAAGGTATATTTGCTCTAAAATAAAAGGAATCGTGCGACTGGTTTTGATACCTGCAGTATAATGGTACTGAAACTCCTAAATTGTAATATACATTATGCTTTCTTGTAATACACTGAAATAACATTACTATTATGAAAAATTCTGTTCATGTCACCAAAAAGTGACTGCATCAATGTTTGGCCACTTTGTGCTGAAAATGCTTGCTCCAGCCTGAAGTTCTCCAACAAACAACAGTACCGTGGCAACAGCTTTAAGTCCTTTTCACAATTTTCTACCTACATCTCTTCAGATATCATTATTTTGGTCCAAATTCCACTTGACACAACCCACCAAAATATGCCTAACTCCAGAAAAAACGCTGCCTTGGCTCAGCTTCCCACTGAGATGAAGTTTTTTGTTTACAGCTGAGCGTTATTTTGTACAGCACTTGCTCGCTCTGCTGTATTTATCGTGTACGTGCTGGAAAAGCCACTCGAACGCTGTGTAACAAGCTCAGCTGAATGCTTCTCTGCCAAGGATCAAGCTACACCGCACAGCAGGACGAATTCCGGCTCTCAGCAAAGCAAAACGCGGCAGCACCGTTTGATTGCTCTTCTGCAAAAAGGACCACTCGAGAGCACAAAGCTCTCTCCACTGCCTTGACTCAGGCCCAGCACAACCAGGCTATTTCTTACCGTTTCTCCTTCAGCCGCCACTTGAAATTTCTGTGCTGAAAAGTAATAGCCAGAAGTTAAGATTATTCACACTCACTCTTAACTTCTGCCCATCCTCTTCCTTTCAACACAGTAATGTTTATTTTTGTTACTACATCTAATACAGGCAAAAATTATACTTGCTTTTCAATTATCCACTCTTGTCTAAGCTTAGCCAGGTTTGCTCATAGGAAAATTCTAGGCATACATCCAAGCATGAGGCTGTAGGCTCCAAAATGTTTGGGCCATATGGGGACACTGGGGGTTGGGATGCACAGGACACACTGGGATGCAGCATCTGCATCCTGCAGCCCTTGTTGAGGAATTATTTGTATTGTGTGGTCACGCAGGTGTCAAAGATGTTGAAGATGCCCCTGCTCATTGCAGGGGGCTTGCACTAGATGACCTTCGGAGTTTCCTTCCAGCCCAAACTATTTTCTGATGCTATGATTCTATAAAGTTCAGCATGGGAGGATCCCAGGTTTGGGGTATTACATGTGGAGCTTGTTAGACATTTAAAGTTTCAGACATGAGATATCACTGTGACATATATATATATATATATATATATATATGTTTGTTCTAAACAGATCCAGAAAAGTGAAAGTCAATTCCATCCTACTCCCCTTCCACAGATGCAATTTTACTTCTGTGGATCTGATACGTCCAAAGTTGGCGGCGGGGGGAGTCATTACCTGTTGTATTGCACTTCTGTATTCTGTTCATCAGAAATGTTATACAGAACATAAAGAAGTCTAATGATAAACATTGTAAAGACATTGTAAAACAAACAAATACACAGCACCTGCTTTTACATTACTTTTGTTCCTAGTTTCTGACACAAATATTGGTCAAAATGCAATGCTCTTGCATAAATCATTTCCATTTCAATGAATCCGTGGGTGCCAACAGGAAAATATTTACACCTTTGCTTTTTCTATCAGCTTCTAGATTGCACATAGCTCAAAACAACAGCTAAGCAAAAATATTTTAGGAAGCTACAAAATGCTAAAGATTTTCTTGGCTACGAGAGAGAACTTGAAGGATGAGATACTTGAACTCTAACATCTCCCAGCGTGGCCGCACGGCAACACTGTAATGCTGAACTGACAAAAATTACTTCCATTCAGTTCAGCAATCCAAACTATTTTGGTTGCAATTAAGCAAAAGAGAAAACGTAGAAAATTGGACAAAATGCCTCAAGAAAAAATACTGGTTATCTCAACTAAAAAGGCCAGGATGAGTAGGCTTAACTACACAAGGGCACAATAGAACATTGAATCTGTATTTGGAAAAAAAACCTACAACACAACTAACAACCACCACCAAAACCACAAACACACACAGAAAAAAACAAACAAACAAACAAAAACCCTACAACCAACCAACCCTTGTCTTTGACCTCTCATTTTCTCTGTTGAGAAAATATATAATCATTTTATAAAATGGAGCAACTGTTTTTATCCCTTCAATATATGAGCTGATTGACTGTGCCAGGAGAGCGATGGAACCACAAGTTGAAACGCAGTGTAAATTAGGATATTGGTCTGTATTACAAATTCCTTTGAGTGTGCTGCTGGAGCCGTCTGGCAGCAGCCACCCAAGATATTCTGTCATGTTAGAACAGCCTAATCCACTTCAGAATTGAACGTCTTTTCTGTTTGCTCTTCACTTCATTGATGCAGCTACTACCCAACAGAAAGTGGCACGAGGCCTCCAGAAGAGATGATGTGACTCAAGATGTGATCTCAGCGCTTCTTCAGCCTCAATAGTTCTCTTGAAGGATGAAAGGAAAGAAAATGAAGAAACATTTACCTAGATTTTTCAGTCACTCTATCTGTAGCACATCTAAAATAAACCCCACATTTTGTTAGGAATTAGCTAATGGTCCTTCAAGATAATTCTCATCCCGCTGCCACTAATATTACACTCCTGTTATCTACTATGGAAATTTGATTTAATGAAAGTACACTGCTTGAAAATAAGTGCAAGGAACCAGAAGGCAACTGCCATTGAAAGCACCGATTCCTCTCTGCACCTGCTTTTTGCCGTGTGTTTCTGTACTGGGTTTTTTTTGTCTTATTGACATTTTGGGAATATAGGATAGCGTTCAGCCACACAATATTGTGTCACAGTGTGTAATAAATAAATCCAGGCATAAATATAAGAGATATGAGCAGATGCATATACTAAAATAACAATATGTAGCTGCTTTCTGGTACTGTTTACCCATTGAACAAAGTGGAGTTTTTAATGGAGAAACCTATAATTATTTTCAATTTTACTCTAAGGCCTTGACCAAATCTTTATTTTTTTTTTTTTTTTTTGTTATTGTTTACTACAGTTCAATGAGAAAAGTTTTTAATAGGACTAGTTAGGAAATAGTTGCTCCTGTTTTCAATTAACACTTCAAAACAGCAGCCTCATATTAACTTCACCATTAAAAAATGCAGAGTTTTCTACTAAAACACTTCAACTAATGGCCTTAATCAGTTGCGTTGGTTGCTAATTTTGCATTCCCCTTGCAAATGCTTCACAGCCTTAGAGCTTCAAAGCAGAATGCAGAACCTGGTCATCTGAAGCACATGGTTAAAGGAACACTGAAGTTTACTCTTTTTAAAACAATTATTATTATTAAGTATCTATGTTTCTATAGTTATTTAAATTTGATTTTCCACACTTTACTGTAGGTTATTGATTTTGTTTTATACCATAATCTTTCATTTTTGCAGCATTTCTAGCTGATGTGATGCAAGACGTTTGATCCATGTAGCTTACAAATATTTATTGACACTTGCATTGGAAATGAAAGTCCGGAGTGGTTTCTGTGGCAGGAGTAGCATTTTTATTGGTTGATTGAATCTCCCGAAGCAGCAAGTGCACCCTGTTTGCTGCCATTCTACCACTTTTATTCCCCGAGTACATTTCAACAGAGGTGAGGTGCAGCGAGAGGTCTAAGGGGATCAATAACCGCACACCCACAGACTTTCATCTCTAGATCGTTGTTGGAAAACTGGCTTTTGACCAAACCCCTGGCACTTTGACAGCTGTTTGGTCATTTATAAACTGAATTTGTGGCCTCCATCCAGTTGCTAGCACAAGGAGGTATCTGCATCCAAATATTTAAATTAAATTAATACCTTTATCTGGGAATCTCGGCAGAGCTGTCAGGATTGGATGTCGTGGAGATTTGTCTCAGGAACCACAGCAGAGCCCTGCTAGTGCTTACCTGGGTCTTGCTGGGCTTCACGGATAAATTTCCAAGTTTTTCTGTGTCTTTTAGGGCTGTGTATCTTCCAAAAAAATCTTTCCACCTGTCTTCTACAGAGAAGCACGGCAGCGATCACAGCTGGACCAGGGACCAAAACATCAGCTTCTCACTGTACGACTCATTTAGCTTTTTTCAGGCTTAATCCCCTAGCTCTAAAATTCGGTAGAGATAGTAGCACTGTGGATAACGTCAGTATCTCACTACACTGACATAATCTACAGTGTTTCTCATCTCGGTACCTTTCACACCTCGAAAATCCCCTCTGATTTCCCAGGCTGCTGTATTGAACAGAACATTTCACCTGTCAGCATCCCAGCTCGTGCCTCAAAAGCAGCGACCCCACACGCCTCTGTTGGCACCTTCTCTTAATTCTCGCAACGTTATTTTCCATACCGTGTGCAAGAATCCACACCAAATTTTATTTAATTAAACATTGATAGCATACTAATTTAACGGTGCGGTTGCAGCAATGCTCCTGGCAATGAGCCAGTTCCCTCGTTGGAATAAACCACGCAGCCTCCGGCTTCATGGTTTATTCATTTGGGGACTGTGTTACAGCCTCATAAAACAGCGCGATAGTACTATTATCACTTAATTATACAGCAAGCTTTTTCAGACTTCAGTGTCTGCCTTTCTACATCAGCCACAGAACCCCAGAATGTGCAGGAAATATAAATTGGTCTGTTCAAACATGCATAAATGTATCTCAGAGAGCTGTTTTGTCAGTACTTGGAGAATTAACAATATATTATACTCAAATGTGATAAATTACTACCTGAGAACAAATCAACGAATGTATTCCTGATAGAATTAATTCTTTTTTTTTTTTTTGAGTCATCACCTCTAATTCCTTGCATAAAAAAATCCCAGCAACAGAAACGTGCGACTAATCTGGGTAAAGAGTATTTGCTGAGAAACAACAGCAACAAAGAAAAAGAGAGAGAAAGAAAGAAACGCTGAAATTTAAACTGCATAATCATTATCACTAATTGTTAGTATCTGCATTAGGTATTTCTAGAGGTAATTTCAATAATAAAAAAATATCTAAATGTCACACATAGCCACAATTTAGCCCAGAAGATCAAGGTTCCTAGTATTTTTTTCTATTTGGTGACTAATGGACTTTTTTCTGGGCTGAATCTCTTGTTAAAGTGAGGAAATATTGCTAAAAAAGCAGCAAAGATAAAAGCTAAACCAAAATAATATTAATACTTCCTAAATCCTGGTTATTTTCAGTAAGTTTAAGCCACAATTTCACATAAATTAAACAAATTTAAAACATAGGATTACTTATTTAATACCCTATTTCTATAACAGTTGCCATTTATCAAATATAACCACTTTTATTTTTTAAAATGTTCATACTGATTTAATTAATACCCAAAATGAAATTTGAGTTAGGTTTATATCAAAATGAAAGTCTATTTTCATAGGCTATTAAAATACAGGGGCATTAGCTAATCCATATCTGTCTACAGTTTGACAGAATTGTTAGAAATGCTGAATGTTTAATTTCCCTCGAAACAGGTTTGGAAATGAGAACATTTGACTTCTGTGACTAAACAAAGATCCACGCACTCACACTCAAAAGTTTGAGACGACTTGCCCAGCCGGCTCAGTTTAATGATCTCATTAAACCCATCAGTTCTTTCAGGTCTCTCCTTTTTTCCTCACTATTCACTATTTAAATCCCAGTTATTCATCTCCCAGTGCAGCACAACCAGCTGCCCACAGTCTGCTCAAAGCCCCTCCTCCTGATAAAGGTGGTTCTTAGGAATTACATATACAAGGTGACACTGGAACGACTCTTTAATGAAATATCTCACTCTTTTTTGGAGGTTTGCTCAACTTCAGCATCTCAAATATGAAAGATGACGAGTATGTGAGAAATGGAAATAGTGTGCTGATTCCGTAATTTAAGGCTTTGCAATTCTTCCTGTTGATATTAATATGTTTATATTTTTTAAAAATCCAGTTGGAAAACTGAGTGGTTTAGAGTTTGTCATTTTTATGTGAAAAGGAACAAGACTGAACTTCATTACTAAAATTATTAAGTTATATGCCTATACTTTATAGGCTTTTTTCTTTTAGAACTACTTATTCAAAACCCAAAAATATAAAATAAATTTGAATTAGTTAATTAGAAGGGGAGAATAAAATTTCATACACTCCTTGGAACATCTAAAATGAGTTTAATTTGTGACCAGTAACTTTTATAGTTATTAAAACAGTAAATTAAAGCAATTTAAGCATAGCATACCATTAGGACTTCTGTAGCACGACACTAATAGTTCTCAATAACAATGAGTTCCTAAATACCTTTGAAAACTTCAAATGATTTGACTTCGTTGTTTTCTCAGATGATGGAGCACACGAGAGTAAAGCTTCATTTTGCATTTCATTTTAATTGACTCTTCTAAGACACCTGCAAATGTGACAGGGAGGTAAAATGAGACATCTACTCCACATATGACTTTTGCCTGGCAAAGAAATATTTATTTAAACACATGGCCCTTCATTTTTGTATTTGGTTGTGAAGTGTTTTTTGTATAGTCTACATGAAGACCACAACAAAAGCCTTTACCTATTTAAACCTTATATTAATAGTTCTGAATGACACTGAGTTAAAAGTCATCTTGAAGAAAATATAAGGCAAAAAGCATCTGTTACGTTTTTGTTTCCCAGAATATACAGAAAGCTCTCGGTGCAACTTAACTCATACTTTTGTTTACCCAACTGCTCACCAAATAATTGCATTATTTATATTGTATTAACTTCTCTAATGATGTGCACACCATTTAAAAGTAATGGCTAAAACATAAAATAATGTTATTTATGTGCAATTAGGTGTCTACTTAGCATTTAAATACTGTCTTCAAGTGGATTAAAAAAAATAAACACTGTTTTCTTTTAAGAAAAGTAGGTCTTGACTAACAGGAGAGAGGTTAAGTGGTGGTGTCACACCAGAGACAATGAAAATGAAGTTCTCTTGCCCCTACTGATAAGAAAAGGATGTAAAGATTGAATTATTTGCGTCTCCATTAGTAGAAATTTACTCCTGCAATACTGTAAGAACTGCATAAACTTCAGTGAACCTTGAGCAATTAGGGCCCTGTAAATCATAATCTTTCTCTTCCATTCAGATTCCAGTTTTCTTATTCATTCACAGACGACAGATAAAGATAAAATACTGGGACTCTCCACTAGGATCTGTGACTTATCCAGGAATAACCGCAAAGCAAATCCCCCCGTTCCCACCAGAGTCGCTGGCAGATTCCCCATCCCTGCCCTGGAAGGGGGCGGATGATGCCAGGTCCTGACAACTGCACCTCCAGCCCAGAAAAAAGTCATTGAAAGGAAACCCCCAAAGTAAACCCAGAGTTACGGATGTCTCAGAATGTGTCTCCTTGCCTAATTTGTTTTATTTCTGTGTATCTGTGTAGAACATCCATCCTTTTTATATAGGTGGTAGTAACAAGTGGCTATTTTGCGTAGAACAAAATATTTATGACCCCTGCTGCATGATGCAGAATAGAGGAGTACAGGCGGCTGTGCCAGCAGGGATGGCAAAAAAAAGGGACTATAAAACGCTTCCCAAGCAGTAAATTGTGGCATGGAGAGGAGCTGCGGGCTGCTGAGGAAGGAGCGCGGTGCACAGCGCTGTGACGCGCCGGCATCGCGCAGCCTCGGTCTGTTAAGTGGGGAGAAGATCCAGCCTCGTCTGTGCCCTGCTATGAAATCCAGGGCAAGAGGCTTTGAAGGCAACTGCTCATACTGTAGCCAGCTGCTTTTTTCACAACAGAAAATGTAAAAATAAAAATGCTGAACTACAAACTTCAGCAGAGGAGTAAAGTTCAGCTGCTGCATATTCATAGCCCTTCTCTGAGTAAGCCTTCCATCGACACATACCCTTCCTGCATACCAAATGCTAATGCATATTTATATATTCATAAAGCATACCCAATATTTCAGCATTCGTGATTATTTACTATGCACAGGTATGCAGTCAAAAATCAGGTGGCATCTAATTTCCCCATACTGTAAATTTGTCTCCAGACTGTATTATTATGCTCTGTGCACCTGCAGAATCATAAGGTATTTCACCGCTGAGGATTTTATCTTCAATTATTCCTCAGCCTCCATATTGCAGCTCTTACAGCATGATGCAACACACAGCCAAATTTATCTCCAGGTACATATTATCTAAGTGTATATGCCTATAAGCATAAATAACCGATCATAATGCTAATGCTGGTATTAGAATAAAGGCAGGAATCACAGCTCACAAGATACAAGGAGGCTCGTGTTGTGTTCTCTTTTTGTTTTACACCAGCAAACAGTGCAGATTCTTTGAGTCTTTCTGAAGAACTTGGAAGGGAGTTACTGGTCCTCAGGTAAACCAGTGCCAATAGCACACTTGGCAGAAATTCTGAAATATCTCCTAATTTAATCTTTCTGCAAAAACGGCCACTTGGTTGGGAGTGAATCAGCCCATCCTGCTCTCTACCATGATTTTTTTTTCTCTTCTATCCTTTCCAGCACTCCATGTAGAAACATGAATGCATGAAGCACTTAATTGTTATGCTTTATTTAAAGAAACCAAGTATAAAAATAACTGAGAATGATTAAAAGTTATGCTCTTGTGCACTCCTGACGGCTGAGTTCTTGTCACACATCACTCACAGTACAGGTCTAATTTTAAAAATCAAAACTATAGAAATAAGTATTGTTCTATTCTTTGGGTATTAACCTTCACATCTGAATCCAATTCTAACAAATTACTATCAATAAATACGGGTTTTTTTTCAGGGAGGATGAATATGTCATGCTTCCTAGATTGAATTAATATCCTAGGCAAAGTCTAACTTGATTATTTATTCCCATGATGGAACATAATTATGGCATTTGTTGCCACCTACAACAGGAGGACCTTGCCTACTGTATTTAAGAATTTATTAATACTTAAAAAGAGAAATTCAGGCTGTGAAACAAGATATTCAGCAACAAAAAGGTAAACCGAATGATTTCAGGTTCCAGATAAGACCAGCAGTAGCACTGGTGCACTGCAGAAAGGCACGTGTTTTCTTTTAGAGGGGCATACGCATTTCTGATGAGAAAATTACTTACAGATAAAAAGTCACAAAGAGAAAAAAGAAATGCATAATAAGAAAATATGTAGACAAGCATGGAGACAGAGGAACCTAATCTCAACACAATCCTTTCTGGAAGAAATAGATGCTGTCAAGGCTGAATACTCCGTATAAATCTTACCACTGAGAAGAATAGATTTAAAAGATGTGTGGAAGATACATATGTACCCAGATACATTTGAACATATCTCCTTTAAGATTAAAGTGAAAATACAGACACATTCCATTGTATTCGCTGAAGTTTTGTGACAAATTTGAGACTAAAAAAGAATATAATGCTAAATTACAGTCTTACAGTTGGAATATATAATCTTCTCTTCTTATCCACTGATAGTCTAAATAACTCCTTTCTATTAATCCTATCCACACAGCAGTTAAGACCTTATCCTGTAAGCTGTCGCAAGATGCTTCTGTTCTTTATTTCACAGTTATATATCAAATTTAATCTCCAATTCCTTAAGATAAAAACCTTTAGTTTATAATAAGCTTAGGCAAACCCATTGCTGTAGAGATTTGAAAGGATGCATGGGTTCCCTTTCATCTGTAATTGGAATACTTATTTGCCTCATGTTTTAGCTGGGAAATAAAATATTAATCTTGTATGTAAGGAATAAAATATATGCTTAATAACATGTTTATATTTAGTGCTATTTTTTAATTGCATAGGAATTATTTATCATTGTGGTGGTATCTTGTTTCCATAGCTCGCCAGGATACTTTATTCATGAGTTGCCATTACTTCGTCAGGTAACAAATGACATTATATTTTAATAATGAATGTCATAATATTTAAATAATGATTGTAGCACCTGGACCACATGAGATGCGTGTTACAATGCAAGCCAGCAAAATAGTCCATCTCCCCAAAACAGTGTTTAAAAGTAAACTTCGCTGAAGAAAAACAGTTTACGATCTAAGGCCCTCTCAGAAGTATTTACTCTATGATCTTTTTATATGAAGACCTCACTCATTCACTTAGCTCAAACATCATCAGGCTTTTTTGACACCCAGATTTCTGTAATTCCAAAGTTTTCACTACCAAGTGACAGATGTTATAGACGTTATTTTTGTTCTTTGAGCAAAGACTGTTCAAAACGAAGGTGGTTGGGTGAATGATATCTACAAAAGAAGTAGAAACCAGACCACTGCTATAAATGTGTACTGAAGAAAACATCTCTCTTTATTTGCACCATGTAAGGACCCAGCATTTTGTGTTTTGGCAAGACATCAAAAAAATTTCTTTCCTGTGAATCATCTACAACCTGAAAGAGAAATGTCTCAGAACGTGTGCCTGCTTCCAAATATTCACGTCTCACTCATATATAAATAAAACTTCAAATAAAAGAAAAGTTGTATCGTGGGGAGTAATGCATATTCAAAGGAAATATATCTCTGGAAAAAGCTTTAGAAAAGCAAAACTAGTCAAACAGACACTCCATAATTTGTTGCAAGAGTTAACCTTTTATTTAGGATTATGGGCTTAGACCTACTGCCATTACTCACATGAATAACTTCCCTTAAGTGAGTAGTACAACTGCATCACAAGGGGTTTTCGCTAAGGAAAAGCAGTTGGGCTGAAACTTAACTGTAAGAAACACGTTCGTTTAATTTAAAAACTGTTTGTGTAAGGAAAGAATGGCAAATAAATTCCAGTTAAAGTCAATTCTGTTAAAACCTTGAACGTCTGCTATAATAAAGACTTCAGTGAAAATGAATAGTACAAATGCTTCACAGGAGGTTTCAAGTGCTTGGTATATTTCCAGATAACTAGGCAATCCATACCAAGATTTGTTCAAGGCAAAACGTGGGCTTTTTTCTAATCTTTCTAAAAGCCCTTTCCAAAATGGGTAAGAAACTTCAATTCAAGCTGCTTTGCCAGGCACCCAAGCAAATTATCCTGAGCTTGATCATACAGATTTTCCTGGACTCCAAGCAAATATTTATTCTCGCAAAAAAAGTTATATACTATATCAGGTTTCAGCCCTGGCTACAGATTTCATAGGAGTTTGGAAATGCGAAGGACAGGGGAACACTATCTGCATGCCATCAACTAAACAGTTCGATTTCAGAACTTGTCCAACTTGCTGAAGGTTTCAGGGATGTCTTCTTCTTCAAGAAAACTTGTTTGAAAGGACTTTCATCCTATAGAATCTTTTATTTGACTTTTACAATCCTCTGGTCAGATTAGTACGTGGTGTGTGACCCAGGATGAGGCGGCCCAATCCTTGCTAGAACTTCCCTCACCCTATAGTATATAGAAAACACCCTATGGCACGAGAATGGTAAGAAAGGGAAATACTCCTCCTCTCTGCGGGTGATGACATTCAAAACCTGTTGTTTGTGCTGGAAAATCGGGGGGTTTCTTCTTCGCAAACACAGCAGCACAGTCCTTGTTTCTGCAGTTTTGTTTTCTACAATCTCTTTCCCTCTGCAGATGGTTGATGTTGCAGATGGACGTGGGAGAGTGGGGCTGAGCAGGACAGCTGCTGCTTGGCATCCCTCTTGCTACAATCCTGGGCGTTTGTCATTTTTATGTCGATGCCTTTTCGTTTTGTTTGGTTTGGGTTTTTTAAACACTTTGTTCATTGGAAAAACAAGGAGGAAGGGAGGACTGGCCACCTTGCAAAGGAGGCTGAGCTCAGGAGAGAGAAGAAAGAATCAGGGCAATCTGACTTTTAATATAAATATAAACCCAAGTGTGGCAATGTATGTAATGCAAAATTTAAGACAGCATTTTACATTTATACTCTTTTTTGTCTTTTGAGCTGTTTACCTATACTCCAAGCACAGACTGAAACAATCACTGAAACAATTACAGAGAACAAGAAATCTGAAAAACCCAGGCAATATCCTTATTTTGTGATGGAGGGAGAGCACATATTTTTAGAGACAGTGCTTTGATGTTAGGTGGCTGTAGTCTGGTTTGGTTTTGAAAACAAAGAATGGCAACTCTGCATAACCAACGTATCTATGGGAATTTTTAACCAAAATTCCTAAGTGCTAAGGAATAATTTAATCCCAAAAGAGTGTACTTGACTGAAATAACTACGTCTCAAAACTTGCTAACATTGCAACAGTTTATCCTGATTTTTCAGTTCCCCCAACAAGACATGGTTTGCCTGATACTGATAAGCTGGAATTGATTCTGGACTTGCGCAAAACAAATGAAAGTCGATGGGAAGACTTTGGTATGTGATGTGGGGGAAATCAAAGCAGAACATAAGACAAAATCCAAGGTCTGATTTTGGGATGCCTAGAGAGCACACAACTAACTCAAATAAAACATCTCCTTCAAATTAGTAAAGAATAAGTGAAAACAGCAAACATTTTCTACTATATTCTTTCGAGACTGGTTTAGACTAGCGGCCCATCCTGAGTAGCTGCAATATGTCTGTCTCATATGAAATTGAGATTTGATAGCATTCTTCCCAATCCGTGTTGACAGAGAAGTTTTTTGGGCTGAAAATTATTCTTTTAAGGATGGATTTTCCATGTGTTTACTCTTGTGAAAAAAGTTAAGTCAGTATTACTCTGGAGGATCTTGCATCAGTCTCCTGCCAGGCTACCGACTTTCTGGGAGTCCTCAAAAACATGAGTCCTGATTTCTAAATGCGATTTGTCACTTGCATTCACAATTGACTACAGGCACAAATATTTAAGCTAGCCACCTGCCTGCCTTTAACTATCAGGCACAGTAAATAGGTAGCTATGCCCTGTTTTTCACTGCTCACGTTTAATAGTGACTAAAAAAAAAAAATTAACTGAAATACTAAACTCATACATTCACATTAGAATCATGATCTGCCTCCTTTTCACAGTCAATATCACTTTTGGGGGTGTTTTTTTGGTAATCAGTACCATTGATCTCAATGAGACCGGCTGCTAAAGAGAGCGTTAATACCGGTAGGGGGGTAAGATTTAAGAAGGCAACTCTGGCTGAATAATAACCTAAGCACCCATTTAACGTTAAGCACTTCTTTATGGTCCTAGAAGTTAATAGCTTTACACATTTGGTCAAAGTTAAGCATATGCTTAATGCCTCTCTGAATTAGAAATTAGGTCTTTGAACTCCAGTTTTGCTTACACTGTGTATTATTTTGTTGGTAGAACCATTTTAGGAAGATAGGAAAATAACGTTCATTCAAAATGATATCTTTTTTGCAATTAAATGTTACCCATACAGTATATTCAGCACACCAGCAATTAACATTTTTCTTCTTAATGTGCGTTTGACTGTATAACAGCTATTAAATGGAACTAGCCATACAATTGCTTCAGTTAGATTTTTCTAGTTGTCTAATCCAAGCAAAAGTGCTCAGAGTTAAGACAAAACAAACAAACGAAAACCACAAACCAAAACAACAACAGCAAAATAAAACGCAATACATCTTATTGCTGAATTTAGTTTCCTATTACTTATACAAACGGCTATTTTTCAGGTTTAGTTTTTGCTTTGAGCAATCTAACAATTTATAATAATTTCCCGACTTGACTTATACTTGCTGAGTCCTATGTAGCACGTACATGGCACCAGATCTTATGCCTGTATAAACCACAGCCTATTAGAACAACTATAGAAAAGCACTTATTAACCTTGTATACAGGTTTATTTATCATTTGGTTGTACTTACTGGGAATTAAGGAAATCAATGCTGGATCTCTACAGTGCTGCCAGCACAGGGATGTGGCAAGTGGCATGCAGAAGCAATCAGTTGTTATAGGTAACAAGATACAGATGATTCATCCTCGTTAATTGCATTTCATTAAAGCAGAATAAGCAAATAAGCCTCATAACCCTGCTATTGGTTTCAATGGGAGTTAGATCAAGCACAGAATAGTTATTAGCGATGCTCTTAAGGTTGTGTGAAAGGTGATTATGGAAGTGGTGGATCCTCTGTTACAAGGTTACATCACTGAGGCCAATTTCTGCTTTAAAACCTGGTAAATCAGAATCACGTCCACAAAATCAGGATTTATCTCCACAAGAATCTTGCAAGCCAAACCTCGATATTAATAGGAAGTCAGACTTCAATTATCCTTAACTACAAGCTTTCCAAGTTTCTTTTCTTTTCTTGTCCCTGTAATAACACTTGTGTTATCTCATATTAATATTAGATATGTATTGTTATTCTAATAACTAATTATAGGACTCATAATGCTAATGACGGCAATTTAGTTTGTAATCCCATCTGTTCACTTCACCAGAGTTGTTTATTTTCTTTCCTCCTTTCAAACTACTCTTGGTTTGCAATTAATCATGCATTTTGACTTTTTTAATGAGAGATTTGCAGGGTTTTTTGTCTGAAATAAAATATCAGAAAGTATAAACAGGGACTGGCATGGCACTGCAAAAATAAAATATTTCTATGTTTTCAGTGACCAAATAATTGAAAAAAAAACATGCCTAGAAGTGACTAATAGAACAGCTGAATAGCTTCTATCATAAAGAATAAGTTGATCCTTTGCTGTCATAAAGTATTCCCGGAGAATCCTGAACAAATGTTTCCGCTCTTTAGGCACTCAGTCCTAAAGTTGTCTTTGCATATGGGGCATGTTGCATTTTTACTTTAGCAAAATTGGCATTTGCACTTATTCACACTGTCCGATGACTCGGCTCATTCCTTTGGAGAACTAACCTGTTGAGCTGAAACACTGCACAGAGAACTTACCCAGGAAAGCCAAAATATAACATATAGAAGATCCTAAAGCACTGCAATATGCTCATGTAAGTGTTCATCTATTTTCTCGCCCATATTGTTTTTCATAATTCTGTACTCTCTGACTCCCATTCATGACAGATCAGGAAGTATTTGCTCATGCGAATTTACCTCATAGTGTAAGGGGCAGCTAGGTATAGGACTTTGAAGACAATATTGATATAAATGTAATTATGCTCATTTTAAAGAATAATGGGAGCTTAACATTCTCAGGCTCTTTTTGCCCCCAATTCATTGGCTATATGTTGAGTCAGAGAAAACAGAACGAAGGACTTCTCAGAAAACCAAAGGTGCACAAAAGTACAAACCAAGAAGGACAGCTGAAGAGCTTCCCCAGGTCCCATCTCGGTGAACTGAAGGTCTTGCTCATTTCAGCATGAATTTGCAACCACAGTGCGAGACCTTCTTGAAGAAAATTCAGAATTTGGTTCAGCATTATGCGATGCTCATGTATAAACACTTTCCTCTGCCATTATTCTTGAAATTAACTTTTGAATAACCATAATCTTCATTGATATGATACTGTCCTGGCTATGATAATTGTTCTAAGAGTTAAAATGTCTTGTTCTCACATATATATGTAGACCAGCCAAGAAAAAAAAAAAGTTGTTGTTTCCCTATGTTAATACTTCTTACTTCTTCAGGTAATATGAAGTATGGAGTAAGAAAAAGAGAAAACAGGAAAAAATTGAAATGTTTATACAAGACATTAATGACACACCTCCACATGAGTCAGATTTCCAGCCCTTATAGCAATCAGTCTCCTGATTGATACAAAATCTGTTGTTAATTTCTTTAAAACTTTCTCCTTTTCACTAGGGATCTCTGAATTTAAAAAAATATCTGACTTGGTGATATATTTCTCGGGCTTAATTTGACTATGCAGAGGCAAAGGTGGCTAAAACAATTAGCTCTCTGAGGGAGAAATTTTCTGTTGATGTCCCAGAATAATGAGGTTATTCTATGTTGGATGTATTTTAGTATCTTATATAAGCACTGAAACAAATTAAAATTAATGAAAACATTCATTCTCTAGTTACTTTACATTTAACTTAGATATTATTTCTAAAACTATAATATAGCCTAGCAATCTTTTATTATTTCTAAAGCTATAATATAGTCTGACAATCTTTTTCTGATACCCTTTTTGCTCTTTAATGTGTTTTCCCTCTTCTCAGCAAAGGACAATTTAAGTACTCTCAAGCTTAATCCTGCTTTCAATATAAAAAAAAAAAAAAGAAACCAACTTTTGAAGCTCGTTTGTTTGTTTGTTTCTATCTATGCTCTTCCAATTTGCTAAAGTTTCTATACTTTTTATAAACTGATTTTTGTTACAGTCCCTGCTTTCTAAGGTGGGCAGCTACTACTGTAAAGACTAATAATTCCATCCAAATGGTTAATAAAACCTCAATCTATATTTTCGTTGTATTGAATTTTAAAGGCTTTTAATTGTTGTTATGTGGAGGTTTTTTTGATCATTTGTTTGCTCGTTTGTGGGGTTTTTTTACCTTTTGTTGTTGTTTTTATTTTGCCTAGCCTCTACATGGAGCAGCCACTGCGTTATGTTATTCTGAGTTTGAGTTTGGTCTGTTTTTATAGTTTCTCTCCTGACTACAGACTACACACTGCTGATCATGATGCAAGAAAGTAATTACTTAAGACAAGAAAAAATGGATTCCTCTCAGGCTTTTTTGTTGTTGTTTTTAATTAAAAATCCAAGATATATACCCTTCCTTCAGCCAGTGCTATGATCAGAAATGTTCTCTTGTGTTTGAGGATTGGATTGAGACCTTAGTCTACATTCCTGCATTTCAACACAGGATCAAAGCAGTAAGTTTACTGTTTGCTACAGATCTTTTATCCATGGTGCAATGTGAAACATCAAACAAATCTCATTTGTGTTCAGCTAACACATACATAAAGAGACCGAGCCGTTGTAATTACATGCACGTAACCCAAACTGAATTCATTTGGAGTTTTGTCTGCATGAATAAAGCATATTCATACCTTCAATAATCACAGCAAATGCCCAGTCCTGGATACTGATCAGTGGTGGCTGTGAGACATTAAACACTTCTAGGAAAGATATTTTTATTTTATAAGCATTTTTCAGTAGCAAATACTCAGCCCGAGTGGCTGCACTAAGAGTGGTGACGGAAACATGTTTTATTTATTTAGCTGTCTTTGCTACAAACAGCTTTCCACAAGCCTCATCTATTGTTCGGTTCTGCCCCTCCAACTGTCTGTGTTGCTAATGAGGATTTCCAAATGTTACCGCAAAAGTGTCAATGCACAAAGCTTAGAGTTGAGAAATTCTGACTGTCATCACCAAGGGATTAAACAGCGATTTATTCAGGTAACTCAGAACAAATATTACTCTATGAGGTTTAAAACAAGTCATGCATCTAAATTATCAATCTTTCCCTGCATAACAAAACAGCTTGCTTGTATTCTGCCATATGTACTGCCCTTTCGGCCAGAGGACTTTGTTATAACGTATCCTCATTTTTTTAATCTTTTAAAAACACGCATGGAAACGATGTTACTGAAGAATTAAAAATATTGTTTTAGCAAATTACCTCAACCATCGATAATCACAGGGAGACCCCCCTTTTTGTGGCAGTCAGCCCACATCACACCCTCTGGTCAGTGACGGACGAGTAACCTGGGAAGGAAGAACAAGGGACAAAGTATTTGCTTACTGATAAATTTGAGGTTTCCACGAGTACCGCTGCCCGCAAGCGCGGGACAACGTTCCCAGTGACTGAGCATCCGAACTACCTGGACATAAATTCACCAAAATCAGTGACTTTTGGCTTCCAAAAAACCAGGGGGAAAAAGTATAATATAAGCACCATACTGCGGCCAGATAAGCTGCCCATAATGCATCCCATACAGTCTGTCCTTGCCTGGGTGACTTTCCTAATTTTGAAGCCGCAGTGCAAGAGATCAGTGAACACTTTAATTGCATGTAAGAGATGATCAGCTTTGGGCACAATTTATCACGAAGGTAACTAGTTCAGAAATACACGGCTCATTTAATTTTAAAAAGAGGGTCTAGTTTAATTATTTATGCTGTATAAATAATGAGATTCCAACAGTCTGAGAAGTCATTGAAACATTATGATATTAAATCTGTTCAAAGAGACAGGAGGTGAAGGGAGAGAGTCTTTTGTGTGAGTATAAAGCATGAGGATTAGCAAAATGTGGATTAGTAAGGGTCTACTGCATTCAATAGAGAATTTAGGGTGAATTATTTACTGTTAGTATTACTTGCTTTCAGCTTATTAAAATTAACTCTACGAGTCAGTAAATAATATAAAATGCATTTGATCAAATAAATGCTAATTTTTTTCTAAGAACATTACTTGAAGTTATTTAACAAATACCATTTACTATTATTTATTAATAAACCGCAGGAAACATTCAATAGTTCATGTTCAAACCTTGAAGCACTTGAAGCAGATGGATCCTATTTTGGGTTTCAACATTAAATCTTATTCCTATTCAGAGTAGCTTGAAATAAAAGTCATGCAAGACAGAGAAGAAATACTTTTTGTCCTGGGCTCCCGAGTTGAGAACTCAGCACTGGGTTGACTGCACTAAAATAAACCAGAGAGAGCTGTCCTAAAATAATGTGCTGTCTACTAAACAGAAAATTAGGCTGGAGTCTGACAGCCAGGGGAAAAACGCATTTCTGTTCCTAGTGACGATCGGAGAAAGTCCAGGAAAGTGCAGCGGGGACTGTGGGATCCATTAGGAAAAACACCACCAAGGTCCTTCACAATTACGCAGAAGCTTTAAACCTGTATGTGAGGTGACACAGGAAGGGGAAAAATGTGGGGGAATTAGGAAGTGACAGCTTTGTTTTATAGGAGACACATAAATCTGGCACCAGAGACTATTATTGGTGACTGTTATTATATAGGTGACTATAATTGTTTAGCCTAAACCTTGGACTCCTTCACGAGAATTTCTGAGTCAACATTTGTTCATATTCCATAGGTCCTGTTCCACATTTTGTTACCTTGAGCCTTTATTGCTTCCATTTAATTACAGGGTAATCACCACTGAAATTTATGTTCCTGTCAGTTATTTTGCTTCTGTAGGAATATCCATCAGCTGCACAGAAATCTCAGACACTCCACGTGTCAACTTACACCTATTTTTCATTTTGACATGGTTTATAGCAAATGTCATTACGGGATTGCGTTTAAGCTGCTGGTGACAGCGTGTCATTGTTCAATTAAGTTTTTAGACACCTCTTTTAATTGTATATTTCAACACTTCATGTTCCTATGATTGCTGCTGGTTTTTACCTTCCCCAGTTGTTTAAAAGGCAGGAAAATCTCCCTTCTTACCTCCAAATGTGCAGATTCTGTTGATGTTATTCTGTAAATGTGACATTAGATTTGCACTCTCAACATTTCCAGGTTGACAAGCCTGCACAATGCAAACCTTTCTCTTGAACTGGAGGGGCAGGATAATTCACCCATTGCTGCAAAACTGCAGGAGTCTCTTGAAATTTCCCCCCAAAACACCATTTTGGGGAAATTCCTATATGGATAAGGGCACATTTCACACGTTGTTATAATGATGTCCTTCACCAATCTGCTGAAGCGCTTGTAGACCATCCCAATTCCAAAGTTTGTGGGGTTTTGTTTGTTTGTTTTCAACTAGATGTCAATTGTTAAACATTGGTAAATGGATAGATAAGTGAAATAGATAAAAAATCCAAAATCTGACTGGACTATCTTGCTGAACAGAGGTAGCTGACTGTTTTCAACATAACTATAAAAGAAAAATTGAGGTGTTTGGGGTTTTTTTTACTAAAATCAGGTACTATTTTTAGGAGAATGAAGAAGATGTTGATGGTGAATTCATTTTTAGGCGAATGCAAGCAGTTCGGCTGTTCCTTAGAACTGAAACAGATTTGACTTCCTTGAATAAGAAAATTAGAAGTAGCAGTATATAAGTGATGTAAATCCATTGTAATTAGGAATTTATACGTCTCACAGCCACCATGGAAAATGTTTTTTAAACATATGAAAAACATCTAAATTTATTTTTTTCCATCAGCCAGAACTCCATTTAATAATTAAGACAGCTTTTGTAGGTAGGTTGCCACATTGAGGAATAGGTTTTGAGTCTTGGATCTCTGTTTAGGACAACTTGGTCTGTAAGCAGGAGCGTCATGAATTCCCTTTAGAAAGCTGGTCTGTAATACTCAGCAGTTTGATTTCTTTACACTTTCAGAAGTGAGATAGATTTTGTAGTGTCTTCCCAGTCCCTGCAGTAGCACTTTACAGCATTAGGTTATTTTTGCATGCAGTGTGAAAATATATTTTCATGACACACTCTTTATTTTACAGGGAGGAAAAAAAACCCACATCTGTTCAGCACCTCTGTGACAAATACGAACTAATGCTTCAGAGGAATTAATTTAGATAACGTGCAACTTCAAGGCATTCTACATCATGAGGTTTCTTCAGGCAGCAACATAAATGAAGAGGTGCAGTGAAGCTGATATCAAACAGATCGCTTCTCTCATTTACCTGATGAAGCCAAATAAAAACTTCACAGAGGCACTGTGAGGCAGTTAATGGCACTGTTGCAATGTAGTCCTCACTGGAATGTTCAAACTGTATCATCGTTTAGTATCCAAAACACGCGCCGAGGATTTCAATAAATACTTTGTTAGCTGGTCTGATCTTTGCTCGCATGGCACAGCAGCAAACATCTCCTGGGAAAGTAACTTCGCATGTGAAATATTAAAAAAACTTAATGGCAAAAAAACCCCACTTCCAGCAATACTGCAAACTGATTTAAATGCGTGTGCAAAACAATGTGTTTTAGAAGGTAACATTTTAAGTGAATAATTATTTAATTACATTTTTGGAAATTTGGAAATATTTCTAGTACTAATGGACAAGGTAAGAACATACAATACATCTGTGCCTATCAGTGAAGAATACATTTTCTAGACATTTATTCTCACCTTTTCTCATATTTTCCTTTTGCCATTCTCTTCCTGTTTTTTTCAGCTGCCATCTCCTCCTGATTGTATTGACATCCTCTCCTTGTACTAGATAAATTTTATTTCTTTTAAAAGTATCATCTATTTGAACATTGTGAAGTCCATGTCTCCTCCCTTTTTTTGATGTTTCATCAACCTACATTATTTCTCACGTAGTACAAACCATTATATATTCAGAACTTTTGTTGTCTGCTCAGATAGACCAAGATAAGATTTGGGATCCTTTCTTTGTTTTGTGTGTGTGTTTGTGTTGTTTTTTAGTTTGTTTGGGGTTTTTGTTTGGTTTTGTTTGCTTGTTTCTTTTACCGGTTGCTCTTATTACTGTGGTCTTTGTGTTAGTAAAATAAATCTTCCAATGTGGTGGAAAGGGTCTGACTCATGCTACTGCTTCTTAAGAGATAAAAGTATTGCCTGTGGCCAGGATTTCCAAGATAGGTAAATTACACATCCAACTCCCATCAACTTTCATTGGAACCTTCATGACCTTTGAAGAAAATTGACCATGCGTTACTTTTTATTTTCTTGCATTTAGAGTATGTATTGCGCTCTTACAATATCTGTCTCAGACACCAATAAAAGAAGAAGTGATAAGCAAATATTTATTTAAAGAAAGGTGAGTGAGCAAGGGAGCAGCAGGCCAGAGAACAAGCATGTTTCCTCCTGAGAGAGAACACAGGAACAGGAAAGATTAAAACCAGCAGCAGCAGAAACTCTCATAAGAGTAGAAATTATTACAGGGAGAAATCTAGGAAGAGAATAATGTTCATCTTAACACAAACATTGTGCAAAAATCTGTTGAAAGCCAATATTTCTGCAAAGGTCTACAAGAATATTTGGGGGGAGTGGAATTTAAAGGTGTGCTCTCTCAACAGCAACATTTGTTAGTTGTTAATTTGTTTGGGGAGGTTAAAGGTTTTTCATTACTTGAATTCTCTAAGTCAACATCAGGCAGCTTCATGAAAGATCAGGTGTAGCTCAACAGCGTGATGGACGTGGTGGTGGAACCAGTGGAAACTTTTGGCTCTGCTATTTAGAGATCAGGCTGGAAAGTCATAAAGGACTCTATAGTCACAAAATAATGCTATAATCATTATAATGTTACATGTAAGCTTAAGAAAAATCACTTCATTAAAAAGAAAAAGGGGAGGGAGGTTTATACCTGCTTTGGACAGACCTATGCAACTCCATCAAACAGATTAAACAAATCTAAACAAATGTGAGCAACCTTCTGCATTGTCCTCATGCTTACGATGTTCCCCAAGGCAAGACAGAGGAAGAAATAAATGACAGCTTGAGGGGAAGTGTCTCTGGAAAAGATGCCATTGTCATTGGGAGAATAAATGAGGAAGGATGACATGTAGGAGACGAATTAGCAAAACAGCTCTTGACATTTGTTAGGAAGAGCTCCCAGCAGCTGGAGACAATGCAATAGTTCGGCGCCTGTAGGAACACCACAGAAACCGAAGATCTAATAACCCCCAGTAGCAAAGAAGGTGGGGATTTAAAAAAAGCAAGCAAACAAACAAACAAACCCCAACAACACCAAAAAACCAAAAAGTTTTCATTGCGTTAAAAAATAAATTAATTTCAAATTTCACCCAGTTAGATTATGCAATTTGTTGTTGCTTAAAACTGTGTCTCAGGATAGAAAAGAAGAAAAGCCTCCAGTTGTAAACCAGAACAAGCTGAAAATAGCTTAAGGACGTTGTATTTGACAAGTTGCAAACTCAGCTTTGCAATACGACTTAGTTTCAAAACTCTACAGCCTTTTGCTAGATATAAAATGTTGTTTCTGTGAATCCCTCTCCCTGAATTCGTGTTTGCTTTTGAGGGCTGAAGAGTGATGGAGAATAAGCAATACAGTGGTATGATCAGGTCTCCTGCTGCTCTTGAATCTGAAACTTGTGTTTCTGCTCATGCTCGGAGCAGCTGCAGCAGACGTTTTTGGATTATACTGGGCAGTCAGAGCATGAAAAGAAGTCGTATGCAGGAGCACAGACAGGAGAAAGTTATTGTCCTCGACCGAAGCAAAATAAGCCCTGAATTTGTCAGAATCAGGTGTGACTTCTAGCAAGTCACTGGGCTAAATATTCACAGAAAAAAAAGGGTATTAGATGACTTTTAAATTCAGTCCTTAATCTCTGTAGACCTCTTATGTTCTTTTCCTTACAGAAAGGGGTTTAGAAAGTATAAAAATACATATTATTTTAAGTACTTAAGACAGTTTAGAGAAAACATTTATGCTTAGGTATAAAAAGGTTTAGAAATATGCACTAGTTTAATTGAAAGCAAAACGAGAGAACTTTGGAAACTACATTTCATTCATGGAGGATTCATCAAGATTCATCAGGCTCCATAAAACGTCCAGCTTTGCAATAGTCAGAGAGCAGCCGTGACTTTTCAGTTTGGAATTTGCTTTAACTGCCTCAAGTCTCACAAAGGAAATTAAGTGCAGTCAACCAGACAGTGTGTTGCATTGGTCACCACTTCTGCATTTCTATTTTAGTTGGACTTACCTCCTGAGCAGCTTTCATCTGCAAATATAAATGTTTATGACAACAGAACTCTGTAGGCCAGTTACATTTGTGTGTACCAATGGCAAGAGTTGGAAATTCAAGTCTCCAATTCATTTATGCACCTACTTGTTTCTGCATAGCAAATGGTTGGATATGAAATGCCATTACCAAAAGCTTGCAAATATATATTTTGTGAATAACCATTTGAACACCAGCATAAATATTTGACCCTTACTTTACTGAAATCTACCGCAATAACAGGCATTGCCTCCTTCTGGTTATACACCTCTTCATTATTAAATTATTAATATTAATAAAGTATTAATATTAAATTATTAATAATTAAATCATTTAGGGGCTATCCCGTCTTGTGTTTCCTAGGAAGCCACTATCGGTGTTAACTATAGACCATGGGTTTCCTTTTCACATACATGGCTACTTCAGCTGGATTTTAGGGGAGAGAAAAGCTATTCTAGATTTTGACATCTCTTATTCAGGTCTGTACTTTCCAGCTACTAAATACAAACTCATGGGTTAAAGACTTGTTTTTATGAAGGCTTTTCTCTGTGAAAAGAAGAATGTTAGATACATTGGGAAGCAGGATACATAGGAAAGTGATGTTTGGAAGCAGAAAATTCCAATGATCAGCTATGGTCAAGCCCCATGTCTCATCAGAGCTGTGGTAGGGAGCAGAAGATGACCATTCCTGGACAGCATGAGTGGTCCTGGCAGCTCCCAGCTGCCTTATTTCCCAGAGAAGCATATGAAAACCAAACAGAAATCATAAATACTTGTTTCCAAAATCAGTTAGTTAATGACCGAGAGTATAAAAAGTTGAGGAAATTATAATTTGGTGGAACATTATTTTGAGATCTCCAGAAAGCACAGACATAGGTAGTCAGTTGAAATGAAGTCCAATATACAGGAACTTCTCAGGAAAAAAGAAAAAAAGAAAAAGAAAACCAGATGTGAAGGAAGAGCTGTACATATTAGATAGATTGCTGATTTATGGGAAACAGTAGAAACAGTAAAAACCTGTGCTTTATTTTATGATATTACCAGAACACCAGTTTGTAAGTGGACTCCAATCCATTATGTTTTACACTTACATAATTTATTAGACTCGAATTGTGATCTTTATTCATGCAAAGCTCTCTTCTGAATTTATGGCAGTTTCGCAGTCATTACTCAGCCTGTATGGATTCATATATTTCTACGAATGAAACTGAGAAGCAATTTTCTAATTAGCATTACAACTGTTAATGAAATGGAAGATTACATGAGTTACAGTGAACAGAAAGACGTAATACTATCAGGCATTCAAGTCAGACATATTTAACATATACAGTTCCTATTTTCTGAAATTCCCACTTCCAGCAGTCTCCAGAGTTCAGCAAGATCATAAAACTGGAGCAGCATTTCATGGAGTTCCTCTTAGTTAATATCACAGTATTAAATAAGATCTTTCCTGCAAGGGGAAGAAAATGATTGTTCTCTCTCCTAAGCTGACTGGGTAAAATATTCTTCAATAAAATCCAAGAAATTAATATTCAATGATTTACAGTAAATCTCCTGAGCACAGGAGGTTTGCTCTAGACAGGAAAAGCAAACACTTACGGGGTACATTATGATGATGGCTTATGCTAATTAAATTGAAGCAGAAATGCTTAATTTATGCTTTACCATCAAGTGCAAAGGGGAAAAATCTTTCTTGGTTCAAGCTTTATCTTGTTAAGAAGATTTACCTTCTTATTTCCTATAATAAAGAGCTATTTTTGAGACTATACTGAGAAAGCAGAGGCTCAGAGAGCTTTTCTGCTAGTTGCTATGACATTTTGGATCTCAACCTACAGTTCAATACAGTAGCTGCAATTAGGTTAATTAGAGCATTATCTCAAAGTACAAAGCTATTGTACAAAATAAGACACATTCTCACTGAATATGCTGCTTAGTCACCAATAAATATTTTTTTTAAATTACATTTTCCAATTATAATGAATAATTTATTTCTCCTGTGGATGCTTGACATTTAAATATTGTAACTCAAAAAGTAAATACAGGATCCATCGAATATCATCTTAGGACATTTGAAATTTTTCTGACCTTTTAGTTATTTTCTTCTATAAAATAACAAAAGAATCTCTATAATACAGGATTATACTATTTTAGTTCATTAGTTATTTCCAAATTCAAAGGTCTTAATGAAAAGTCCTAAACCATACACATATAGATAAATGTTAATCTTGCTAAATGATTTTTTTAATTATAGTTTTCCCTACTTCTGTCTGCAAAAGGTGACTAAGTTGTCTTTTTTTTTTTAACTATCACAGTATCTAGAAGCTTTTCTCTAGGGAAAAGGAATAAATTGTGCCAGGTGCTGTACAAACTGAATAAATAAAGCTTTCAGTCTACACAAAAAGTAACAGGCAGGTGTAGACAGACAAAAAGCCACAGGAAATAAGGAATGAACATGATTAGCACGATGAGTTGGGGTGCGAGTCCCTCAGGATCCAACTTGTCTTCATATTGTTTTTATAGTAATTATGAAAATGAAAGCTTTAAGGAGAAAAATGCGACATTTTATGCATTTTCTGAAAACTCAGCTCAATCATTGAAGGATACAATAAGGTACCAGCAGCATGTGGAGGACACGCAGCTCCGTGGAAATGAACAGGACTCTTGGCATCGTTATCAAGAGAGGCACATCAAATTTTTAAGCATGCCCTGTGTAAATTGTTGACTTTACCCTGTTCGCCTTCTGAGATAAATGTCCAGATACCTCAAACTCTTTTCTCTGGATGTATCCGAGTGACACAATTGGCACTCAGACCATGTGGGCTACAAAGAGGGCACCTCTGTCCTACCGATGTGACCAGCCAAGATTTCAGACTGCCCTGGAACAGCAGCCGGACCGTCGGGGTGTTCTGTGGTCTCTAAACCGTATTCTGGTGCGCTGCCCGTTTCTTGGAGAAGCTGAACGCGCTGTGTAAACCTGCTGTGGGCAAGGACTTAGCAACATACATCTCATGAATGTCAGAGCTGTTGTTATGAAATATCAAATGCCAAGGATTTCATAATTTATTTCCATGTATTTGACAGCTGGGGACTTTTTGAGGACAGGAACTCTAAATTTAACCATTTGTTTCTGTCTTTTTGTGTCTCAAATTTGTTCCCATTCCCCACTCCATTTATCTATCATTTTCACTAATTGTTACTGCCTGGATTTATCTTCCATAATCACTAACCTTCTTTTCTCCACATCTGAGGAAAGAAAAGTTGCTGTCAGACATTATGGAAATTGTGAATATCTCTGAGATGAAAAGATCCAATATTGACCCCATATAAAATGATCGCAAAACTCCCTTAACTTCAAGAAAATCATGTTTTTGCTGATAAGAAACGTTATCGACCAGATGCTCAGCTAAGCACATGAGCATAACTCACCAGAGTGAGTTACGGTGCTCTTAGCTTCTGGGAAGTCTGCCCAAAATCCAGGAGCACAGTTCATATTTTGCAGGACTTCTTGAGTTTGTTTTGATTTGATATTTATAACAGTTCAAACTTCTAAAGTCTGTTCTTTTTGTTTACGTATTCCTTCACTGATTTGCAAAGGATGATGGTTCTGTGAGGCAATTAGAAGTTTGCTGACTTGCACTTTAGGTATATCTCCAATTAGAAAACAAATTAGAAACGAACCCAAAGATAAATACACTTGCACATACATCTCAGCTAACACGAAATTCTTACCTCCTGTAGATCAAGCGCACCACTAAATTCCACTTGAGCCCAAATACTTTATTTTGCATTGTGAATAACTTTGAAGACTAACAGAGAAAACTATTTCAGACCACAAGATGAAATATTTTTATCAAAATGAGGCCTTTTGGTTTCTTCTTTTGAAGAGGAAGGAGAGAGAAAAATAATTGGTTTAGATTTGTCTGGGATGCCTGCATTTAAAAAAAGGTCTTCAGTGGTCTTGCACTTCATGGCTATGCAACTCCTCCTAGACCCACACCTGATGGAAGTTGCCCAATTTAATTCCTAACTTTTCTGTGTCTGTTTCTTCATTCAACCTTTTCCATTGCTCCACCTGTTCAGCAGCATCTGTTCCATATATTTACAGGATATGTACACAACTGTATCCTGCATAATAATATAACACGTGGTATTATTATTTGAGTGAATCACAGACGAAAAATTAAAGTTACTATCTCCTTCTTGTACTTAATCAAACAACATAACCATACGCTTTGTAATCAATTGAGAGAGGCTGGAAATCTGCAGTGGTAGATGCTTTTTCCATCTCAATCTGCAGCGCTTCAGCTCCACAACGAGAGATACAAAACAATAACAGTTCCCTAAAGTTTGAACTCAAAGTAGCATTTGGTCTTAAAGCTGAAACTCTTTAAAACAAATAAACAAGGAAAAAGCTTAAATTGTGCTCCCTGAGGCAATGAAACTCGCATGTAAGAAAAGGATGTAATGATAAAATGTGTTGATTGGGGTAGATACACAAATATCAAAGTAAAATGTTAATTTTCCAATGTTACTGTTTGTTTCTCGTCTGTTTTCACCAAGTTTCACTAAAACATATCTCCTCTTCTTCCTCTGCTGTCAGCCCAGCTTCACATGACTGTGATGGAAACAGATTACACGGGTATCTCAGCTCCCTCTTTCTGCTCGTACTTATTCTAAAAGACATTCTACCAGAAGCAAGAAAGTATATTCTCACCTTATCTAGCACCTTTTCTCCCTCTTCTCTCCCCCCTGTCACACTGCTCGTGCCCTTTCTTACCTTTTTGCTCCTGTCTAGCTAAGACCCTGCTCACTGCACCCAAAGAATCTGACAAATTGCAATCCCTCAAACCATGGCAGTAATATCTCCTGTCACTTGTGATCTGGAAAACATCAGATATTATCTTGTCTACTTATACTGCAAATCCTTCAATGGAGAGATTATCCATTTGTACAGCGCCTGGTGCAAATGGAAACCTGTTCCCAATCGGCCTTTTGGCAAGACTGAAAAATGGAAAATCCACTTGTGTGTGCCTAGGAGTTGGTGACATCCTTGTGAGACATAAAAGATCTTTTGATTCATTGCTCTCAACCTTCAAGTGATTTGTCATGCGATGTCTGTTCATAATCTCACTGATCACCCTCTAACAGGAGCATTCTCTGCAGGTCTTTAATAATAAAAATAATAAAGCATCCTTGTTCCTCTGCAGAGCTGCCTCCTCCCCCACGCACCCTTTCCTTATTCTGCTGCGCTTCTTAGACTTAAATAGGAGAGAAGGATGCAATGCTTCTCAGGACAGGAGAAACACAAAGGAATAGGGACACAGAAAGAGAAAACAGACGCTCAAAACCCATCATCTCTGAGTCATCACCAGTAGCAACAAAAGCAGCAGATAGTTGGGTACTGGAAGGCGGAAATCCAGCAAGGCATCTCAGCTGCATGATACAACAGATACTCAGTTTTACAGCGTGGTAGGTAACCACGCCTCAGGCTGTCACATTACAGTTGTTTATGGCAAATTTCAAAGTAATTTATAACAAATATGTCATTAAGAAAAAGGAACATCCAACCCCACCAAGGAGATAATGATTTTTTTACTGGAATATCAAAAGCAATTTCTATTTTCTTATGTGAAAAAGTAATTTCTCTGTGTTTTGCAACCGTTAGTTGACATCATTGTCAAAATTATGGGTTTTATCCATAAACTCTTCAAGATTCTGTTTCCTACAAAATTTTGTAGAGGAAGTTACAGCTTCCTCGTGGCTGTAATTTTCTACAATGCCTTTGAACAAGTAGGTGTCAGTGTCCTTGGGTAGGTGTGTATGATCCCAGGTAACTTGAGTCCACCTATTTGTTCTAACAAAAATAACCATCATGTATTATATTTATGCATATCTTCACGTATACATCAAACCAATATACATGCTATACTTCCTTATTTACAGGAGCAGTTCATATTTTTCTTGAGTACTCTGTCTTTAATTCGCTGATGCAATGCAGCAATTGTTGATTTCTTCCTAAATTTAGTTGCAGCAAACGTTACTTCATTAGTGTATCTGCCTAGGGTTTTCTTCACAATAAATTCTGCGTAAAGGCAGCAGCCAGAATACACATAATATGGTGTTTTTAGTTATAGTATCATCTCTTTCAGGGGCAGTAAAAGCATCAGGCCCTTCAAGAGTACAAGGATTACCCGGCCTTTATTCTCATTTGATTTGTTGGGCTCATTCACCCTCAGTCCAAGTAGAGATTAAAATGAAGTCTTTAGAGAGAGGCATGAGAATGGTTAAAATTGGAATAAGAGAGGGAAAAATACAAGCAAGGAAGCAAATTCTCAACATCAGTTCATTGCTTCATGACCTATCACTTCTTCCTTGTGACTTTTATGTGAGAACTGATTTATCGGGTAAATCAATCACTCTAGCAGAAAGAAACCTGTCCTGAAAACTGTGTGAAAGCATCTGTCTGTGACAGGACACATGCAGCATGAATAAAGATGGAGTTAAATGTTCCTTGCTTTAGAGGCTTTCCAAAGGTTTACATACATACATACATGTGAAATCACCCAAAATGCAAACAAAAGAAACAAACCTTAAAACATTTGCCAACACCATTGAAAAAAGAAATAAATATCTAGTCATTATAACTCACCTCTGCCCTACGAGTACAGTTTGCCACATACTTAGCATGTAAGTATTGGAGAAAGGGAAACAGGGTGGAAGCTTATCTCGTGTACAATTAGCTATTTTAAGAGGCATTTTTCTCCTTATCAGTAGTATAGAAATACTTACAGGGCATGGTTAGGGGAAAAGCCTTAGCTATGCTACACATTATGGCACAGGATACAACAGCAAAGTCTTGCTTCAAGTAATAAATCACTGTATTGAAAGAAACGTGTCCCAGCAACACTTTGTAGAGGATAAACCGAGCCCTTTGTGGTGGGTGTACACATACCTTGCTTGTCCCATCAGCCACAGGGTTTGATCCGGAGGCCAGTACAGACCTACAGACCAACCACTTTGGTCTTGTTTGAAGAGGTCTTTGAGCATCAGCGACCCTCACGGTGCCGCCTTTAACCCGGATTGCCATGCCCAGCTGAAAAACTCACATCTAATTTGGTCCTCTGAAAGAGATGAGCCTAGAATAAAACAGAAAAGACATTATCAGACTCTAAAACGTCAGATTTTTTTTCTCTTTTTTTATTTACCTAGGACTATTGTTCATGTGGAAAATGAAGACGTGCCAGAGACTGTTATTGCCATATAAAGTCCAAACTACTGTGTTACCACAGACTTTAAGAGACACAGGCATAATAATGAGGAGTAGCTGGAGATGGACAGGTGCACACCTACAACTGACACGTGCACTCAAGAGCTGGTGTCACCAGGTACTGAGGCAGAGACAGTAAATCCATGAAATAAGACCCTTTTCTCTAGTAAGACAGAAGTCCAGATTTTATTTTCTGAGGCCTTCTCAGGGTAAGAGTCTTAATGGCAGCAATGAGCTCAGTGGGAAAGGAGAGTATCTGAAAGCAAAGGAAGTCTCTGATGATTTTAAGTACTTTAATTTTTATCCCATAAACAATTCAGACGGGTTGAGCTATGTAATAGCGTTTTTATGATAATTATGTCTATTTGTTTGGTCTTTTACCCGATTGTTAAAGCTACTGAGGTTGTTGGAGAGCCATTTCTTTTTTCTTGAACTGTTTTAACTGTTCTTATTTGATTGCTGGATTTTAGTGATGATAAAGATTTATAAGCAGCCAAGAAAATCTATTTTTAAAAAGCTTGCCTTCTGAATATAAACAGTCTCTCTCTCAAAATAATTTCAGTGACAAAGTTTTTGCTTTCCTAAACAGAGGAAAACAACACAGAAGAAACTATCTAGAAAATTTGTCGCATGTTGGTAAAGAAAAATATTTTATTTTTTCCTCTTAAGGTTACAGGGAAAAGGAGAAGGCAAGCAGGAAGAAAAGCATCTTAGTAATGAGGTCTGGCACAAGTTCAAACGCAAATGTTGCTTTCTGCATTGGGACTGCAGGATCAGGTCACAGGAATGAAATCAAGATTAACTTCATTCCACCCTAAAATTCAGCTCTGCAAACAGTTACTAATTTGACTTAATCTCTTGCATGGGGTTGCTGTTGTAAAACCGCGGGATGGAGTGAGTGGAGAAGGGATGTATAGATACATATACCTATAGGTGCTTCCACCAGAACGTGGAACTCTGAACTCAAGTTCCAAACCTCCTCTCCAGTCTAACGCAGTACAACAAGGGCTGGTTCAAAGGAATTTAACCTCTGAGACACTTTCTAGAGCAACACATAAGCTTTACCATTTAACAGGCTGAGAAATCATAATAGGGCAGAAAAATACCAATTTACTGACACACTTACTGCCCAAAGTTTTGAACACACAATTAGTTTTAGATGGGCAGTTTTTTCTAATTATAAACAGTTGTGTGTGTTTATGAATCTTAGCAGCTTCCTGCAGCATGCTGAGTCCAATGACAGCATTTGCCACCTGCTTTGCAATTCTCAGGAATTTAATTATAATACCCTGCACATATCCCTGCAGTTTCGGCATCAGTTACTCTGCTATCACATTAATATTATTTACTGTACCTGCTTAATCTTTGTATTTCCTAATAGGATTTCAAAGTCATTTTATATACACTAGTATAGTACACATAGCAGTATAAAATTTAGACAGAAATGTACATAATTCTCCAAGGTATAAACTTATCTTCTGTTCAAAGCCATTAAGTATCATCTATCTGTATATCACTGTCTTTTTTTCAAAGCCTCAATCACATCTATATGCAATTCTGCTCTCGGGAAGCAGAAGTTAACATAGTACATTAGAAGTAATTTGTTTCCATCCATTAAAACATTCATTTACTTTCTTACTACCACGGATTTTCCAGAAATGAAAGCATTTCCAATCTAACATGGTTTAGGATCAATATTGTTAAAAAAGGAACACAGGTATTTATACACAACTATTGGATATGAGCTGGATCTCAGAATTTCCAGGGACCTGATGTCTGCTGTGCATTGCCAGAATCACAGAGCCACTGGGAGGGCAGGTCGGATGTGAAGGTGGACAAGATACAGGTTTTGGGAGGAGAAACAACAGCCACAGATCCATCATCTCCACAGTGGAGACGCAGCAAAACTTACTTCTCAGGATACTTCTTTTCCATCATCTTCCCCTTCCAATACTTCCATACCACTTTTCTGACCGATGTGTCTGATACGGGGGCTCACAGTCCTGAGCAGCTTTGACACAGCTCTGGATCAAAGCACTAGAAATTTTTCTTCTGTTTAAATGCAAACCATGTGATGAAAGGCAGTCCCATGTAAAATGTTCACCTAAAAAACTGCTGTTGATTTTTTTCCTCTACTGCCATCATAAAAAAAATAAAAGTCAAATATCGGTCGATAAGAGAAGCAAGATTTTTTGTTTCTGTTGCTTTTTAATAAAAGAAGCAGCTATTGAGAAACAGAGAAAAAACAGTGTTTATATCCACTGTGATTCAAAGAAAAATATTCAGCTTCACAGCATTAATTATCCTTTGAAAGCAAAAAGGAAAAGCTTTAGCAGCAGAAAGTTAAAAAAAAAAAAGGCACTGTACAAACCAGAATGAAATTATTATTGACATTGCCATTTAAGAGAGTTTGCTTAGGGGCAGCATGGCTAAACTATCCTGCTGATGCTGCTTCTCTTTGTGGTCCCACTAAAGCAAACTCCTGGATGATCCATACACCAATGGAAGACCCCCAGCCCCCTTCACCTGGTGTTCGGGGGGGAATTAAGCCATTAGGATCAAAATAAATTTGTCCTGTGTTTGCAGCCTTGGCAGGAAAGGAGAACAAAGGTTTTCATCCAGGTCCCATGGTGAGGATGACATACAACAGCCCCGGACACTCTTCTACAGTCTAATTTGGAAGTCCATAATGCCTCGCAAAGCCCTGTGCCTCAGAAAGTCATACCTGCTTCAAAAGCTGTTGCTTTCCAACCGAGTTTATCAACCACTTTTTGAGAGATTTTTAGAAAATCTAGGAAGTACATAAAAAGCACAAAAATTAAATATAGCTTATAATTGTTTCAATACTTTGAAGTGCTTAAATTCAAAATCATAAGTTCTGATGCACAGAATCTGTAAACTTACACCAATATTTTTTTTTTTATTTTACTTTTTTCAATTTTTGGCTGAAGTAACAGATACTGAATTACCTCAGGGGAAGATCTAGGACTAGTATGATAGTGTATATCTGGGCACAGATTTTACATCTTCTAAAATAATTATCCCTACAAGAATTTCATTAGGTTAGAACTAATTACTGACAAAAACATGAGATCAAGTACTATGAGACTCATTTCACTATTCAGGCAAGCAGGCAGCGTTTGCTCCTACCCTTCTATTGACCACAGAAGCCGCTCAACGGCTTTCCATTAGAAAGTTAGAAAGTATGTATAGAGGCGAAAGTAGAAATGAATTTAAGCAGAAGGGAGAGACATAAGCAAGCAAGATGTGCTCCAACCTGCAGCACTTCAGTCTGTCATCCTCAGACAAAAACAAGGAAAGCTCTTGATATTTCTTGTGTTGAGGTGACACCAAAAATAGCTCATGCAAGTCACACATGTGAGCAAAGCAAACAGGCACATCAAACCCGAATCTCCTAGAGATATAAAGATGTTTCATCCTATAAAGCAGCTTGTGCATCTCCTTTGGCCTGGAAGTCACCAGCTCTGAGGCAGCTGGAACAATAGGATTTTTTTTTCCATCAGAGCAATTGCAGAAGGGGTCATCGGTGCTGAGACGGGTGATGAGATGGAGCTGCTTGAATATGCACAGGAAGGAATGAGACTTGTGCATTTGGGACCCAGTCCAGCACAGTCACAGAGCCCATGTCCCCAGCAGGACCCACCACACATGCCACCACTACAAGGCCAGAATGTCACCTGCTGGGATCCCTGCCCTGGAGGAACACGCATCTGCAAAGCCCTGCATGTGTTTATGAACATCTCCTGGCCTCCTCCAAACCATAACAATTTGCAATATTTTTTAGATGTTTTTCGGCATGAGAACGAAAACTACAGTGCTTCAGAAATGGTTGGACTCAATGCATTTGCCCTTAATGCCGTTTTGACAAGAGAGGGCCAACAAACACAACACATGCTGACAAAGGAATTGCTAATAATGAGCAGCAGAAGAAATTACATTGTTCATTCTGCAAGGTTCTTGACTTTAAAACTGCTTCTACCAATACTGGCACATATTTCATATCTATAATGTTCAACCTTGTTTGCTATTATAAAGCAAATACTTGTAAAGTCCCTGTACTCTCTGAAGTTTCCCTGGACTTACAGCAGAAATTTCTCTGCTGCCTGAGACAGCGATGTGTCGGGGGAGACGGCAGGAATTCAGAGCAGAAAATCGGAGGTCAGCTCTAGGTGGGAAATGAAAAAGTTCGAAGCTGACCTGAGTCAAAGGACTGGCTCAAGTCACCAGGTCCATTGCCATCATGTGGAGTGATCAAAGGGAGGGATGTGGAGGTTTCAAGACACTTCCCAGGGTGGTTCAGAGTCAGTCCCTTTCAATTAAAAAACTACAGAATGTGCAGCCTATTCATCAGTTTCTGTTTAGGCATTTTTGTCTGGCCACAGGTCTGCAAATATCATTATGTGTCTTCCCCTAGCACCTGTCTGTAGTTCTTCAAAAGCTCCATTCCTCAATAAATTGCTGCATATAACACCCCCATAAATGACTCCCATATTGCCAGATGGTCAGTTATGATTCTAAAATATCAAACAATATTTATTTTAATGTATATTTATGGCTGAGATTTTCAGGAATGAAACAAGGCAGAATTTCAAAGCCAAATCAAGAATTTGGAAGCTTTACTCCCATTCATTTTGTTTTCAAAATTAACCAGATTATTTTCAAGCACATATTTTATTGACTTTCAGTGTGCTTCCAAATTACTTTGGCAATTTCTGCTTAAGATACCTTTGAAAATCACAGTTCTAATGTTGAATATATATTGGTTCTATCTACATGAAAGTGTTTTGCCATTTTAAGAGCCTTCTCACTTTTTTTTACTTACAATGAATGGAGGAGATGGGAGCCAGACTGTATCAACAACTTTAAGGAAAAAAAAGTAAGGAGAAAAAAGATTAGAAAAGTAAAGATTTTAAATTATTCATGTGTCAAAAAGTTTTCAAGAAAATGTAGATTTAAACTATCTTAAAAGCAAAACCACTTAAGTCTATAATTACACAAAGGAGAATTTGAAGCTAAATGAATTATAAAAACAAGATGGCTCTGATTGTGTTTGCCAATATTTCCTGCTTTATTCCAATTAGCCATAACTTTATAATTTGACTTTTTTCTCTGCACTAGTCATTCTGAGACAATGTCAGCATTGAGTCCATAAGCATTTTGAGAATTAATTAAAATGTCATGAAATAGCTCTTTCATTAGCATATATATGGTCATAAAAATAATTATAATTACTTCTTAGAGGTGGAGGAGAGTTAAGTTTGATTGATGGAATTAATGAAAACACGAACAGTTCCAACATACTAAACAGCAGAAACTTGGAGTATTAACTATCTACTCTGCAAAGTTATAATAATTACAGTAAGAGCTAAAAAGATTAGTATTCAAAAAGAATAATGTACCTTAGAGCCTAAAATACCCACGGCAAATTGTGAATGTATTTTCAACTGTTTATACCATTCTCAGAAGAAAAATATCATTTTGATTAACTTCCAAAGTCTCTTAGATTAATAGGTATTTGCAGTCTTACGGAGAGTACAATCAATCCCTCTAATCTTGTTATCAGATGCTATACAGCTGGGTGACCTGATTCAAGTGTTATAATTTTAAGGAAGTAATAACGTATAATAGTTTCCAAATGCCTGCTAAGAATTTGCAAGCTGTATAATACACCAAAAGATATGCAAATAAATGACATTAAAAGAAACATTATAATTAGCATTGGAATGCATATAAACTGCTTGTGCAGCCATAAACAGCCTAATCTCATTTCAGTTGTGTATCTTGTACTTTATTCTCTCTTTTAAAGACCTCTACCACAGTAATGATGTTCACAGAAGCCCAGGTGAATGCACTCTGCAAATGGGTAAATTGTTAAGCTGAATTTAAACTTTTCACTCAGTACTCCAGACCTTCTGAAGAAAGCTGACCATAATTTACAGGAACGAGATCAACATGCAAGTGGTACATTCATGATATTTTTTCTTTTTCTCCAGACGCTCACTCAATGTAGAAAGAAAATTCAAAACCAGGCTGTGCGGCATTAAACCCCCTCTGGGGGAATGTGGGCTGTGAGCAGCCCCCTTGGCCATGCAAAGTGGTCAAAGCGAAACTCAAGCTCCTGCTTGAGCCACCACCTGGTGCCATTTGCAGGTCCCGGTGCCCTGGCTGCTCTCCTGGCCCTTGCTGCTCAGCCCATGGAAGCACTTCTTGGTTTTCTACATAATTCTTTAACCTTCTGCTCCTACGCAAGGCCCTGCAGCTCAAACACAGACCAAGACACCAGCTGCTTATTATTTGTTGGCCGTCCAAGCAAATGGACCGAGGCTCTGGTTCTTTTGCCTTCCAAGGTTTACAATGGGTAGTTCCTCTATAGCTCACCTCTCTTTTAAACACTGATTTTTAAAATAAAGGCAGGACGTGAAAGCTGCTGGTGACACTGTAGCAGAAAGCTGACAGAAAGCATGGGCCAAAGTCAGGAGAAAAATCAATCCAGCCAAATTCCAAAGTCAGGCAGCTTTGGGTCCTGATGAGCATTTTAAAAGTTCCTGATACCTCTTAAAGGATAAGATCGTTAAAAGACAAAGACAGAAGCCTCGGAAGAAGTAGAGCAAGGACAAAGAAAAATTGAGCAAGAAGAGGAATAATTTTTAGACCGTAAAACTAACATCAAAGGCAAAACTATAGTTTTATACCTGATAGGAATTTCCAGTTCCTGCCAGTGAAGTCACTCTGCTTTCCATCATGGATGATCGCAGACTGAGGCTGACCAGACCTGCCCCAGGGGCTTGTTTACCCTCCTTGGAGTTCTTCTGTAGAAAGATCAAGGTTTAATAATTTAGCATGTGGAAACAACTTTTTTTTTTTTTTTTTTTAATATTTTATTCCTTTCTCATTCACACATAGCACTACAATGAGATGGTGCGAGCTGAAAGTCCACGCCACCATCCGGGACAGAGAAGATGAAATCATTTTGCTTTATGTCCTGAGTCTGTCCCTCCTGGAAATGCTCCGTCTCACACTAACAGAACAAGGAGGACTCAGCTCTGTTACAAGTTACCTTCTACACCTACTGATGTTTCTCTAAATTTACTCCTGCTCCCAGCAGGTAGGTCCAAGCTTCCTTAAGTGTGCTATTAAAATATATAAATATATATATATCTGCCTACCCTGATTGACAAGAGTCTCCTTCTTACCTAGAACACACGTTCTATTAAATGGCAGTCTGTCCACAACAAAAAATGACCTGTGAGTTCTGCATGTATCCCAGCTGCAACCAAGGAGAGGCTGACAAGAAGCAGAGAAGTGATTTTTTAGCTGGAATTAGCCTTTCTACCCATGTCTATGCACCACATTATTGTATGTTATTTCCAGATGGCTCATTGCTGATTTTTTTAAAAATCATCTGCCAAGTTTGTGAAGAATTATTTTGCAGAAGAATTAACTGCATTTAAAGGTCTTGTCTTTTTTTACAAGACATTTCTAATCTCACATCCCCCCTCTAATCATACAGTTTACACTAAAAAAAGCCCTACATGGTAGGAAGAAGCGGGAGGGAGTGGGCACACACAGCTGTGCATGCTGCTGCCAGGGAGTTTGTTTTCCATTCTCGTATCGATATAGATGTTCTGACAATTGTTGTGCCAGATTCTCACAAATGCCATGTTTTGCAAACTGCCAAATTAAGGAGTGAAGATCTTATTTTTTAAGCATTACGTTTTAAAGATTCGGGTTTTTTTTCCTTAAGGGAGCATATGGTGGAAGGTGACACATTTAAAATGGTCTTAGTGATGGCTGGTACCCAGGAAAAGATTACTCTATCAAGAAGTGTACTTGCCACTCGCTGTAGCTACATGGCATTATTGATCAACAGGTAGAATTTTCCATCAAACAGTGGAAATAATTGCAGTCTCTCGTTGCAAGGGGATATAATTTGCCCTTTTCATTCTGCTTGAAAATAAACTATTACCATGGACTCTCATCCACCCCTAGCAATTGGAGTGCCCCTTTGCTTGAGCCGTGGTCCTTGTACTGGCAGCTGTAGGGATGAAATTTTCTTTCTCCCTCTCAGACACGGTTTATAATTTCCTGTATATAAATCACACGTGCTTCAGTAGATTGATTTATCTTCAGCACTGCAACAGAATAAAAGGAACTGGGAATAGAGCACCGCTATTTCTAAATTAAACAGCAGCAAGAAGACAATCATAGTGTCCTAAGACCTCTTCTAGGGTTCATTTTGACATGAGCATTACTTGATTAAATAAGGAGTCTGTAATAGAAGGGAGTGCTTAGTCATTCAAAGAAATATTTGCAAAGGACAATCAGAGAATTCCTCCTCATACAAAAGATGCCCTTGCAGCACATTACTGTCTCTAACCTGGACCTCCACATCCACCTCAAGCCCTGCACCAGGGCAGGACTGATCTTCATCAGCAGAAATCTGGGCCTGGTGGCAGCTTCTGCTTCTTGCAGGCCACCCTGCCTTTTACAGGGGGACTCAGCTTGTTTTAATTGATTTTTCTCTTTCTGTGTTTATATGACCTAAGAGTTTCTACCCTTCAAATAACTGTGCTCCCATTGCGAGTTGAGCATAGGTCTTTCATCAATTATTCACTGTTCTGAAGACATAAGAACTATCTCAGGGCTAATTTGTGTTTCTTCTCACTCCTCAGAAGCAGATATTGGAAAACATGCACCTCAGCAGAGAGCAAATGGACCCACATTCACTTTTAGGGGAAGGGAAAAAAAAGACACTTCTAACATGGTTTCATGGCGTACTTGAAGGAGGACCTGCAGTTCAATAGCGTTCCAGACTTATAGAGATGTTTAAAGACATTGGCATTTTTCAAGTAGAACTGTCAGAATTATTTTATATTAACTTCATCATTTTTCATTCTTAGTCATATTTAACCTTTCTCCATTGAGGGTTCCTACCTCCAAAATTAATAAAGCAGAAATTTAGAGATAGCAATGAGCTCAATTTTTTTTAAATGCACACTTCACATTTCTTTCTCTTTGGTTTTTGCCCAACATCATCTTGATTGCAATTGCTAAACCAAGGACATTTAAAAAGTTGTCATATGATTTTGTTTTCAAATTAAATATTGCTTGAGATGAGGTAAATTACTTCAATTTGGCACAGAAAATAATGTATTCATTAAATAGCATGCCATGAGTTGCATTTTTCAAAACCTCTCAGCCCTTCTATGATAATTTTTCCTGATATCACCACTGATAAAACTTTGACTCTGTCAAAAGAAGAATTAGGCTAACTTTAAGCTCTTCTGATAATCCTAATCAGTGCTGTGATTCCACTGTTTATCCTTGAAAGGATTTGCCATGAAATTAAAACAGTAAGGCTCAGAAAAACTTGAGCAGAACTATCTTTCTTAATTTAAAAAAAATCAGGTTTTGTCTCTTCCTCTTTGCTTCTCTGTCCTAGTGAAAAGAAAACAAACCCAACAACAGCAAAAACATAGTAACAGTCCTTGTAAGCATAGCTTATGCTATTAAGGAGTTTTCTACATAAACCTTTCTACAGAAAATATCTGTTAATTAAAAACTAATGCTAACCAAGAAAAAGTAAAGGTCTAAGGAGATCATGAATAAAGGGTGTTGTTGACTTGGCTTTTAGCAAGGCACTGATGAATTTTTTGTTAAGTGTTTTTATTCTTACCCAAATTTTTACTCAGATTTAGTGTAACGTAAGTTATTTTCAAACTAGTTCTGTTAAACAGGGTAAAACCTTATATCTCCTGCCAGTTTAGAAATATGCAGGTGCTTGCATATTTTGCAGCCTTTGTGAATATTGTACAACTGTCAAGCTTAGCCTACTTTTCTTCTTTTTTTTTTTTCCTGGAAATATTCTGTGGTCCCTTATGAATGTTGCAAAAGATTCACAGATTCTAACTGCTGCACGAAGTAGCAAAAATTAACACCTCTGAGAATGTCATTGAGATGTGCAGAGATTTCCCCCTGTGCCCCAGTAGGCTAGACTTTGATGGGACAGGCTTTAAAGCAAAATTTTAAGCCTCTCAAAACCTATATGAAAAAAAGTAATGTAAATTATAAATTTCCTGTGAACAGTTACCTGTTCTCCAGTAGATCAAAACATATGGGAATAGACTGGAAAATCCTTCATATCCCATTAAGACTACACTTTGCAACCCTCAGGTACCATGTGTTCCAAATGGCAGAGTGTAGGAATTCCCTGAATATTATGGGTTTGCTTCTTTTTTTTTCCTCCTTCTTTTCTCCTGTCCCTGAAACAACCAAGCAAATAAGCCCATATAAAAAACATATGGTACCTCAGTGGGTGGAAATCCAGACTGGGTTTGAAACACATGTGGTAGTTTATTGACTCGAAGCATATGATGCTACTGCTGCTGGGAAGTAGCAGCTTCTTCTGATGTCCTGAGGATCAGGGTTGTTCTCCATTCCCACATCCTAATGCATTTGAATTAAAAACAAACAAACAAACAAACTACCAAAAAAACAACAAAAAAAACCCCACCAAACTTGTAATATGTAATTAAAAAAGACTGCAATACATTTCAAACCTTGAAGGAGAACACAACAAAATGATAGCCCTATAATAGAATTTGTTTGGCTGAGTTATGAAAGCTACAGAAGAGGAAACTATTCCCACTGAATTCTGCAGAGTTTTAGCATGTACGTCTCCCATAATTGCAACTGGCTGGTCATAAGAATAAAAATAATTCTTTGAATAGAAGGAATAAAACAGCTAGCAAAATCTGGTCCTCAAATCTACTTTGGTTATAAAAACGAAAAGAATATTCCCATGCAAAGATTTAGTGACAACTGAGAGTGACAAAACAAAACAAACCAACGAAACATTCATAGCCTCAGAGTACACGACATATTTAATTAATAGAGGCTGCTGTTCACAGATACACAGAAAACTGCATAGTCTTGGCTGCAGTACACAGATGTTACATTATCAAAAGTTCATTTCTTAAAACTGTATTTCTCACTTTTAGCTAAAAGAAGTCTGAAATATTCCATGACACAATCTACGTACAACAGGTAACTTAATAGGGTTACTACAGAAAATAACATGCTTTTTTGGCTCTAACAAATACAGCATTTTCTGTTCATGACTACTCAGAATGTGATAAATCCATTGAATTGAGTATTTCCCCTCCAAAGACATGTATTTATTTTAAAAAGTAATCAGTAGGTAAAGCCCAACTCCATAGGTTCCTAAATCTTCCTAATGTCCCTCCAGTGCTTCCCCCAGCTGTGCAAGGTGCTCCCTGTACACATCAGCAAGGTTTACTCTGTACGAGCCTGCAAAATATGGTACCCATAGACCTACAGAGAGTGTAACTCTCTAGGAAATCTTGCAGATAATTTTATTCTCTGCTCTCTGAAGGAATGGAGCCATTTCTACTTCTCAAGTGGGCGCAGAGCACAAGTTTCCTTTGCTTCGTTGTTCTGCACAGCTGCCCAGACAGAAGTGAGAGTGATTGAAACACAAGTTTCTTATTCAAAGATGTCACTATTCTGTGACTGTTTCTTTATACAAACTGTACAGTAAGGGAAGAGTTTAGGAATGAAATATCAAGATTTCCCTTTGAAAAGTCAAAAATAATGCTGCTTTGTTTTTCTTTGTGGGGCAGAGGGTAGAAGAGAGGAAAAAAATGTTTTCCTCAATTAAAATGTAAGTAGATAGTAGAGCTGTGGTGGCCCTTAATCTTGGCAATTTATAACTATTGAGAACTTAGATCTAAGTAATAAGCCCTTGAAAATTAGCATTTTGTTAATATCTTGAAACACAGGGCTGACTCATTTCTTCTGGCTATAACACTCAACTGGGGAAGCAAACTTTTTCCCCCTCCTTTCTAGATAAAAAGAAACAATAAAATTTTTGTTTCTTAAGAGCACTTCTTTTTTACTAACTCACCCAGGTACCTGATGTGCAATAAAGTATTGATACATACAAGAAAAAAAGCACCACAAAAGTACAGGTTATGACATATACAGTCTATGCTAAAATATAAGTAGCCTTCTTTTACGGGCCACTGCTCTGGGATATATATTTTTTACTCAGCATCTTTGATTATGCTGCCACCAGCAGCTTTCAAGACATAAAAAGGCAAATGACAGGTGCTGTCAGTGACTCGAACAAAAGCTGTGGAAATTCACTGAGCGTGTAATACGGTAGATTTTAGCAACGCTAAAACCCACGGTAGCTTTGACTAACTTGATCTTTCAGAAAGCTATTTGAGGAAGACAGTCGCAAAATAATGAATTGGATGTAGCGTTATATAACGAAGAACTCCCCAGGGTCTTGTCTGCTGCCTTATCTCATAAATTGTAATGATTTTCATGTTAGATCAAAGAACAGCATAAACCAAAATTGAGATGAAAACAGCTATTCATTGCCCTCAAGGGTATAGCTTTTGTTTTAAGACATTCATATGTAGCACCGTAGAAGGTATTTCTCTCTTTACTCAAATCATTGCTGTGTAATCTTTTCTGTGACAATGTGAAAAATTTGGTTGTTAGAAGCATACATTTCCCCTCAAGTTACAGATAACCAGGTGGGAGGGGAAGGGGGGAAAAAAAAAGAGAAAAAAAATAAGAAAAAAATAAAAAAGGAAGATTGGAAGATTGTCTCTACTATAAAAGGAACAGAAAAAGTACACTTTGGGATTTGAAAAGAAAAACATGCAGTCGGTGGAGTTTGCAGAAGAAAGAAGGGGCTGGAATACATTAAATTGCATGTATGCAGCAAGAAAAATATTTGCTGCCGTGGACTCAGCCACTTGTGAATGCAATGGGAATGCTCTTTGTATTCACCAAGAGGAGCTTTGGCTTGGGGTGAGCAGCATAGAACAAGGACACACAGTGAAGGTTCCACCCCTCAGGGGTTAGGACATGAGGAGGTGGTTATGGAAAGTAGAGAAAGAATCGTGATGCAACCTTGGGAAGCAGTGCAGTAACAGGACCGTTGAGCATCACCATCCACGGCTCGGCAGATCCGGAGTATTCTGGCTCCCATTAGGCTCAGGAAACAGGAATTCCTGAAAACGAATTCATATACAAGGACTGTTACATCATTTACATGCCATCAATATCTAAGCAAAGATATTTTCAACAGAGATCAATCCTGCCAGAATGCAAATATTGGTAAATTGTTAGGATCAAAAAGAGCAGCAGTACGCAATTTTAACAAGTTGCAGTAAGTAGGAACAGAAAGACATCTTAGCCCTGTTCTACAAGCTCCAAGCAGTGTAGAAGACAACACTGAAATCACATATATTTAAAAGGTATTTTTTAAAGTGCAAAAGCCTAGGATGCTGCTTTTCACCAGCACCACAGTCATGTATTTACAACAATGTAACCATTAGATTTCATTCCTACGCAGGGATACTGTGAGAGTGACATGATCTTAAGGAATTATCTACTAAAAGGAATCAGAAATTGTTTTTAAAACTCAAAGGCAAGTCATATTTTTCCCTTTTCCATACATTATGAATGAATTAATTCCCCAAAATTTCTTAATACAGAAATACTTTATTACAATTCAGGGATAAAAATCTCACGAAGCCTAAAATGAAAATACTTACCAGAAATGGAAAAATAATAATTTGTCTAATTAATCTTCATCTTCAGTTCATGAAATATTCATGAGTAGATCCTGAGTCCTTTAAATTTGTTATTTGGGCTTGTGTGATATTTTCTCTCTCCAATGTCTTTGGCTTATTGATCATCATAGTGTTCAGCACTCTAGACCTGCATGGGATCTTCTCTGGTCAGCTGTGATTAATTACATAATTGCAGTCATGTAATTTCTCTTTCTTGATTTGATGAATATGATTTTCTAAAACAGGAGAAGTTCTCTCAAGGGCTTTGAAACACTTAGAGATTTTTGGAAGATTAGTGGGTTAGGAAATGTTGGAAAACACTCAAGTTTTTTCTTTCTGGCTCATTGAGGTCTCAGAGTCACCACTCCCATCAGCCTAATGTAAGATTTATTGGCTGGCTACAGAATTTGAACCGAACCATACAACGTAAAACCAAAAACTCATCTGCTATGACTTGACCATCTTTCTGTTGCTTCCGGGTTAATTTTAAGCCTACTAAACCATCAGTTGCAGGGTTACCTGTTAAGTACGGCTCCAGAAATTAAGACTTTGTGCTTAAAAGGTACTAGAGACCACTCCAGGCACCATAAATGGAATTATTTGATGGCCATTTTTTCCCTAAAGTAAGGTACAAAGTGACTAGGAAGGAATAGGACACTAATATAGGAACATCTCCTTTAAGCTGCTGTCCCATTCTTTAACACAGATGAGAAGACTTCCTGGGGGTATTTGGTTTATTTCTTTTTTCCCGCATCTCTTCTCGAATTTTGGATAGCAGGATGTTTAAATGCTTTGTATTCATAACAATCATGATCTCCAGAGGACAGGGAACACAAAGTTCATTCAGTTCTGGAGTCAAAGAAAAGCTGGAAGTTAATGTTCATTTATAATTGTGGAAAGCAATTATCAAATTTGAAGTTGCTTTTTTTTTCTTCTCTCTGAATTCCTTACAAAATAGATGACAAGCCATTGATGTGTCAAAGCTTGGATAATGCTGCCCAAATGAGTTTCCAGTGAAACAAAATCAGGCAGAATCATCCATTATAATTATTCTTTCAGCGCTATCACTATGCTGATCATAGGTCCAAGTAGCACAGAAAATTTGTGAAAAATGAAGAGTCAAAGATAACTTGTGAAAGATACCAAATTTTACATGAGATGTCAGAAGTATCACACTACACTAATAAAATTAATATTTATAAAAAGGAAATAAAATATATTTTATCTTTAACTTTACAAACAAGCTTCCATGATTATAAAATGATTGCTTTGTCTCAGACCATTTACAAGTAGGTTTCCCTCTCTCCTCTCTTACAGTGGTGATTATGTCTAAGTGCATTTTGGAAAATGAATGGAGTATTAGGTTTTCAGAGCCATCTGAATTGAGGATATCTGATTCAATAATCTGGAGATTTAGTCTCATCATGAAGGCTTCCTAATTGTACTCTCCTCAGATAGACCAGAATTAATTCTTGCCATTCTTCCCCTGAAATGTATCTGAGCTGATACACTGATAATAATTTTCTTATCTCAGAGACAGATAGCTAAGGGAAGAGCCTGGAAAAATAAAGGGAAATGTTGAATGTGATTATCATATTGAGAATATTAATTAGCTCCATTTCAGACACCAATTGTTGTCACATGAGTCAGCAAGCAGCTTCCCAAGTGTTTCTATAAGCTTCTTCTATTTCTCTTGTTGTCATTACAGTCAAGAAAAGAAGTTGATTTCAGCAGCTGGAAAAATAAAAAAGAATGTATAGTTGGGAAAGACCCACATAATCTATTTCTTTACTCCTCCAAGCCCTTCCTATACATTATCACATGAGTAACCAGCAATTAATGTAGCTAAAGATAAGCACAAAAATGACTCATTTTATTTCTTTTATCAATGGCTGGGGGACACGGTCCATAACTGGGCAAAGGTTGTGCATGGTCAGTACTAGAAATCTGGGTTTCAACCTTATTTGTGGACTTGTACATGAAGAAGAAAAGCAGAGGAAGCAATTTATGTCCTTTTGTCTTTTCCGAGAGGATTTTCAAGTCCTCTTTTTTTTTCCTGAACTCTGCCTTCTCTGGACACCCTCAGAACAGCTCATTTTTATCTTGTTATGCCCAGAAAATACCACTAGATTGAGAGGCAGCTGAGGCTGGTGCTCTAGAGAGAAAGTGCTTTTCTCTCTGCTCTCACGTCCTTAGTGAGCAAGGTCTTTGAGGGTAGTACTGGGATTATTTTTTTAAACCACTGTGCAGATTAGGTTCCTCTGAGCCACACTCTCAGCGCTACTCTTCCTCAGGTGTCTACTACCCATTCAGAGCGTGTTGTAAATTGTTTATATCAGAAGGATGTCATTTTCTGTTTTCTTCCCATGCGTTTGATCTCCCTGGCTCTCTTATATTAAGTCTCTGGTTTTGGGCAGGAGTTCTCTAGTTCAATATCAGGCTAGAAATTCAACAAGCTGACATTTACTCCCACTCGTAGAAGAGCCATGAAACGCAGAATTTGAAATTCAAGCCTGCCATGCCTCATGGGACATCTCCCAACATAACAGGGTCCAACACTACCCACTGCTTGTATTCAGGAGGCAGGTTAGTCCTGTGCTAATTTAGGTTATATGTTCAAGTTTCATGGGATGTATTAAGTGCCGGTTAAACTAACAAATTATATCCATTTGTAACTCTGCCCACTGATTACTCAACCAAACAATACAGCTGGATTTATCTTAAAATCTCTACTCCTCATAAACTCAAGTTCATTATAATTAAGAACTTAATTGTCAATTTCCGGTTGTCATTTCCCTGTAAATTATTGTCGTGGTAAAGTAAAGTAGAAGAATCAGCTTAGCCATAGAGACTACAAATAACTGCTACAGGGGAAGAAAACCGAAGTTTGAAGCAGATTTTGTAAGAGATATGAAAAGATACAAAACTGAAGCTTTGAAGAAAGAAGTGAAGCTGTGTTTTTGTTATTTAGTAACTTTTCAGAGCCATAAAAAAATCACCCCTTCCCTTGTAGCCCTATGTCCTTCAACCCTTTATTAGAACCTCACAGAGCAGAGGATGCTCTAACTGCTTCACCCATGCTGTGCTCCAGCCCCCAGCGTCTCTCCTTACCAGCCTTTCCTTACCCTCACCCTCCAGCTTTACTCCTGAGAATCAGCTCCACAAACTCTCTTGACTTGTGCCCCTCAACCCACTTTTGCAGCCTCCCCAGTGACAAGCAGACCTGGTCCCCCAGTTGATCCCAGCAAGGATCTACCAGCCATTTGCTGAGTGCCAGGGCATCAATTCTGCTTTACAATCTCAGCTTTCCTCCTCTCTGAGGCAAAACTCCTGTGTTTTCTCTTCCACACTTGTAATTAATAGTAACTTTTGCATTTTCCTGAAATTTTAAAAAATATATGTCTAAATACACATATAGTTATTAGTTTATGAGTAGAATACATTTGCTTATTACTTTCATGGCTGGGAATGCACACAGCGTTAAAATTAATAGCATAGATTTTTCTGGGCTTTCCCATAAGTCTCTTCCCAGCAGTAGCATTTGCATAGAAAAACAACTACAATTAAAATATTACGTGAATCAAAAATAAAATTCCGTTTTTCTTAATACCACTCTCTTATTTTCTCAATTTTACAGCATCACCTTCAAACTTCATTGCTAGGCAGTATATAAACAGACAGAATTCAGGAAAGAGGTCTATAAATCCATAATGACATGCATTTCATTTCTATAAAGGGCTGTAAAAAACAGATGTCCACCTACAAGTATAAGTTGTAGATGCTGAAGGACGTTACGCCTTCACTAATGTATTAAACAATAGTACAAAGTGCTAGTTGTCTCTGGGGCTGTTTATATGTCGTATTTAGATGTAAGGTGTGTTCTCACAGGACTTGGCCCATGCATCAAGACATTCAAAATTCATGTAGCTGTGTTAGTATTATGCCCAAACTAATTAATAGTTTGTCTTGTCATTGTGCTGACGGAGTCATGAAGTATTTGCTTAGTTCAATGTTGGTGCAGCCCAAACCAGGACCTTTATCTTCTTACCTGAGGAAGTAAAAATGCAGGATTTCTATGCTTTTTAAGAGCAAGCTTTATAAAACAAATTAGGCTGCTCGGGGATGTTTTTTTAAATTTATTTTTCATACTTTCTAAAATCACGTTTGAAAAAATATTTACCATGCTGCATCTGCATTTCATACTTAGGTTCTTTACACTTAAATTTATTGTGACAGTGGATTAATATTTGCTGACCATTATTTCTAATCACCTATGGCACTCCTCATCACAATAAAAAATCCATTGCTGTGCTCCTTGTAACAGAAGGGGATGGGATCTTTAGGAGAATCGTTTCTGAGCGCAGTCACAAGCTGTTACTCTAATGAGCAGCACAGACAGGTTTCCTCTCTCTTTTCAACAATTCCTTATGTCAGCTGGAATTACGTGTCTCACAAACTACCCTATTTAAACAGCCTATTTATAACTGCGTGAGAATGTCTGAGTGCTCAGATCTGTAACACAAATTCACTGTTTTGCTCCGTTTCTTCTATTTCTGATTAAGAAAATGGTATCTCTTCAATATAATTGGTGTCACCCATCAAACACTTTTACCAATTTACATGGTTTTCAGACATTACTCATGGTAGCATTTTTCGCCATTTCTCATGAGCTTTCCCAATTAAGATAATAAAAGCTTTTCCATTTTTATTCTCTGTGAGCTTTTTTTGTTTCCAGACTTGATTTTTACCCTCCCTTTCTCTATATTTCTTCATAGTCCTGTTTTCCTGGAGTGAGCTCCTCGTGGACCAGGTCTCTTCAGGCTCTTGTTTCCTTGGGGTTTAGCAGCTACTTATTTTGCTGCACCCTACTGTGCATGGATCTTGTGATCTGTCTGCGGTCACCATGTTCTACGTGCCATGCACAGTGTAAAAGCATGAGAAAAGTCTCAATTTTTAAAGTTAAACTGCATCTTTCCAACAGACTGTGCCTGGCCATCCAAACTAAAACTTGGTTTAAATTATATTACTATAGGCACCTCTTTCTTCTCTACCTTCCAAAGAGATATCACCAATGTAGATGATCATTGCTATGAATGACATTATCTTATTCTCAGCCTTCAGCTCCAGTTTGTGACCCTGGCTCTGCTCTCTGTAGGAGGGCACTGGCTTCCCCAGACCCCCAAACAGATGAGCACAAACTCCTACAGAATTAGTTGGAAGCCTCCCACCGCAGAAAGACATAAGCCTGTTGATGTATTTTCAGAGTGAAAATAATGTCTGAGATCACTAACGGTGGCCAATGTACTTAAACCTGTGACAATCAACTGCGGATAATAGGAAAGCCATCCTATTTCATTTTAGTAATATATTAAGCAGCAAAAAAGAGCGCTGGACTTCATATTTTTATGAAGCAATTTTACTTTCCAGCTTCTGCCGCTGGAAGTTGAACTGAAGGATGGTTCTATGGTAATTTATAATAGCTTGGGAGATATGGCTGCCACTTCGCCTCAGCTGCAAAGGGCCACAGATGAATCAGCAGCAGCTTCCCCAGATGAAAATAGCTGTATGTCTTTTAAATTTTTAATGGAGATTAACACTTTGTCATTGCGGTGCATCACTCAGTGTAACACGGTGAATAATGCTCTGTGTTGAATAAGGCAGCGTAATGGTGTGATGCACGGAAAAGACACAATGACAAATCTCTGACATAAAGCGTGTCCTTGTTTGAACTGGTATTTGGCTTTCCAAAATAAAGACAGTCACGTTCCCATGATGGAGGGCATGGGATGGCTTTGCATTTATTTGTTAGTAGATGCATGGATCCAAAGGAGAAAGTTAATTAGACTCCCTGCGTGCAAGGCAGTGGAATACACTCTGATTGCTAATTATTTTAATATAGGTAAACCGCTATTGACAGTGCAAGTAATTTTCCTCCATCCAGAGTTAAGATGCTGCCAGGTACCAGTACGACAGCTCAGAGCAAACCTGAGGCAATCTAAATTATGGGTTTTAATCAATATGCCAATTGTTATTGTAAAATACACAATGATATTTTACTCCAATTGGTCCATCGTTCCTCAGATACTGCAGGTGTTAGTTCAGGTCTGGATGTCAGTCATTATTCTTCATCCTAATGGCCCGTGTTTCTGAGCTATTACACATCTTTCTCTACATATTCTCTACTTAGAGTATCTCTTACTTAGTTGAAACTAGCAAGATGCAAAAGCCCTCCAATTACTATAGCTGGAGAATTCCTATCGGTTAACACTCGGGTTAATCACAACCCATAACTCCTCCTGCTTGCTCCCCTTCCTCAAGCATCCTTGCTGGTGGGTACTGGTACTCACTTGGCTGTTCTGGAAGACTGATGGTCAGAAGCGTCTAACTGTGTTTGTTTTCCTTTGGCATTGTGTCAGAGGTAGGCTGCTAGTGCTGTAGGTTTTAAAGTCTTTTAGCTCATCTACCCCGGCAGCCATCTCACCTTGTATTGACATTTTACTATCAAATCACTTGTTACCTTAACAATAGTAATAATAAAAAAACCCAAGTCAAACCTATTAACTTGTAGTTTCCTATACTACAGTCTTTAAGTCACAATCCATTTTAAAAGTTTCCAGTTCTCAGTGCTTTGTAACTAATATTTTAGATGTAGAAAGAGGTTTTATCTCATTTGTTCTTGCAATTGTGTCAAAATGCTGTACAATAGCTTCAATTTCAGTAAGCATGTTTCTTTGCAGTTTAATCACTGTTTTGTACACTTTCCCTTTGGTGACATTAAATATAACACTGATTTTTTTTTGTGTGAATGATAACCAAGGTTCTTTTCTATTTTATTTAGGTTTAAACGTTCCTTGCTTGCCATTTCTGAGACCCTCAGATATATTCAGCAGAGGAAAACAGGGAGGTCCTTCAATAGTGCTCCTTCCAGCTGGCATCAAAACTATATTTCTCTAAGCCATGACCAAAAATTATATGGTTTGGGTCAACTTTGGATTAAGAAAGGCCAAAAAAAAATATGGTTTGTTTGCAGTAATTGATATTTTCCCTCCTGCTAGAGATCTACAGCAATTGGCACAAAGTAATTCGTCATATTTTTCAGATCCAGATGTCCAAACTGCCTGGTAAAGTCAGGGATAAATACAACACCACTTCAGAAGAGGGCAAAAGGTGGCGAAATAAGCAAAGAATTATTCTGAGAAGAAACACAGAAGAAGAAAACCACTCCAGAGAGCAGAGAAAGATCCTCCCCATCAGCCTGAAAGCTCTTGTGTTATCGTGGATGGTTGTTCTGGGGCAGCGAGCGCCAATTTTGGCGGCAGCAGCAGGAGGCATCTGGCTGAATTAACCTCTTGGCATCAACCATGGGCCCTGACTGCAGCAAAGTGGCTGCTCAGGGAAAACATGAGATCCCACCTTGGCCGTGGTCAGCGCTGGGGAGAGTGGAGGAGACTCATGGCAGAACTACAAGATTTGGCTGATCTCCGAATTCCCCAATTAACCACTGACCTGCTTTTAGTAAATTGGGTAAATTGATACATTTATTACCCAAACACTGTTTATCTTGGCCCATTAAACATAATTTGTGCCACGTTCTGTTTGGGTCTCCTCTCACCGTGGTCACTCACCTGCCACTTCTGTTGACCACTGCAGAAGGTGCTGGTGACTCCCTGCGGGGTTTGCTTCAAATCACCATGTCTTCCTTTCCATTTGAACTGTCTGCTGGCTGTGTTCGTGAGAATATAGCACATCTTTTGGGCTTTGTAGCGAAAAATTATTTGAAACCATCCAAAAGTATCCACTTCAAATAAATTTTCAAGAATATTAATGTGTTCTGGTGGACCCCTGTTCTTCTGCACTCTTGAAACTGCACCTAAGTTCATCATAGGCATAGAAGATGGTTCTTCTTTACCTCTGAAATACCCAGAATGCTTGCAACAGAAAAAAAAAAAAAAAAGAAAAAAGAAAAAAAAAGTAAGAATAACATAACGAAAAGTTGCCGTTCTTTAGCTTAGTTTAGAGAGGCCAATTACATTGGGGTTTGTGGACAGTTATTTTTATGCATTCATTGCTCATTGACCAGGATAATCAAATAGAATATTCCATTTGCTTCCTGCTGTTTAAGTGCCTAATTCAGAGCTAATTGAAGTCAATGGGCAGATATTCATAGACTTTAATGGACCAGCCATAATCTTATGTCTACCCTTGTTATGTAAGTTATTTTATTTATCCTAATTATTTTCATCTTCGCATGCATGCATGCGTATTTATTTATTTTACATGCATAATAATAATCTGTAAGTAGGAGTATTTAAAATAGTTATTAAAAGGTATTTCAAGACAGATGTTTACCTAGATCTATGACTATGATAATAGCATATTCGTAGGGTTTATCATAGTATTACTTTGATATCCAGTATAACAGTTATCACTACTAAAACATATTTAAATTACAAGGTTTTTTGTTACTTCAGCTACATGGGCAGAACTTAAGCTATTAATGTGATTATACTAACAACCTATACGTAGTTATGCCTTAACGGCATGACTTCATCTACTGTGAACAGAATATATCCTGAACAAGAGCCAAAGTGCGTGAGATCCTTCATCCCTGTAAAAAAAAAAAAAAATCTTTTAAAATATCTCAATAGTGTTTCTCGAGGGGGGAAAAAACAAACAAACAAACAAACAGACACAAGCCACATGTCAAAAAACATATATATTGGGGTTTTTTTTTTCGTATATTAAAGTGTTTTCATTTAAAAACTGTTCTTGCTCCCACTTGTACCCACAGGTATTAACTTATTTCCATCTCTCAGTTCTAAGGCAACCAGCCTGCTAATTTTTCAGCTCTTAATAAATCTTATCAAGCTGAGATAGGAACTGAAATCAATCTATTCTGTTAGGGTTGATATCTCTGAAGTACGAAGCATGATGTGAAACAGGATACCCAATGATATGCACTAATAATTTGTATTCCCTTCTGTTTTCTCTGCTACCAATGCTTTTGAGCACTTTTGAAGTCCTTATGGTGCTGCAAATTCTAATGTCACTTCTTGTGAAGGTCTGAATCTTGTGTGAAAAATTACAATCTGCCTTTCTACCTTCCTCAGAGGTTTGTTTTCCTATGCTTCCATTTTGAGGAACATCTTTATGTGCTATAAAAAGTTCCTCTTACCGAATTTGTTGTGGGTTTGTTGCCAAGAATTTGATATTACATGCATGGCACAAAGCAATCAAAAGACAAACGCCAAGTCTGTAGTAGATGAGGCTCAGTGACACTGCTTTCTCCTGTAATGAAGTACAACACTGAAAAATAAATTGAGGATCTTCTTAACGTGACAGCTTTATAGAGTACCTCATATCCTAATGGAAAGACCATGTTTGCAGATGTAAGCAGCAACGCAACATTTCCTTGTGGTGAGTTGTAATAGCTGAGACGATAATTCCGTCATCAGCTTGTGTTTGGGTAAAGATAGGTCAGTCCCAAGTGTTTGAAAAATATCTTAATTTTTCTTGCCATGTAATTAGTTCAAAATCCAAGCATATAATTACAATTCCATATACACAATATTTGGATACTTAATAGTGCATTAAGCAAGTTACATTTAATGTTTTGATATAATTTATTCTTGCTATGTGTCAATATTTAGCTCCTCATTAATAGCATATTTACTTCTCTCCCATACATTGGTGTGCCAATTATGAGCTTAAACACCCTTCCCAAGTTCAATACTCACAGTGAAAATTAAATACACTGAACTTGTCTATGATGTCACTCCATCAAAGGCAATGAATATGTTTGATCCACTGTATAATGCTAATCCAATCTGAAGATATTTTATGGATTATATTTTCCTTCTGCGATTGTTATTGCTTCAATGAGTGTTGTACATACCCAAGAAAGAGAAAAGTGCATTAGAGGTACTTTAGTCGTAAACTCTAGTTTGCTGTACATGGATAATTTCCAGTTCATCTACCTTTCAGGTTTATTTTGGCAATAAATTTACAATTAAAGCAAACCCATCAAGTAATATAAAAACTGAAATTGTGTCTGACACTCTATTTTTTTGCTACGGAATTGATTAATTAAGAGGTTTAGCCAGTCATTTTTCATCAATCATTTGAGGAAGAATTTTGACAAACTTACATTCAATTAAACCATCTTCCGTCTCATTTCACCTTTCTCCATTTAGCCCTTATTCTGCGAAGAATAACTTCATTATACATATACAGTCTGTACGGAATTTATGAATATTCCATTCCATCTTTTTTTCTTGAATTGGGATAATAGAGCGTTATCCTCATAGGCTTTTTCTCTTGGATTTTTAGTTTTAATGTATTTTCTTCCTACCTGTATCCACAAAAATATTATTAAAATATATTTTTAAAGCAGTAGATATAACAAAAAAAATTACCTTTATACAGAATCATGTATTATTGCACATTCTTATTCAACCTTATATATCATTCTTATGTCACAATATTATATTATTGTGTTGCATTTTCTAGGAGTCTGAAGCTTCTTCAGGCAAAGAAATGGTACTAGTAGTGGTCTGATTCACATTATCACACTGTTATGCTGGTATTTGACTACGATAAGCCATAAAATAAATTGTTTAAGTGAGGTAAGAAAGACCTAGAGGTGATATATCCACCAGAGGACGTTAATCACGATGTTCTCCCTGTGGACGCCCCAGCACTGCTGGCTGCTGCTGCCCACAACACATTTATCATAAAAAAAAGTCCATAATCCAGTGTATATGCATGAAGTTTTGTGCCTGGCTGGGTCTTACCCAGGACATATTTCTTACAGAAGAACTCGCATTTCATTGCAGTACAAGCACAGCTTTAATGGCCAGTCTGAGCCCTCGCGTCTCTCCGTTCTCCACACACTTTATCAAATGTTCTGTAAGTCAGGGAACACAAAGGGAAAAAAAAAATCACATCTACCTACGCAGCAAAATGATGGAGCAGCTCACGGCAGAGATCATGACTGTTCTGTGACAGAGCTGGCACTTCAGGAATGGTGACTCCTTTGTTCCCCAGTGTTTCTGTTCCTGAAATGTTTCGGGATTTTTACTGAGTTTATCACGCACGAGGAAAGTAATAACAGAGTAGAATCAGAGAAAGCAACTCACAGAGAAGAAGGACAATAAATTCATGTGGTCTTCAGCGAGTGAAAAGGCATGATTTAAACACCAGCAGCATGCCCTTTGAAAGGTAACTTTTATATCATAGTATCTGATACAAGTAAGCTGTATTATCAGGATAGAACTCAGCTGGACACAGATTGAAGAGAATTCGAGTGAATGCCAAAAGAAAGACCAAATTATGTTTGGCATAAAATTTTAAAATGTTAGTACTGTAAATAAAATGACATAATGAGTCAAATGACTATTTCTGTTAGCATTCAAGAAAGTCTCACCATAGAAGGATACACAAAGGAAGATGTATGATTCAAATATAAACAAACTAGTAAATATTGTCACAGCAGAACTTGACTTTTCCTTTTCTAAAACAATAATGGCAATGTTAGTGCAAGGATTGAGTTAATCCTCATTAAACTGAGAGCCAGTGCTGGCTTCCATAAGACAAAAATGGGTACAGAAGTGCAGCTCACCTTAGTTTATAGGGATTTCAGCTATTTCTGTTAATCTATGTAATGTTTAAAATGTTCTGCATAAGCAGAAGATACCACAGCCTTTTGTTGCCAGAGATTAAGTCTGTCTGGCTCAGGGTACCGCTCCCATGGCAGATTTCTTCATTTGCCCCAATGGCTCCTCAGCACCCGGTCAAAATTCCCTTGTTTCTAATAGAAAATAATCTTCTTTATTTCACATAACAGATGTCTGATTCTGCTCTAGTTAACAGGGAAACGTTTTCTGCCGAAAAAAAATCTTCTTTACTCACAAAGTCCCATATTTGTTTAATAAACTTTTGTTTTCTCCATGTTGTCTTCCAGCCAATCCCTTTGGAGACATGCAGAAAAAGCAGCATTCAATAAAAGCCTATCACCACGAATTAACATACCTCAAACACTAAATATCAAGAATCAGGCATGCAGTTAATTGCTGACAGTTAATCCACAGAGGGAAACAACTCACCAAAGTTCAGTCTAATCATGAATGCATTCAGGGAAATTATAATCTACTCATGATGATTCCATGTTGAGAAACAGACTCTGAACTCACTGAGTGAATTATTCATTCTGGATGGTCTGCAAGTGCTACAGCAGTCATAATTTTTCTGGCATGTCGCTGAAAGAAATGCAATTGCATTTCCTTGCAAATGCAAATGTAAATGTAAATGCAAAGGCAATTGCAAAAATGGGATCAGAATTAGCTGTCTTCGCCATTACAGTGCAAGTGATCACAGTGACTTAAGAATAAACTGCTTGTCTACAGGCTAACATCAAAAAATGTACAGTAAAACTTCAGCCTGTGGTTAAATGTTCATCTTCAATTATATAAACCTGCCCAAATAGTCAGAAATGCAGCCCCAAAGTACAGCTCTTCACTCACCTATTGATCACAGAGAAATAGGATCAATGGTTTTTCATTTCTCAGCCTTTCCCAGAAGGTTTCCCTGTGACCACAAGGATGTGCTACCTTACCTTGTTTTTCCTCTCAAACTTTGAACAGTCAACTTGATATTGAATTCCTGGAAAACTATCTATCAATACCAAGCCAAACAGGAGTTAGTATTTCTTTAGGAAATTCACTACACCTCTAACGAAACAAAGCTTATTTAAAAAAAAAATAGACCCTGTCCTTGGAGCTTTAAGCTCAGAAATTCTTCCAAACCAAAATTTCTGGAGGATTTGAGTATTTGCTAAATACGTGGACAATCTCAGGGAACAGTATTTGGGGTATTTTGAGGAAAACTCACTTTCTGCTACTATTTTCTATCAGATAAGGATTTCTAGCAGGTGCAGTGTTTCTGTTTTAGTAAGGACATATAGGAGGGTTTTAAACCACGTATCTCATGTGTGTCTTATATGACAAAAATACACATCACAGTGAAGTAAATACCTTCTATTTAGTAATGATACGTAATGTGTCACTCCATTTTAAATATGATCTGTATGTCTTCTGGTTCTTATTCTACAAAACATGAAGGAGCACTAGAGAGCTCACAAAATACCTAGAGAAGAAGCAGGTCTGTCTCTAGCAGGTCTCATTCTCCTTTTTTCAGGAGGCAAGGCTGAGGTTAATGCATTGTAGAAACATCTTTCTGAAAAACAAGGTAATGTCCAGCCATTTCCACTAAGGCTTAAATCGTTGCTTTCCTTATTCCCGGAGGAAAGCTAAGCTAATGTCGCTTATATGGTGGGAGCTGTTTTCCTCTCTGGTTATTCACAGACATGACTTGGGATCACAAGATAGTCCAAGGCCCAATTTACAATAAACCCTCAAAAACCCTAAAAACCACACTCGCCCTCACTAGTCAAGCTCAAAAGCCTCAAAATACATACATGTGAAACATTTTTTTAGTATCCGCTTCTGTTTGTTTATTTGTAACTGCTGAATAAAATCAAGTTCTGATCCCTAATTATTTTCATTTCCACTGTTTACTTCATCAACAACATATAGCAGCGCTAGTCCATTTTTTCCTTGGTTATTTTTTCTAAAACAACATTTAATACAAACATAAAAACACACTTAATAAGTAATTAAAACCCACATGATTCAATAGTCACCCCTACAATTTGTTTCTATACCTGCATATGACTGTATGGTCAAGTGAACTTGGGGAAAGGGAATCTAGTCTTGTGCTTAGTTATAAATAAATTAAGGTTTCGTGAAAAATGCAGGCTGTTTTTTTAAGTATGTGTGGTGAGAGTATTTCCAGACCTTTGAGTTCAGAGTCTGGCACATTTCTAGCTGGAAGTATGGGATTTTTCTGGCACACTTCTCCTGGCCCCTCACTAACTACTTTTTAAATAGGTTACTTAGCAAAGCCACTAAGGACCTTTTCTGTCCTACTTACTCACACTAAGTATTTCTTTACTCATGTGGAATAGTCCTACTGGCTGTAATGGGTTGATTTATAAGAACAGTAGTGAGAGTGAACAAAGGAGCAGGATCAAACCATTAGTGTTTCCCATCAGCCTCACTCAAAAGTATATGCTTAACGCTGAGAATGTAAAGGAATCTTGATTTGCTTACTCTGGAATTTCTAAAGACACTTAGAACTGCCTTTCCAGGCAACTTGGCTTTCCAGAATAGCTTTTTTTTTTTTTTCTTCTTAGAATTAATTTAAGTGGTTCGAACCTGGTCTGGGACAGTTCGTTCCTAGAAATAGAGTTCAGTGGGGTTGGATGCCAAAGACCTGTCCTCAAAGGAAAACAGCTGGGAGCAGCCTGATGTACCTTAAACGATATGTATTAATATAAGGCAATGTTAAATATCATGAGACAAGAAGAAATATATACTTACAAAGGTACAGTGAGGATCATGTCTGACACTTTGTTGGCTTCAACATCATCTATATTGGATGAAAGAACTCTTGCGGCTCCCCAGAACATGGGATGGAGAACTGTAACCAGGATTCTGGGCATGGCAACTGTTCATGTAGATAGTACAATTTCATAAGATATTTAGTATTATATACTATGATATATATACACATCATAATTTTACAACATAAGAGACAATATAAGCTAAATATTTTCCAACAAACATATATAATATATAGAATAGAATAAAGGATACATGTATTTACATATATATATAAAAAAGTATATAAAATTCTGTTTATATGACGAATAACATCTTGCCATACAAACGTTTTTCAATATCTCTGGTAGGCTTTTACCTAAGACTTGATATTTAGAAAGTCCACATTAAATATTCGAAATATTTTAAGACAGCAGAAGAAAGCAAACCAGAGACCCTGTTAAAACTAAGACAAAGGTGCTTATGGGCTCATAGTGAAGGGAGAATCATGATTTCAAGGAGAAATGTACCATTGCTCCTCTGAAATTTTTCCCCAGAATGTTCAAATGTATAGTTCCATGATTTTTTTTTTTCCCCACAACCTTGCTGTGTTGAAGATGATCAATAAATGAAGCAGAAAACTATGAAAAGAGAAAGAATATTTTCCTGTGATTAAACCATTAGATAGAAACCGAACCAAGGTACAAAATGTAGACCTCTGATGAGATGTATCCTTCTGGAAATACTCAAGAGGCTGAAAAACATTAAGTCATTTTTGCCTGTCTAGTATTGAACTTTTTCCTCTACCTTTTTTCCCCAAAATGTCTGATTCATTCACCTCATTTTCAGTTTGAATGGAGTTAAATGCCGTCACCATTTCAATTTTTTAATTAATTTTCCATTCTGCTTAACAAAGCAATCTAGATACTTCGAAATTTGAATTAATAAAGTTTTGTCTCAATGGGTTGCCTACTAGGTACTTCACTACCCATCCTATCTTTCACCTGGCTGACTAAGCTAATTTCTTTCTTTGTTTTACACAGATGTTGTTTAATGTTTTTCGTTCTTTTCAATTCATGCAAATATAAATCTGGTTATTGTCTTCACCGTTTTCCAGACTGATTTCGAAATATATTTAACCTAAAATACTTAACTAAGTTGCACTTGCATAGCTTTATCCATTTAGGTTAATATTGACTTAATATATTTTGAATGTAGACAAGTTTTCTCTTTGAATAAAGTAGAGACCTCTTGTTATTAAAAAGTGTCGTTTCAGTGATGGCTGAAAGATGCAAAAAAGCATAAATGACCTGAACTTATCTATTGTGTTTCATTGTTCTTTCAGGTTGGCATTATCCTTGCAGGATAAATAATTAAACAGTGATAAATTGAGTCATAATGCCATTTAGTGATTAAATAGTGACATTAAATTCTTAGGCTCATGTCGTGACTCATAATTATTAGTAATCTAGTCAAAACAATTTGTTACTCAGAGCTAAAGGGTGAAACCCAGACTTTTTCTGCTGCTTCATGCTATGATGAATTTCTTCCAAAATGCGATAAAACTATAACCTAGAATGTTTGTTTTACAATAAATGCATTAATGCACTCATGTCTGTTATTGACCATTTTCATATGAAAAAATCTGAAATTAAGTTAGTTCTTATAAGGTTCGGTGCATAACAAGAAAATTGATAAAGGTGATAGAACTGCAGAAGTTTAAGTTGTACCTAACCAGTAAAAGCTGATACTGAATCTATCAGAAACACAAACAAATCCTGCGTCTTGTTTCTTAGTGCTTTGAAATATTTACTTCAAGAAAAGGTTGAGAAAATGCAAGCATGAAATTAACTATAAAATTCTTACCTTTAATTTATACAGCTTTTCTACACGATCTCTTCCGTATAGGCACTTGTGCAGTTCTAATGAACTTTCTCAAGCTAGTTCTCTCAGAAATTGTTCTGAAAAATATTGCAAGAGTAAGTAAAGAATCTGAATAAGTGTTCTGCTAGGGAGAAATCAGAAGAGATTCTGCGTTTATAAAAAACTACAATAAAAAAAAAAAAGAAAAAGAAACTTTTGCATGAAGAGAGATAACAATGTCGCTTTATTTCACCCAATATTGTTGCTATTAATATTATTAAAACTAGTAACGCTAATCAGCCTCTAATTTGCATTATAATACCAGCATTCATTCTACATTTAATGTTATTCCAAATTTTATTATTACAGTTTAGCATCATTGGAACTTGCAAGACACAGAGAGTCTTATGAATCTTTTTTCAAGGTTTATTTGTCTGTAAATTCAAATGGTGCTTCTGTAAACGAGATTATCACGTTTGGAAAGAATGGAATTGAAAAAATACCTCGCTTCTGTTGCTTCCAAATACAGCTAAACAGTGAACTAGGCTGTGTAAATAGGATTTAAGTACAGCTAGAAGGTATTGCATACCTTATAGAGTCAAGATATAGGGCTTCCTTTACATTCCAACTTCTCTTTGCTGCTGTGATGATGAAAAATCATCATAGACCACAGACTTAATTGAACAACGAAGGGAAAATAATGAGGTGCTGTTTTGCCTGTTGAGTCTGCAGGAGCTGCATCGCGACACCTGATGGATGACACCCACACAAAATAGTTTTATCTTCATCATTATGTACTAAAGATGTCCAGTCTACATAACACTGAAAATGCAGAGTTGTTCGGCAACAAAAAACAAAACTGGACTTCTCTGGAAATTAAGGAATGGCTGAGTCTATTTCTCTGTCTCATAAACACATACACCATATTTGCTGTGGGGGATGAAGGGAACAGTGGATTAAAACATCTCCTTTTGTTGTTGAAAATACAATTCAATACTTTATTTTAAAGTTCTTTGCAGAATCTTCTTTTATTTCAGCCACGTACTGAATGGTTTAGAAAATCTGACTAATTCAAGAAAACACACAGGAGTGCTGGTTCTATTATAAATCCTTATCACAATAAAGATCAAATTGACACTCTCTTCTATCCAGTTTCTCCTTGTTTGAAACTGCAAAGGGTTCTCGAGCTCCTTCTTCTCATGATTAAATTTGTTTTCTGCCATGCAATTACATTTTAAAAATTCTGTTCAGTAAAATATTTCTCACTACATTACAGTAAATTTCAGCCAGTGTCACACCAACACATGATTCATATTAACAAATGCTGCTGCTGTCGCTGGCTGCCTGTTGATCAGCTTTGAGCTGCAAACGGGGAATCAACTTGGCTTTTTTCTCTCTCCCTCAGAGTTATATCCTTCCCCACATTGTGAAAATAAAACTGCCATAAAGATATAGGGAATAAAGATATTGCAGGTGATACGCTAAGCCTTGTCTCACTCCTGTTATCAGACAACAGCTTTGCTCTGTGTCCGTTGTTGATATGTTTGACATCTGTCACAAAAGCGCGGTGGCCTTTTCCCCTTTTCTCCGTTAAAATCGCCATCACGAGGAGGCTCAGCTGACACTCGGCCCTTTATCTCAAAGATCCACTGACTTTTTAAAGATCTCTTAGGCTGCTCTTTTTTTCTTACAAGCTGTTTCTATCAGAAAAAATTCTTCTAACCAAGAGGAGAAGATGAAGAACCATGGGAAATACCCCAAATATACACAACGAACCACCTGACAAAATTTGCTGGTAGGAGTAAAAACTGAGAATAAAGTGACAGAGCCTGAGCACCTGCTCTGTGTGGTTGAGTGACAAGGATCACACTCACTCCCCTCCATCACTTCCTTCATCTGACATTTTTCTTTGGAGAAGCCAGATGCTCACATTAGAAAAAATAAGGTCTTTTATTAATAATCAGGAAAATGTGTGCCTACAGGTTTGAGCTGATAGTTGTTCTTCCTTCATCTGGTTTAGCTCTTCACACTGTATTTTAATGTGCTGAAGTTTACTAGTTTCTAATTCTTCGTTTAAAATGAAATCAGTTTATCAGAGTCAATGTGCCCCACAGATAAAGATAGCTGGGGGAAAAAAAAATATATAGGACAATTTCTGAAGACAGGCATTTATCTTAGAAAAAATTGATATGAGCAAACATAAGTGCAAGTAGTTTAGTACCCAGAGTTTGCAGAAGTGCAGGCAAACAACTTTTTTCACTGTGGTTGCTGGGGTATGTTAGATTATCCCATGCACTGAGAAATATCCACTACAGGTTGCAGAGTGTCCATCAGAATCAAAGGTAGCCTTGGATTTCCATATTTTCCCTTCTCATCCCCTATTACTTCTCTATATGTTTCTGACCATAGGAAATCTTTCATGGAAACTCTCACACTGTAATTGATCTCTACAAAAGTTATCAGTCCTCTAGGAGCAGGTTCTTATTCATATCTTTACATGTTTAATGAGTTGCTTTCAGAAGATTATTCCTGAAATTTCTACATTTGTAGATTTTCATTCAAAACGAAACTTTAAAATGTGCGTTGCTGTTTATAAGTAAACAGCATAGTTGCCACAGATGAAGGCAATTAAAAAACTCCTAATACCTGATTTGAAGCATTCAACTTCACATCAGTAAACATTTTTTTCCATAATCTGGCTGTTCAGATATTCTATGGCTTTCTCATAATCAAAAGAAACATAGGTCTTTAATTTCTTTAATGAGATAAAGCTTAGCAGGGAAAGGGAATAAAAGGAATAAAGCAACAGACTTGAATTAAAAATGAAAAAAAAATCTCTTTCCTCCTAAACCAAACCCTACTGGAGGTCTAATTTTTCTTTCTACCCTTGTTAAACTAAGATATATCTGGCAAAATATGAATATTTCAGAAAAGAATTTCCTAGCTCTAACTCTGTAACTCACCCTGGTAGCTGGTCAGGGGGACAGGACGGTGTTCAGCCCCAAGAGGGAAGCTACACCAGTATAGACTAGCTGTGGTCTCTGCAGAATTTGCAACCCTAGGTATCTTGAAGGCATTTTTTTGCTTGAATTGTGTATACACACATACAAAGGAAAATGTTTTTTTATCTCGGCTGGGGACCGTGATCCTGACCCCTCATGGCTGGACCAGCTGGTGGAAGTGAGGAGCAGAGCCTCTTCACCTTAGTCCATCAGATGCATTCACCCTCCTAGCGCTTCAGTGTGCCAAAAAACTCCCGTCACCCAATCAAAACCGCTTCTTCGTTCCTATGTTGTCACTTTAGAGCCATCCCTCCACAGGCAACTGGGAGGTTCCAGCTTTCCTTTGGCGGCACAGAGATGGGAATTTGTCCTACTCATTTTGTGAATTTATATCCCGTAGTCATGCAAACTAAATTGCATGTTGTTTCTAGAGATTTGTGCTTTGGTTCCCCTCAGGAGTCAAGATGTGATATGTCAACTGTTTCTGCCTATTACTTATCTCTTAATGACCTTTCAGAAGTGTAGAGCATATAAGCTTTCTTTAATTATTACTTGCAATATTTGAGTAGTTCCGCTGTGAACAGTATTAGGATCCTTCGAGCATCTGGCCTTTTATTTTAAGTGAATTTAATCAACACTACTTCTACTAAAATAGATTTTTTTGATTAAAGGCAAGATCACCGAAAGCAATTATTTATTTTTTTTATCTTCACAAATTATTTACTCTGTAAGCCTAAAATATATATTTAATGATGCTGAATCATAGAAGATCACAGACAAGGCATCTGAAGGAAGAGACACAGTTCATATCTACACATTAAAGTGTATGTTATGCTCTATGATGCTAGGAGTTTGATCAACCATAAAAAATAGACATAAATGTGAAATTTCTGAAGAAAAAAATAATGAAGTGGGTAAGAGTAATACATAACTCCAGATGAAATTCCCTCTTTTTTTGTTTTCCGTTGGCTGATGTATGAGAAAACTTGTACCTAACTCAGCAACACCTAATCACTGTTCTCCTCACATCTCAACTGTGATTGCGTATGAGGTACAGAAATTTAAGAGGAAAGAGATTACATACACAGATAATTGAATTTATATAGGCAAATTGAGGAAATGTTTTTGAAAGATGCAAACCAAAGAACAAATTTCCACAAAACTTCACACAAGAACTTAGTAAAAAAACTGAAAACTCAACAAGTATTCCCTCATTACCAACATGTAAGTCTGAGAGGACATGAAAAATGCTGCGAGAATCTTTACCAGACCAGTGACCAGTCAGGTCAGAAGAGAAAGCAGAGTTATAAATAAATTCACACAAAGACACGAACATTTGGCCACCTTCAAAAAAAAAAAAAGAATTAAAATGCTTCAGTGATTCAAAATTAGCTTTCCACAGACAGTTTCCTCAGCTATATAATTCATGAATGGTCTCTCTCAAAATCTTTTCACTTGACAAAATGAGAATAGTCTATCTTCTGAACAACGTTTTTGAACTGCAGATATGGCAAATAATCCCGGTGCGTTTTCCGTGGGGAAAGGGGAAGCGTGGGCTCTGTTCTACCTCCAATGAACTAACAGGAGTTTTGTCCTGGACTTCAATGGAAAGAAGATGAGATTTCATACCTTTAAAGAGAGAAGAGTATCAAAGTGGACACCACACAATACGCAGATGTACTAGAAAGTAATTATGTATTGTAAAGAGCGAAATATAGGCCACTGTTCTTCTGGTGTAATTTCCCATTCTGTTTCATATCTCAGCATCGCCCACTCACTGTTCCTGCATAATGAAGCTCAAGTTCCCTCCATCACTTTGTGATCTGCCATTCCTCCTAAGATGTATTATGTATACAAATGATTATACTTAAGAAAACTTTTGTTCTGAAAAATCTCATCAAAATAAAGTACTTATCAAATGAAATAATTAGTTATGCTACTTGATGTACAACAAAACACAAGTCTGCTTTGGTGTAACCATCACCATTTCTTCAATGCCTAAGGCCTTTTATACACACGGCTTTGGAAAAATTTGGCTTTTAAAACTTTTGAAGTAATTAAACTTCATTTTTGAAGGCTCCTGATCAACTTAACAGGTCTTTTTCAAGAAAAATAATTGATGGATCTACTTCTTTTTTAAGATATTAACTGTCAGAAACTTTGCAGACTGAAAGGGGCTGAAAGAAGTCACGTAAGAGAAGAAGAATTTACATGGAAGTTTTACGGACAAACCAGTTACCACCTAAGACCTGAGCTGGTAAATTTTTGGATGCAGCTCCTTTCATTTTATCCTCAATATCACAAATCCCACGAAGATCAAGTCCATCCCTAAGAGGTTAGAATTCTACTCTGCACGTGAATCATGTTTCTTAATCCACCCCCATCCCAGGGGATTCTGTACCCCAAGGGACTGCGTACTAGAGACAGAACTGGTGTGCTCCTGTTTAACTGGCCTGAGGAGCCAAATATCGGGCCAGACTAGGGCTAACGCTGTCTCTATTTTACCTTTTTTTTGGTCACAGTCAGGATGATTTGCAGTTATTAAAGTTCTCCGGGAACTTGAAAAGCTTCTGGATAATTAGACAGTCAACTTTAAAGTAGTTAGTTGAGTCAGCTACAGTTTTATCTAAATCGTATTGAAGCGTCCTGTAATTCAATAAAAGTGACTTGTGGAGATAAAAAACGGAATACTGTTTCTTGTTGGGTTTCAAGTATGCAAAGTCTACAGTTTTAAGGTGTTTGAGCAAGGGTATACCAAGCAGTTTAATAATGACGTTCATTGACTTCACGTATTCAGCAGTTTCCAAAGGGCTCATCCTTTTAGTGAAATCAAAGCAAGAACATTAAGACTTCCCGTGAAGTTCTCAGTACTCCAAGAACTGCTTCTTCACTTAAGCTGATAAAACTGTCACCTTTTGGGTGTTTTATTCAGCTCCATTTTCAGATGGGAAGTCAAACATTCAATCCCAAATGCCCTTGGAGCAAAGAACTTACACGCCCTGTTGCTTTGTGATGACTGTGTTGTCAAAATAAATGACTACAGCATTGTGAATATATTTCAAACAGAATAAATTCATTGTGTAGAGCTAGTGCCACAGCAATGTGAAATCTTCATGGGAAATATATGGAAGAAACCTGAGTGCACAAGTAGCTGTTTCCTGGTTAGGCAGGACATAATTTTAAGAAGTCAGTTAAATTTCATTCCCGTACCATTTCTTTAAAGCGCAGGTAAATTTCTTCTTGTGTGCAATACGTGTATAACCAAAAGAAGAATAATTAATCTGAACACACCTTGTACATTCTGCTTATGGATCCACAGATGTGTTTGGGAACACACTGGACAGCACCGAGCTGCCACATGGCAGTAGAGGTTTGCTCACTGCACAGATGCAGTGTGGGCACACACAGGAAAACAATGGAAAATTGTTATTTTTCTAGTAAATTAAATCATACTTTAGATAAATAACATCATCAATAGCAGCTAAGCACACTAACTGCTGCATTTCTTTGCATAAAGACAGTATGTCACTTTTGTTAGAAACATAAACCTATGTTGCCATATTCAGTGTTATGCACAAGTCATTTCAAACAGTAGCTATGCGCTTACTTATTGAGCCTTCACTTTTACTTAGATTTTACTTACATTTTCAAAGCAGCTGAGCTCTTAAGTGCCGTCTTGCTTGCCTGCTTGACAGTTCAGAATGGTTTCAGTCACCCTTTCTAGTCCTCCATGGGTAACTTTTGCCTTTCTGCCATGATACTTAGATTTTTTTTGAATGTAAAACCAGGGCTTGTGGTTACTGTTCAACTTCTGAATGCTGCTCTTGGCTCATATTTGTCACAGTAATAAATTTCAGTTCCAAGCTGGTGACTGAGTTTTCAGACAGGCCACCTGAAAAAATCATATAACTGTTATTCCTTCCAATCCTGCAGTGGATACAAAAGGTTTTGAACCTCTTCCTCCCTTCCTATTAGTTGTTCTCAAAAGAAATTTGCCCTGCTCATTATTAACATTTACTATCAGGCTTTAGGTTATTGCATTTTTTTTTTCATTAATCAATAGTAAAACCAAGACCTTTAATTATCAAACTTTGGTTCTATTGAAGGAATTCTCTTATCTTTAGTTCCTCCCAGTTAAATTACTCTAATATCCTGTCTTCTACTTAAACTGAACAACTGTTGACCTCCATCTTGTGCAAAATTGTACTAATATCACAGCGAAAAAAACAAAACCACAGTCTTCCAAGAGGAAACATATTAACATTATACTCAAGTTCATTTTTCTCTTGACCAACATGGTCCTTTAAGCAATGACTTCTTGAGGTGATTGAACGTTTATAATATCGGTTTATATTTATCATTTCTGGACTGTAATTTCTCTATTCATTCTACAGGATACAGTTTCAAAATTGAACATAAACATTATGGAAATAGGATTTCTTCAAGTTCAGTTTTCAGAATAGATTCACTGACACCGGTCATAGGAATCTGAAGAGGTAAGACTGAAGTCCAAAACAGTGTAAATTTAGTGTTAAACCTAGATATTCTATAGAATACACATGCAGAGTGTGAGAATTGAGCTAATTAAAGAATGAAGCTGAGGAAAGAAAATTGAAAGAAATTGAAGAAGAAACAATCTTAATTACAAACTCTTGCAGAAAATAAGTAGAATCATAGAATCAGTTCAGTTGGAAGAGACCTTCAGGATCATCGAGTCCAACCATAGCCTAACCTCACTCTAGCACTAAACCATGACCCTAAGAACCTCAAAACATGAAACAGTTTGATAGGATTTAGTACAAGAGACAGGTCAGGAAAAGACTTTACCATCTACTTGTTCCTGCATATGTGTTTAGCAGCCATACGCACCTGAACTTGAAATAGACACAGACTTTATTTTCCCTTTAAAATTATTTTAACTAAATAACCCACACTCACGTATAGAGGGAGCAGCAGGTGACTGACATCTCCCAGATAATTTTCCTCAAATGCGAAACAATTCAGCCAATCTCCAACTTCTGTCCTCGGAAGAGTGATTCCAACATATGGGAAGAACAAGGAAATCAGAACTTCACAAAGCCATGACTTGCTTTAGGAAGGTCTTCTTCAGATCTTGCAAACATAGCTCAGATCTTCTTTTGACTTTTAAGAAGCTATCTGAACAATCTTTTCTCTAAAGCTATCAGTTATTAAAAGGTCAAGACAACGTAGCAGTCCTAGAGGGAGAGATCAATTAGGAATGCATGCTGGTTAGGAGATTAAATTTCAAAAGCTGTTCATGATAAAATAATATCTTTGAGATAATGTATGCCATCACACCCACCGAACTGTTTTAATTCTGTAGTGGTTCTATGAACTTCTCAAAAGGTTCTTGAAGAAAAAAATGAGTTAAACCCTTTGAATTGAAATAAATTAAAAATCTAATGAAGAAACGAAAATGTAAGAAACCCAGTATCTTTTACCAGGCTCTCATTAATGTTTCCTATGTAGACATTATGCTAATACGAGAATATTGCCCTTTGGATTGGCCCACCTTTAGTTTCTGTCAGGAGTTCCTCCTATCAACTAAGGCTTCAGTTTATCAAGATGGTTAAGCATGTACCAAATTTGATTGATCTGTCAACAGATGTTCAGATTTTTAAGGAACTGGGAATCTTTGCTATCAGCCAAAATAACAACAACAAACCACAGCAGACAAACAAAACAAAAGGCAAAATCAAAACCAAATCCAAACCAAAAAAGAAATACAAATCCCCACCCAAACCTCAAACAGAGTCTGGATTTTTAGTTCCCTTCTTGGATGAATCTATATTCATGGATTTCAACTTTGTTGAGAAAAGAATTCCCAGCAATAACAACAGGCTTTGTATCCAGATCCTAATCCTTCTCTTTAATTAAAAATGCTGTGCAGGAAAAAATACCAGGAGAATATAAAAACAGGACAGCAAAAAATTTGATACACTTACCAATACAAGCCTCATTTTTCCTCCAGTTGCTGCATCACTTTATAATATTTTCTTGTTTCTCTCTAAAATATTTTTGTGCTTTCCCAGCTGAGAATATGGATGGAGAAAATCAATAGAAAAGTAGAGTTTCTGCTGATATATAATGGGGTAAACAATCTATTCTAAACTCTTCTTAACAGGCAGCTCCTCTGAGATGTACTTGGCAGATGCTTCTCAATCCAGATAAAATATATCCCATTATCCTATTTTCATGAGGTAGTCACTTGGCTCCTCAAAGATTCATACCGCTTCTCAGCTGGAAATTTCTTATTCTGTAGGGAAATGGCTTTCCTTAAGGAAACATGTACAGAAGAGGGACTCTAAAAAAAGGCTTAGAGAATTGATTTAAAGGAAATTAATACCTTCAAGACCTGACTGAAGAGAGTGTGCCAGCTTCTCCAAATCAAAAATTGAGGATCTTACACAAAGATTTATTAACTTTACATATTATGTTTTATGATTCTGCTTCTTCCTTCGATAGGACAAAAACGTTTCTATCCTATTGGGGAGACTAGGACACCTGACTCAACCATGCAAGAGATGTTTTGGGTGAGACGGCTGAACTGAAAAAATTTTAAAGAGGAAGAAAATACGTTGCAAGTTGAGCAATTGGGATCAACCAGAAATGTTGAAAGCGTTGGTGAAGCTTGTTTCTTGTGACACCTTTAACACCATGGCAAGCAGATTGACCAAGTTGTTCTGTCTGCCAGTGTTCTTTCTTGCAGGGTGTTTTCTACTCATCTTCACTGTACTTTTGTAAGTAGATAAAAATTACAACTGAAGTACTAGTAGCTAAAATGGCAGATTAGTGGCAGTTCTCAAGACTGAGATTTATCTAATTCACATGATCTGCTTCTAAGTTTCTAAAGAACCTCATGTCCAAGGTTAAGCACGTGTTTATGTGACTTTTTGAGAACTGGGATATTTTCCGGAACTGCTTGCTGCGGTACTTAAAATTCGGCATCTGCATCAAGGTACCTACTGATTATAACTCTTGCAAATGTGCAAATGCAGTCCTAGTTGATGCAAAATGGATTATAGATGCCTATCTTAGATATCTAATACTGAAAGCTTGTCCTTGGGGGACTCAGACAAGCACAAAGTCATATTAATAGCTTTCTATCATCTTTTAGAGATGAAAACTTGAAGAGCATTCCCAGGCAAAAAGGACCTGAAGCATTCAAGAAACACTTTAAAACCAAGATTAGAAATGACAGGTTATTCTCACAATCATCTGTCAGCTCTCCAGGGGATACTCTGTCTTCTGCTTTTCATAATCATAAAAGTTAAAGAATTGCAAATGGAAGATTGAGAACAAGCTTTCCATCCTTGGGCTGTGTAAATCAGACGTAACTCCACTTTACTAACCTCTTCTAAAAACAACAATGGGGATTTTTCAGATGGACTGTAGAATTAAAATTAGGGCATTGCTCATTATAACTCCTATCTGCTAAAACCATATGCATCCAGACCCTTGGTTGCTACATACACCAGAAGTTTAATTTCACCTGGAACTCTTGGCACATTATTGATTCCTAAAATATTAAACTATATCCACCACAATTTATTCAGTCTTTTAACCTCTGTGTCAAAACAGGTGCACGTCTCTTGTAGAAGTTCATAAAGATGTGCAAATTATGAAGATTTTCACATTTTAATGTTAAACTACTATTTTCAGAAAATGGAACACCTGTTATTTTGTGTGTGCAAAACTTCAGAAACAATTACCTTTCAGGACTGGACACTGCTTTGGATTGAGGCTGTCAGAATTGCCTGTATAGCCCTCTTGCTGTAATAGATGCGAAATTCATACTCTAATTTCCATAAAAATAGATTTTACAGAGTAACTGTTCTGGGATTTATTAGATTTTCCTGCAAAGCATTATAATTATCTCATACATCAACCATAACTAGTGCTTATTATAAATGCCAGTTGCAATCATTTCTTGATTTTGTTGACGTTCTAAGAACAGTGCAGTTATACTTCAGTTTACTTGGAAGAAACTAGCTCATATGATTACATACCGTGAGTTTACTTCATTGTATTTAAATTAATGATAAACTTCAAACTTTTCATCATTTTAAGTTTCACTGTCGCAGAAAGTTATAGCACATATTAAACGTATTAACACAAAAGAAAGCTCAGGGGTGTTTTACCACTCACTCTTTTTACTCCAGAACTGTTTGTGTAATACAACGTTGAGTTTGAAAAGAGTGTAAAGCAGAGATATCTGAATTTTCCCACTAATATTTAGACTGAGAAGAAAATGTATATACTAGTTAGTCTAAGCAAAAGTTTCAGCTAAACATCCTCCTTGGGTCCTTTCTGTCTGAATTATCCCATGATTTGCTTAATGTTTAATCTTTGCATGACTACACAAAAATTCAGCTCTAAGAGCCTAGTGCAGTAAATACCCTTAAAAAAAAACCAAACAGATGCAATAGTACAAGACAGGAAGAAGCAGCTAGTCTCTGTATAAAAGTTTAAATATTGCTTCCTAGAGCAGTTCTATAAAATATCCTGACATTTCAAAATATTTTTCTGTTTGGCAGAGAACTGAAAGTCCAACAGGTTTGGAATGTTGGGGTTTGAAACGGAGCAACCAGAAATTCTTTATGTTCTCGGATGTCGTATTCAGTCTGCTGTGGAGGCTGTTTCTTACCTCATATCGCATTCATGATTTGTATATAGACTTTCTATACGCACACTGTAAACTGTTTACGTATTCATTGCCTTACCCACACTTTTGTTATGTTGCTACAGAGGGCAGGTAAATTAATGGTTTAAGATGAATACATGTCCTTACTCTGTGATTTATGTGAATGTGGTTTTGCTTCTTATACGTAGTTTCTTTCTAAGTATGGACCACAAGAGATAATTTAATTCTACTGGAGATGCAGAGTTGCAGTTTGGGAGGACTCGAGCAGGTCGGTCATAGTTCCATTTGGAACATTGTCTTCCCTTCCGCTTGCTGCACCTTCTACTCACAACAGATGTAGGGCTGGTAGGTTTTAATATCAAGTGAGACACATAGCTCTTTCTAAAGTATTTGTATCAGTGTTTCCTTTTCATGAGCTGGATTGTTCTTCTTAGTTTTAGAGAATTCACGTACTTCACAAATAGAGAAAAGGTTCTAATAACTGCAGTCCTTTTTTTTTTTTTGCATAAATATTGTATTTTTGCTTTTTCAGTGATTGCTTTGAGTCCAGAACAATTTCACTATATTCTGGAGAGTTTTTCATACGAGTACCATGGAAATTATACTTTGACTGCTTTGATATATGATGCTGTCTCGTACACTTAGCTCAGTTCCACACTTTTGCAGGGGTCTCCTTGCTTGTTGTCCAGGTAGCCAGACAGAATGATGAGTTTTCCTGGAGAGCCTGACCTCATATGCTTTGATCTTAGTTTTGTTCTTGCCTTGGTAGATTTTTTCCCTGAAACGAAAGCTTTTTAACAGTGTTCTCTCTTAGACCACCACCACCTTCAATTCAAACAGTTTCTCTTAACTGGAGCTACTGGTCAGACTTTGCACGTGTGAACACCACTCCAAGACTGACATTTTAGGCTTGTCATTTATCTGTTCCACTAAAGAAAATGTTTACAGAAAAGATACTAGCTCCCCAAATGAGCTCAGTGAAGGTAGGCAATATATATTTAGAGCTAATTTTTTTATTATGTATTTTCATTTGGGTCAAGACAAAAGACGTTTGCGAATTTTCTCTCTCTGGGATGAAAAATTGCTTGAAGGTGCTAGAAAAAAAGACCAATATATACAAATGTCTGGACCAAAACAAAGATGAAAACCAGCATCTCGTGTAGCTCACCCTTAAGAACATCCCTCTGATTGTCTGGCCTCTTACTGAGATCTTTGGACAGAAAGCCCTCGCTACCTCAGTCGTAGATAGATGTTGAGCAGGTAGATTAGGGACATAAGGAAAAAAACTCTTTACTGTGACAGTGACTGAGCACTGGAACAGGTTGCCCAAAGAAAGCCGTGAGCTCCATGTCTAGCAGTGAGGTTTACCCAACTTGAAGCAGCCGGTTGAGCTACAAGACCTTCCTTGATTACATGCTTTTCTGTTTGAAATACCTCTGACTTCTAGATTAACAGATCATTCAAAGAAATCTCAAATTTAGTCAAATAAACCATCGTTGCTGTTAATCTCGCTGGATCTGGGTGACACCAGGTCTTTGGCTCACTGGGTGTCCATCAGTTATATTTTCTTACTTTCTCTCCTCAAGATACTCACAATTTGGGTATTCTTGTTAGTTTTATATCGTGACATAAATATGTTTTTCCAGAAATTTTCAGGAAGGAACTGTGACGGTAATCTCAGATAGAAACACTGTCAAATGCTGAGAGTCACAACATTTGCACTTCCGTAACTATAGAGCAGAAGCAAAGAAAGGTGAAGAGGAGAATAGGCCATAACCTAGTTTGTGCTTTAGCAAAGCAATTTATAAATACTACATTTCTATGAGGAAAGAACGGAGAGTTTTAGAAAGTCTCAGAGGTAATTAGCCAGAGAGTTTCTGGTACTTGATTGATTGCTTTTTGAAAAACATTAAAGCCCCCAGAGCTGCAACAAAGTTAAAAGCTTAGGTCTAGACATGAGGTCATCATTCTTCATTATCACCTTATGTGAGGAAGTATAAAAGTGATGCACTTGTGATTGAAACCAAAGCACTTATTGATATAGTTCTCCACCGTAAACCTCCCTCTTTCCTCTGTCTGCTATGTAACAAATTATGGTATTTACCAGACGGCTCTTACAGGTGTTTTATAACAGTTTCCTTCCTCCAGTCTGAAGCCAAACAAATTGAGCCAATACAGAGTGTGAGCTTAATACACACTTGTTTGCAGAAACAGAGCTGGTATATTGTTATAAATTGTGTGCTTCCCCAGTGTCCAAATAGTCATGGATGATGAGCGCTAGATGCGAACCTGACATACAATTATTTATGTCACCCAGTGCTGTGATCTCACAAGAAGAACCATTTCTGCAATGAAACTTTCCAAGGCTACTAAACCCTTGGAGGAAGTATTAGCAATGATTCATTAGATAACCTCCAAGTTATCGCTGCACCTACGGCCCTGATGGATGCTAGTTTAAAAAAACCCACAAAACAGAAAACCAAGAAAAACCCAAAACAAACACCAAAAAACTCCCCAAAACTGTAGCTGCCCATTATTCCAGTAAAAATTAAGCTATGCTTTGCTAACTGTTCTGTAAAGAAATATGTGTTTCTGCAGTGTTTACAGGACAAAGGAGTGACACCAGATGAGTTTTCATTGTTATTCACGGCAGATGAGTTTTCGTATTTGCCAACTCTGTGCTGGTAATAAACTGTCTCCTTTTGATAAAATAAATGTGTGCCCTCTATGCTCAGGATATTGTTAAAAGCCTCAAAAATTAAATCCTTTCAAGAAAAAATGTCTCATAACAAACTACTATAATTAAAGCATAACTTGCAGACAGTTTTGCTTTCTTGACTAAACCTTGGGTGGAGATATCTGCCCTTTGCTTTGAAAATTGTAGAAAACACATGTGTTAGATCATGACATTTTAGGTAATTATGGATCATTTGAAAGCTGCCATTTTCAAGAAGGCTTCAAAGGGAACATTTCTTTCCCAGCTGCATCTCAAGACAGAGTACAGAGGATGAAGCACACTTTATGAGGAGTTTTAATCCATCTCTGGGCTATTCAAGTTCCACAGCAACTCATCAATGCTACTCTCCTGTTGAGTTTGTTTGGTGTGGAATGACAGAGATAACAACAGAAGTGTAGTTTTGTTCTTTTTTAAATAAAGATAGTATTTTCTGTTCACGAAATGCTTTCCACGGGCTGTAAAGTTCTCAGAATTATTATTCCAAAATTATTTAATCATTTCAGCTGGGATAGTCTTTACCCTTGGTGAGTACTTCAGAAACAAAGGTGGCAAGAGCTTCTACCTTTAGATGCAAAATTCACCAGACTTATGTCTAGTCAAATCAGGCCTTCAGCATCTGTTTCTTTCTTTACTCGAGTATTTAATGCTGACTGGCACAAAATACATTTTGAAGTTTATATTTAGAAATGTTGCAATGCAACCTACATTTTGGATCTTTTATAATTCAGAAAAATATCAGCTCTGTGAATTAATAAGAAGTTTGAGAAGATACGAGGTTATTTCTATGCCAATCATAACAGCTGTTTGTTCTGCATGTAAGTGAGGTCCTTGAGGAGTCAGTCTCTCATCTGTAACGCACAGAGAGCCCAGGGCAGTATTTAGGGTCTGAGGTTCCATAAACATTTATCAGAAATATGTCAGGAAAGGTGATCCTGCCTTGCACCAAGAGGCCAAACTCACTGACTTCTTGCACTTCTTTTGAGCCTTATATTTTATAATCACAATTGGCAACAAGATTAAAAACTAGCTTTTGGTTAGGTTTATCTGAAGTTTACTCTCCTCCAGCTTTTTCAATTTATGCGCAAAGCTTATTAAAAATAAAAATGAAACCCAAGCAGTTTATGATGATATCTGCTTTGAAAACGATACATGAAAACCTAGAAGAAAAACCCTTGAACTGCATCCACTATTTAAAGCATAAATGGAAGATAAAACCTATACTGGATGGCTGTTCTTCCAAGAAAGAGAAGCATTCCTGCAAGGACTTATGAAAGTGTTTCTGTCCACTCCTATAAGTACAGCTTTGGAAAACTGAAATATCTCAAACCATCAGATTTCATCACTTGGCATGATATGACACTGTACATTTTGCTTCACGATACTGACATTAAAACAAACTGAAATATGTGAAGAAAGCTACTTTACAGTTGTTTTGTCTCAGATTATCTCAGTGCTAAACATGCAATTTTATGATGGCTTTCTTACATAGTCACAAAAGTTATATGTATGTCGATGAGAGCGAGAGATAAGCTAATGATAAAACATCCTGATGTATTTTCTGCTAACACAAAATTCATCTTTCAGACTTTTAAAGCATTCCAGCTTCCAATTCACACCCTGCTGTTAAACAAAATCTCACAACACAGCACTAGGTCTCTGCAATGTGGTACAGAGATACAATTTCAGTAATTTTTCCCCACTCCGATAAATATAGAGTGGTGGTTTTGTAAATGATTAGACTATTTAAAAAAAAAAGCAGCATTTTCTCTTTATAGAGATTTCATTAGTTCCCAAGGGTATTGTTGCCAGTTGTTTCTTTGCTGGATCCACACACTCTCCCTCAAAATAAACCAACAAACCAACCACAATAACCAACCAACCAACCCCACCAAAAAACCACAACCCCCCACATATCCAAACATGCTAAATCTTACTATAGATTGTTATTAAATATGCCTGTTACACGTCTTCCTTTTACAAGGTTTTTGGAATACTCAGGAGTGTAAACAGGACTGTAGATTTTTTTTTTCCTACACATTTGCTTAAATAAGCACAGCACAATTAATCTGAAAGGCAGATATACCACGTTTGATGGAGGAAGGATGTACTTAGCTTGTATTACAAGAAAAGGCAAAAAAAGCACTAAGGACTAAAGGAGAGAAAAATCTATAATTGTACTTTCTGTGAAGAATTCGAATGACTGTTCCACTTTCGAATGTACTCACTACACCTATCAAAAGAAAATTAAGAGTAAAAGTTACCCAAATATCTTGGGACTAGTAGCATTTAATTTTACAGTGAAGTCAGACTGATACTAATTCATATAAATCACAGCATAGCTTAGCAGAGAAGCTCTTTCCAGGGATTGCCAAGATACGTTTCATTATAACTTTTGAAAACAGTATTTCACTCCTCACATAAAAGTGAGTGGAGAACCTGACCAAAAGTCCACAAGTTCTTTTGTTTGACTAAACACCACTAATACATTGGACCATTTACTTTCACGAAAGCGAGACATTACGTGCTTTAAACAGGAGGCTGATGTGTCTATGGTTCTTCATATTTCACTTTATCACCTATTTTGTGCAAGTGGTAATAGTTGTACTCAAATTGCATGAGATTTGTTTCTTGATAATATACACTATGAACAATTTCACCTGTTCCCCGGATTTTCTTTTCAACAGACATCATAATATACTGTGTTTGTAGTTTCCATAACACTACATTTTGTTTTTTGCCTACTTTTTTTTTCAAATGGGTAGCAATATATTTAGCTCATCTTAGAGTATAAATAACATGTATACCTTAATGTTAGCCTGCTTGTCAAATCATAGAAGGAAAATAGCTACATGGGATTTAGGTTGATTATATATAGTGAAAATCCAAGTTACAGCAATGTGAGAACCATACTTAATGTTGAACCTTGTGCTCTGTTAAGCCTGCTGCCCTCAAAACTTTAGAAGTTCGATCTAAAGTCTTGCCCAATGGATGCTCTGCCCAGGTTGCTTTTGTCTCTAAATTTAACACAAATTGGACAAGACATGTCCAATTCCTCACACGTATTTTAGTGCCTGGCTGGGGTCTGAATATGATTTATTACTTCGAAAAAGAATAAGGTTCTTTTTTTGTGCTCAGAGTCTATTCAGAGACATCTATATATTTTAAATAGATTTGTATTTACTAATAAGTATCTCAGATCTGAGAAGAGCAGGCAAGGAACTTTCAGTAGTTAAAGTGTTTCAAGAAGAAAGATCAAAGGCTGGAGAACGGTAACCTCATGGTCATTTTACGCTTTTGTAATATATCTTTCCCTTTTAAAAGAAAACTTCCACTGCCATGTCTCTAATTCAATCACAGCGTTACTCTTATGCATTTCTCCATGAGTTGCACGCTAACAGTGAGAGAGAAGGGAGCCTCAGATATCAGAAGCAGTTCTTCCAGCCACATCTCACTGCAGATGGAGCAGTTCAGCATCCTCTCCGACTCCCAGCCCTGGGCAGGACTACAAAGGAACACTAAAAAAAAAAAATAATAAAAAAAAATTTATATTTACCCCTCCTCTGCTGACAGAAGACATGACCTTCCAGCACACTAAAGCTGTTTGTGGGCTGCAGTGTGGCTTAAATCCAAATTCTGCTTATCACCAAGATTAGCTGATTGTTCTCACTCGGTGTAATTATGCAAACTTTCTCCTCTCCCCACCCCTTTCTTTCATTATGCAATTTTCTTTTTGAAGAGCTTTCCTACAGGTGACACCTGCTGTGATAGAACCTGAGCAGAGAAGATAATATAATACATCTTTACAGTTCTGCCTAGTCTGTCACAGTAATATATGTGAGCAGTTGTTAAAAGTGTCCTCCGAAAGGTTTCCGAGTGTCTGCAGAAATTTGGATGTGCAGGAGCCCAAGACAGTTCTTCCAAGGTCAGAGGGAGAACCTTTAAAAGGCTTTTGTCAACCCCCAGAGCTGCTGATGCACAAGAGTTTAACTTGATGAGAATGGCACCTCGTTATATGATAATGTGATGACTCCTTCAGCAATAATGCCATGTTAGAAGGAGGTATGACAAATCAGAAAGCTGACTGCAAGGGGTCTTCAGAGAGACGCGTCGTTATAGACGGTGACAAGCAATTCTTTTAAAATTATAATGCAATTTGTTGTAAAACATTTTCAAGACATAGACATATACCCAGTATTACTAAGGCATATTCCAATAGCTCCAGGAGGACTCCACAGTCTCATCGTGATTACATTAAATGCTCCTGAATGGTACCTGCAGTGTGAGGCAACGGGGCTGTTAAGCTATTTTGGTTTTCTTTTCCTTTTTTCTTTTTCTTTTGCCTAATCATGTCACAAATGTTACTAGCTCAAACTGTGAATGAGCTTGGTTATTGTACTGAAATTCAAGTTCATCAGCTCTGAAAGCAGCATATAAGGTAAAGAACTGACACAGGAGGAAAAAAACATTAACTATTCTGGCATAACGGTAAAACTGAGATTTTCCAGGGGGAAAAAAACCCACCCAAACCTATAAAAATTGCATTTAATTTGTAATTTAAAAAAAGAATTTAAAAAATCCTCAAGTCAAAAAATTCATTGACGTCTGGGGAAAAAATAAGAACATTTTTGTAGAAGGAATTTACTTTTTTTCTGAAAAGAAAAATATACGATTTCCAGTAAAAAACGTATTGCCTTGACTCAGGTGGTAATACTCTCTATGGAGCTCATAAAAACCTACAAAGTAAGGATGTTTACGAAACCTTTAACTACCGAACTCATTCAATTTAACATTCTTATATTCTTTGCTTAGTTCTTTGCTCCCAGCGGATGGTTGGGGAAACATTCAAGATGGTTTCAATGTACAACTACTACCTTTTAAAGATGCGACATTTAATGAAATACCCTGGTTCCTTTGTGCGGCCTGGCTCTTGAACAAAATGAAAGAAATCCAGGCTTTGATCAAGCCAAGTTTGTGTCACAGAGGACTCCTAGGTCAGATTTGTACCGCACTTTATCACAGTTCCCTGCCTATTCACAAATACATGTCTATTTTCAAAAGTTAACAATAAGGCGTTTTCTTCTTTCTCACTTTCTTTCATTTCAGATTATTTTATTATTATGTATTTCACATTACGCCAGGTCTTTCACGGCATATTCAGGCAGAATATTTTTTTCACAAAAAAAAAAAAAAGAGAAAAGAACCAAGTAAGTGAATCACATGGGTAAAACATCCAGAGATTAGAAATTAACTGTTCTTTGCACGTTAAACAGCCTATTCCTAAAATGCAACATATGAGCTGAAAGCATGTTGAAATCTGACTTGATATAGTTGTCAGTTAGAAACATCTGAAACAATTAATGCAAAGGCTAATTTTATTTAACAGTGTTATTACCTAAAGGAGCTATTATTCCTAATTGTTTTACGATTTAACTATTGTACACAGTTTGTGCTAGAACAAAATTCGAGGTGAGATTATAATTGATTGAATTTTAAATGTCAACTAACTTTATGAAGCAAACATCTCCCGAATAAGAACAAACATTAGTCAGAAATTTCTTACAATAGGGACAGCTTAGGGCTCTGTATTATTTGTTTTTATTAAATATTCGATGTCTAAGAGGAAATGTTTGAGAAATAAACTATTAGGAAGATATTAAGTGAAGGATGGAGATGAAGCCCCTGGGGCGCAACACTCCATCAAGTCCCCCGATCCTGACTCAATGTCTTTAAAGAGTCAGCATACAATGCAAAACAGCAAGAAGCTGATTTAATGCCTATCAAACCTAATGGAGAAAAATATAATGAAATACCAGTGTAAAGACTATTACAGTATAATGTAGAGATATTCAAGTCTGCTTTAAGCCATCCAGATGGTGGTGCTGGTAATCCGGAGCTCAGTTCAGGCAAAACTATTTTACTTTTGCAGGAGGTTTTGCAATTTGATCCGAACATCCCTGCTTGGACGTTGCTGTCCTCATTTGGTTCTCACAACAGCAAGACCTGAGCTTTGTTAGACATTTCTGGGGGCAAAGGCCCCCCGTTTCACATCTAGGTCTTCCAGAGGAGGACCAATTGCTAACAAATAATTCAAAGGATTGATGGGTTGAGTCTTCAAGGGCAAGAAGATGAAATTAGGGCTTGGTCAGAACAAAAGAAGGGTTTATAAAGTTTTATTTCCTCTCACATAGTCACAGATGCGCAAAATCTGTTAAATAATTTAGCGTATTGCTGCTCTTTGAAATAAAGAATGATGAATTGGCTGCCCTGGTAAAAAATGTTGTCTTACTCATGTTCCAAACTAAATCACCAAGAATTAATGTTTATTAAACACCCCCCTGCCCCCAAAAAAAGAGAGCATGAGAAAATAACATTATAATGTTACAATGTATCTGTAGTGAAAATCGGTAAAAATTTAGACAACCCCTATCAAAGCCTTTTAGCCTGTAAGAAATACTTCAAAGGAAACTGTAGAGTTATATGCATAATATGAATGTATTTATTTATTTCATGGTAATAGAAGCATGATTCAAATGGAAAACAAATGCAAGAGAGGATTTTAGAAATTATCTACAAGGTAATCTTAAAAATATTTTGCCTCAAGGACTAAGAACTAAGAAAGCTTAAAGAAAGCAGGCTATTGTAGACTTCATCACCCTCTTCCTTTTCAAAGAGCTATAAAAATGAATGCCATTGAAGAGTATTGAATTTATAACACATAACAGTATAATCTATCAAGCAACAGAATGTTATTGCATTTTCCAGTATAATTATTAACTTGAAACTGAAAATATATTGAGATATCTGAACAAACTGGAGTTACTTAATATTCTTATCAGTGCAGTGTCTTCAAAAATTCCAATTTCTAATCAGAAAAACGATTGTCGTTTGCCTAATATGTGACTTCCAACATGACTGGAAGATTCAGAACCCTTCATCTTTTACTGGTACAAAGATTTTTTTTCTTAGATTTTTTTTACCCAAGTCTTTCACTTTGAGTTTTTGGAATAATGTTGATGAGAGAAGAGAAGAAGACTAAAAAACAAAGGGCTACTTTCAAAGAACATGGAAAGGTAAAACAGAAAATGTAAGAGTAGTTTGCCATTTACAAGCTTGATTTTAAATTAAGATATTTTAGAGTATTTAAGATTCCTTTTTCTACCTGCTTAATTAAGAGCAACAAAGTTTTTAACAGATTTGTTACAGAAGTAAATAGGTACTCCAGTTTTTTAAAGAATAGTTTGTTAGCAAGTATGTTACTTGTTAACCTGCACAACCCATTACTTGGTCTCTGTGCCAATTAACACTTTGTTGACATCCATTAACTATTTATGAAATCTTTTAGAAGTATTTGAGGTGGAAACATTATTCACACTAGAAAATAATCTGAAGTGTCATGCAATAGTGCAGATTTTATGGAGCGGATCTCTCTGACAGACCAAATCATCTCTGATGCACACCAAGGAATTCTGGAAAGTCCTAAAATTCTTTTCCATTTCCCTTACTTGAAAACTTCCATGTGTATGAGAAAAGCAGGACAGAATTCATACTGAAAATGAAATATTTCTTTTAGGCACCTGATTAACACAAACTTACTTTGATATCTTCATTGGATATGACAATGGTGCCATGAAATTGTGTAGGAGGAGGGAAAATTTGGGGCAGTGAAGAAAATATTACCTGTTTGCACTGATACTCCGCTTCTTCTTGAATTTCTGATGATTCTTTTGGTCACATACCTCTTCATCAGCAAGGAGGACAGTTGCTTCATAGCCTCTCAAATGTAAGAGTCAATTACTGCCACAACACAGCAATGCAAAAGGCCTTTATCATAGACCTGTCCAGATGCTAAATGAATCTTCCTTCTCCAAATTCTCCCTGGCATCACAGCATCCTTTTAAGTCACTTCTGGCCATCATAGATCACCGGTAAACCACAGTGACTTCCAAGGACCCTGTTAACAGAGAAAGTGTACAGGTACCTCTTGCTTGGACACCTCCAGTTAATCAGCACCATTAATTCATCGTGGTTCTCCCCCAATGAACACAATAGTCTAGTTATAATTACAGTAAGGCTATGGGCATGTGCATTATTGCTTTTCTCTCCTCATGAGGAATGCACTCCAAAATAGCTGTGGCATTTTCCCCTAATAGCCTCACATTTCACTTATATTTAATTTGTTACCTGCTGTCTCTCTCTGAATCTTTTCTGCATTGCTGCTCTCTGTCCTGCGCTCCTGTATTTTATTTCAGCTTGTTATTCTTCTTTTCTGCCCCTTGAGAGAAATGTCTTGCATTTATCCACTTTCAACCACAAGTCCCTGGACTCAATCCAATGTTCTGAACTCTCCAGATCTTTCTACACACCCTCCCTTTTTCTATCCTTTGTCAGCAATACAGCTCATGTTAGCTTTTCCAGAACAAAACTTGTTTGGTTTTTCTTTGTTTCAGGTTGTCAACAATTAATTTACCTGAGCAGAAGGAAGGACAGGCAGACAACGAATGTGTGCCCAGTGGCAGGCAGCTGTCTGAAAATCAGATAAACTTCTTATTGATTTTGCATTTTTCTTTTTTCTGGAATTCTTTGCTTTCTGGTTCCCAAGGGCAGGGGCAAACAGGAGGAGAGCTGGGGACTGGTCAAGGATTTCTGATGGCAGCAGGGCCAGCAGAAACACAGTGTTTTTCCATTTTAATTCTGTAGGAGCTTCATGAACAGAGAGGAAATTTTGAGAAGTAAAAACAGGTTTAGATGGAAATTTATAAGTGTCTGATCCTACCTTCACTCCTATATAGTTGGAAAATAAGGTATTGCTCCTTCCTTGCCTACCTGTAAATTATATGCATACAGACTTTTAGGAACCACTGTGAAAGAGCTACTTATACCGATAAGCACAAGTGGGAGAAGAAAGAAACAAACACATTCAGGTATGTTCTAATTCATTGATCTCAGTGATAATGGTGTCAACAAGACCCTTCCCATAGAGTTATTAACTGTCAGCTTCACTTTCAAATGTGATACAGTCAAACAAACTACAAACAAGGAACAGAGAGTCCGTGGTAAAAATTAAAAAAAAACCCAAACAACAACAACAAAAAACCCCCCAAAAACCCCACTTTGTTTTTTTTTTACTAGCATCACTGGGACATTTCAACAGCGGTTCTAGTAGAAATTAAGTCTTTACAGTGCACAGATGTTTCTTTCTTCACCCTCTCACTCAAATTACTTCGCATATCTTTTTTAGTTATTGCCTCTTTATTTATTTTGAAGTAAGTGGCATTGTCTTTCTTTGAATGACATATTTTGTATTTTAGAGATGCAGAAAAGACTGTAGAAGAGTCTTCTCTTATGGAAAAGTCTTCTCCCTGGCATAGTCTACTTAGTTTTGTTTCAAAATGAGGGGTTTTTTTTCCCTACTCATTTTGCATTTCTGAATAAAACTTCAGGATTTTTTTTAGTTTTCACTGTGAATTTTCATTCTGTTTATTCAGGTATTTTAACTACATTTGGAAGGAGCTCTTAGACATAAAATCTTGCATCTGTCGCCATAAAGGGTGGGCTTTGCCATGGCATTCTGCATCCATCCTTCCTGATCCCCTGCCGGCAGTGGGAGTTTTCATTAATGCAGTACAAATAAAGTGAAAAATCCCACACTACTGAAAGCATTTTCTATTCATGCTGAAGAACTTTACAGTTATACGCCTTCTGAGGACACGTGTATAGGAGCCAAACAATGACAGCACAGGGGAGGAAGGGCAGTTTTTACCATGGGAATCTGGGTGAATCACTCAGTTTTTCTGTCAGTCTAAAATAAGCATCAATAAAGTGTTAGTTCCCTGCTCTACAGAGTTTGTAAAATGCTTTGATATACTGATATGCACTTCTCTACAATTCCCAATAGCTAAGTAAATCTCTGCAAAGAATAAATTATTAGAACAGATACTTGCCTGCGTCTTTTTTTTTTTGCATGGAAAACACTACTATTTGTAGAATCTTGCAATAAAGGTGATGCTCTTCAATCATGGATCTGGACAGAAGAAAACAGCCAATTAAATGTGATTATTATTCCAATGCTGAAGGGAGCCCCTCAAAGAAATAAGCAACTTCTGCTAAGCAGCAAAAAACCACAAACGTTGAAAATGTACATTTTGGTATAAATTTAAACAGCAGAGATACCATTTCTGTAAACAATTTGTACTGGAGACAGTTGGGCTAACTTAATGAGGAGGAGAAGTAACCCCCTGTCTGAGGTTGCAGAGGTTTGTATGTCTCCCTCTGCCTGGATTGTTTTCATCTAAAGATTTTTCCTACAAAGAGAAAAATTAAAAAAGATGTCTCTGCAGATTGATTAATAATTTTGCTAAGCTCATCTGGCAACATTTTATCCTCTATAAAAGACAGGTGCCCTTTGAAGAAAAATATTACCTTCTTTTTGTTTCTTTCTTCGTCTTTTTTTTTTTCTCTTTACAAGCTCTAGCATCTAGGGAAAGAGAGTACTTTGTCTTAATGGCAGTTGCTGTCTGCTGTGGAAAGACCTGGGAAGACAGAAAACTGAAGTTGCCTGGCAGATGGAGAGAGGTAGAAAGAAGTTTTACTAATTTTAAAGGGCCCGAAAAAGGCTCACTGCTATGATGGCAGCTGATGATATAAGGGATGCTAAAGAACAACCACTTTCTGGAAGAGAAATTAGTTCTCTTGCCACTGCAGAGCTTCGTAAAAGCATCAGTCCTAGGACACATATGGTACCACTGTGATTACGAGAACCGAAACAGGGTAAATCTGGCAACATTACTGAAGCCTCCTGCAAACTAAGGGCTTCAGCTGAGCTTCAGACCCTGCTTAAAGGTGACTTCTCAGCTTTAGGGCTCTGAGCTGCTTGTTCTATTAATATTTGTACAAATAGGCCCTCAACTTCAAGCAAGTCTGCAGGAAAGCCACTCCTCTAACGGAAATTAAAAATTCACGTTACAAGGATCTAGAATGACTAAGTGGATTGTCCCAAGTAATAAATAAAATTGGTTACTTGGAATAGTTCAAACCCCTTCTTCCCTAACCAGAGCTTTGAACACAAGTCTGTTGATTCAAGATCCAACACAAAGACATCTGGTACAGAGCAGGAGGTGACAAAGCTTGTGTTAACGCTTCTGTGTGAGCTGGTAACCTGCGCCGGCAGACGCCGCAATCGCAGGCTGCTGGCACACGGCTCCGGGACCACCGCGGGTTCCTGCCGGCACTAGACTTTGGGGCTCCTTTCAGTAGGAATTCATTAAAACTGCTGAAGCTGGCACTTATTTGGGAGGCAGTTTCCCAGATGTACATTGATGCACATGTGGCCTGTGACTTATTTGAATCGTTCAGGGTCAACTATCATTGACTCTGCTGAAGCTTCTTTTCAGGGAGGGATAGATTTAGCGAGCTGCTCAAGAAAAAGAAAATAGCTTCTGTTTCCTCCCTTCCTTCACCCTTGCACGTCATGTTGTTTGTGCTGCAATAAATGAAGAGGAGATTAAAATACCTCTTATCAATCTCCCAGCTTTCACAAGTGATTTAACGTTTTACAAGATAGGGTGGTGATTGCTGATAACACGCTAGGGAACATGAAAGCAGACTTTTCCACTGCATTTAGCACAATATTCTTTCAATAACAATCAGTAACAAAATCAAGCTAAAGAATAATGACAGCTATCAGTATTTTCCTTATTATAGGTTAATATCTGCTATCATTGCTCAGGTGCAATGACACTTCTTTAGCATTGGGCCTATGAAGAGACACACACCATGACTGGACCGGTAAATGTTAAAAGTGTGGCTTCTGGCTAAGAAAGGAAAAAAATAGTGCTGTGCTCTTGAGGGCTGATCTCAAGATGAAGCAAAAATACTACAGTTCCAGATAACAATGGTGAATCAAAGAACAAAGAGAAGCAATTAAAAAACTACAATTGCAAGTTGAGGAGAAATAATAGAACAGAGGCAACATAAATACAAACCGTCCTTTTCTTGTGTATTCAGCAACTTCTTACTCCTTCTTTCCAATGCCTTGACAAGATCTACACCTCAGCTTTAGAGCTGAGAGCCTGAAATTGCCATCTAAACTGTTTCCAACCAAACCTGCGAATGCTGTAGGACATGACAGGGGAAATGATGCATTGACTTTCCCTAACTCATTGGTATTTATGGTCTGGTCTTTTGGAGCAGAGATGATTTCAGTGACTTTTTATAAAGATAAAGGTGTAGGAGTTAGTAATCTTGCTACTGAACAATATGCAGAGGCTGGTACTGGAGTCATTCCAGAAGAATCAGCATTTTTCCCACCTTTGGTGAAGATTTTATATAAAAACAAAACACCTTACATTACAAGTGACAGCTGTCCCAGCTCTGCAGACTTCTCACGCTACAGTACCTATACCAATCCATGAATATTCAAAATATGTTCTGGGGATATTTTTCATCTCTTTTTACGTAAGAGAATACTATACATTAAAGGTTCTGTTACTGAGATGCATTATTATTTGTATTTTACCGGCAGTTCCTAGCCCAGATCTATCACATTAGGCACTGTGGTACCTAACTAGGGGATATAGCCAAGACTGTCCTTGATTACCTACAGTATAAACCACCTACACAAAGTAATGTAGGAGATTCTGAACTTACATTTTTCCATGGTCCAACTCTCGTATACCAGTCACGGACCAAACTGCTTTCCTGAGCATAAAGTATCGTCTTCCTCTAACATAAGCTGTTAGCCTGACTGCAATGTTTCAACAAGATTAGTCTCTTTACCTTACTCTTTAATGCCTTTTCTTCTTTCTATAACATGTCAGAGAAAAGTGATGTACAATTACTGTTTTGTGAGGTAAGTACGCAGTGTTTCTCTGAAGAAATGATAAAAAGCACTCCTTCTTTGCCTATTTCTGATTATGGCCATGTTTCGAGAAAGTAATGAAGCCTATCATAAGCACTAATTTATTCAGAGAGGGCTGAAAGCAAAAAATCATGGCTTAGTTCCTTTCTGAAAGTCCATTTCAGTTATATTTGTCTGCTATAAAGACAAGGAGGCAGCAGTCTCTACATGTCCAAGCACTCTCTCCTATCACCATTTTTTCTTCACAAAGACTCTGATCTGTACCTGTGATTTCACTTCTCTTAAAGACGTCAGCAAAATCTGTAGGGCACATTCCATACACAGACAAAAACCCTGTGGTTGAAGTGCCATTCTATCCATCATTGCTGCACATTTTATGTTTTTACATTTAAATCCCTGAACAAGGATGGAATATTTGATAGTAGGTCATTTCAACTGAAATTAAGAGGTTTAGGCCTACTGCTTCTTTTTGCTCCGCATTACTATCCTAATATCATAATAACAGCCAATGATCATGTAATATACTCTGCCTTCAAAATTATATGTCACTTTTCTCCAGAGATTTCACACAGTGCTCCTCAGACAAAGCACTTCAGGAGGAAAAATGGCAAACATCTAGGTTAATTCTATGTTTTGACAAAAGACAATGAATTTTGGAAAAGGCAAAGGCCATGTTGATAGCATGTCTGTTTTACTACCCTAAGCTCAGACCTCAAAATATTCGATATAATCCTTGCTTAGGGGATTCTGATTTTCCTTGGGTTTTTTTGTAATATTTATAGAGATCTAGATCTGGATTAATTATACTTTATTTTGTACGGGATTTCAGGAAGGGAGAGAAAGAAGAAAGCAGCACTATTTCGGTTAAATGGAAATTCATGATAGATTGCATGCGACACCTTCCTACAAGATTAGGAGATTTTTAAAGGAGTCCTTTCCCTTTCTTCAGTCAATATATAACCTTAGTGTTATAACAGACTGCATACACATGTAAGCATTTTTTAAGAGAACTCCTTTTTCTAAAAGGCAATGTTGACATTTTATACAGCAGTCCTAGTCCATCAGTTAAGTATATGTTGAAGCGTAGCAAAACCACCAAACCAAATATCACCATCCCTCCCTTCAAAAAAACCCTCACAACCTTCTCACAGAGATTAGCACACTCCTATACAGTTAAAGTTTTCTCAGTATTTCCCTTGAGGTAAAACAAAATCTATATGAATCATGTAAAACAGATAAACATTTTGCACGTTCATGCAACTTTGATTAGAGGAAAATTCTAACTCACCGTGCATTTCATAGTGCTAAGACTGTAATCTCGCGAATGCAGACACCTATCCCATGCCCAGCACTGGCAGCTTTCCAACCATTTCTCTTAAAGATCTTAAAGTGTTTTGAAGGATGTGTGTCCATGTGCTGCTAAACACTTCGAGCCTTTACGCAGGAACACCCGTAACCCCTGGAATGAAGAAGGAGAGAAAAGGAGATTTGTTCACAGCTACATCAATGCAGACTGCTTTGTCACTGTGTTTTTTTCATTCCAGCATATTGATATTATACTACAAACCATAAACTTAATAGAATGTATGTGTCAATATTCTGGGTATAAATTTTAGCACAAGGTAGATTAATATTATTATCAACATTGAATTAATAGTTTCATATAGAGATTTAGTATGATGGAAATAATTCAGTCAGCAGAATTAATAAGGAAAAGGAAGAGTAAAACTCTGAGTATTTAGGGCTTTTCATCCTGAGTAGAGGCTTCAAGTACATTTGTGTTTCTGTTGGATGTGATTAAAAAAACTGGTTTAGGATAAAAGGAGAGGAAAAAGAAGTAGGAGATAACATGAAACATCTTACCAAAATATTGCCATATAGACTCAATAATTTAGGTAGGCAGGGAGCTCTGCAGGTCGTCTCATCCACTCTCTCACTCAAAGCAGGGATAACTCTGAAGTTAAACCAGGTTTCTTGTGGTCACATTCAGTAACAATTTTAATCCCTGCAAAGAGACAGATTCACCAGCCTCTGCAGGCCCCTGTCCCATCACCACCACAATGCAGATTTTGTTGTCCATTCATCCCATTGACTTGCTGGGTTCAGAATGGAGGACACCGTTCAGGGGGCTGTTGCAGACTTGAAGCTCTCAGAGGTTAGACGTTTTTCAAAATTCCAGTATCAGAGTAAACAAATTTAGACTAAGAAACCTCACAGCAGGCAAATCTTGAATTTTTACATTTAGCAGAAAAATAAGCCAAATTCCAGTCTTACCATGGTCAAAGAAAAAAAAATCTGTTTGGTCCAATAAGATATTATTTTCCTAAAAACATTGTTAATTCTCTGGAGTTGCATGAATGTTTATCCAGAAGCAGAACTATCATACCATGACCAACAAAATGACTTCGTACATGCAAAAGAAAATCTTTTAAATAAACATGGTTATGCAAAACAATTAGCAAAACACTCTTTTATTAAATGGATTCCCTTTTAGTGGCTAAATTTTATAAGCTTAGGTGGTACAAATAACTGTTTTTCAATGACAGCATATATCTTTCTTGTGTCTGATTAGCTCTTGCCGTTATTTATAGCTCTGTGCATGTGATAGAAACATAGAGAAGACAACATGAATCTTTCTGCCTCTGTTGACAGGCCAACTAATCCATTACTGAGTCTCCTCCATTCTTATTCCACTTACCTGTAAACCAATAGTGTCAGTGCTGAATTATATTTGATATTGAAACTATTGATGAATTGCAAAGGTTAAAATTAAAGTGTGATTTATGTTGTGATCAGCAGCACGGTGTTAGAGCACCAAGTGATCTGTGCAAAATTATAACCATAAATACACTTCAGGCTTTGCTTTAGAACCTCTGCCAAACAGCTCTATGCTTCTTTTGTTGTTGTTTCATTCTCCCTGTCTCTCTTTCCCCTTTCTGACACCACAGCAAAAGAAATGCAAATAATTTGCTGATAAAGATCATAAGCTATCTGGTTTTGATGACTTTCTGAACAAAAGGGTGTTACTCTATTTCACTGGAGACACATCTGAAATACTACAGCAAGCACTGGAGCAGCACTGAGTGGTACAACAGGTACTAAGTTTCTCATTTGACAGGATTACAGTTTATAAAATTCTGATATAATTCCCTGTAGTTCAGTAACACTGGACATGTCTACTAGCATAAAGAACACTTAGCACATGAAAGAATTGTTTCCTCAAACTTGAATAAAAAGTGTTCCTAGCTAAAACAGTGAACGGTCCATTTTCTATATTCATGATCTGTACTTTGTACAGATGCATTTCTAAAATAACTTTCCGTTCCTCAGAATAGGTTTAGAAATACTATCCTACTGATACCTCCCATTTTTGTATCCTCTTGCACTTCAGGTGCAGAACCAACAACATAAATCCCAAAATACTGCAAAAACAGGCTACTCCTGCAGATGTGCACCTTCAGCCTCAAGGAGAAAAGGTTGAAATTTCTTGCCTCAACAGATATTGCATTCCATGTTGCATAAAAAAAAGTGAACTCCAAATGCACTGGCTTTTGAGTATCTATGCAGATATCTTTAGCCAGTTCTTCCATGGCACAATACTAGAGAGCTGCGTGGTCTCCAGGTGTGGACTACAACTGGAAAAAGCTGAAAAAATGCAAACTACCAATTTTTGGGAACAGCGAGTCCAACGCTATTGTCCTTTTCCTTCCAAACATGTGCTAGTTAGAACCTGAGCAGAGAGAACAGACTCAAACATCATGAGGAAACAAGGCAAAACTCACTCATCTCTTACCTTGGATAACACACGTTATTAGGAGGTCTTTGCAGAATTAGAATGACCTGGAGTCCCAGGCTGTACAATTCCTAAACCTGCTACTAAAGAACCTTTTAATAGTCTAATCCCCGTGGTACTGAAAGTCAGGATTTCCTGTAGTGAAAAGCACAGCAAGTGACAAGCGTAGCAGCAACCATAACTGCGAGTGGCTAAGAGAGCAAATTGCTAAAGCTCTAACTAAAATCTTAAAGAAATATCTCTCCTGATATTTGCATCCTTTCATCTTGCTGAGATATATGCTTAACTTTTCTGGAGTAACTTAGTGCTTATTTGATACCTCTACTGGAGAGCAACCCAAAGGGATAGATTTTATCTATTAAACATAGATAGATTTTACCAATTAAACACGGTCTTGTTTTAGTTGGTTACACAGAGGTTTGGTACTTCTACAGCTCGTGTGGGAAAGGTAGAATCAATGACAAATGAATAAATTCAAACTAAACAAGAAGCATTTGTTTCGCTGTTCATTATTTACCCTCTTTTCTAATTTACTGTTCCTCTGTTTTCTAGTCAAGAACACGTGTCTTGTGTCTATTAATCCTTTCATTCTTTATGCCAAGAGTGCAATATTTCATATGCTGTCACTTCTTTTTCCAGTGACAGAAAATACTGGTTTAGGTTTATACATCTCAGTGCTTTAGAAATAAAGGGTACATTTCAGAGAAAATATTTTGTGAAATGATGGGTGCAGGGAGAGGGGAAAATCTCTGCACAAAATGGTTGAAAACACACCAAATTTTTAAATGCCAGAGTTATTCACAGTAAAATGGCTGTTCTCCTTAGCAGCAATAGGCTTTTTTCCATGTCATTGCAGGTTAGAATGACAAATATATCTCCACGATATCGAAGCCAAACCTTCTCATTCCTGTTCACGCTGAGCAGTACCTTATTTTGGTAAGCCTGCTTGCTGGATGCAGTTCAAGAACATTTGACAAAGGATGGTGGCACGTCTCTTTTCACATGTGTTGAATGCCTCAACTGATTGCAGAAGAATGCTTGTGGAATGACCCAGTGGCTGTGGAAAATTGCCTAAGCAAAGGATTTTCACATCACCTCTCTGAGCAGTGCCAGTATTCCCCATAGGAGCACTCCAAGAGTTGTCAGTGAACACTTCTGAGACTCCCACTTATATTAATGAAACTGCACAGCATGAGCAACGAGCTTGTTTAGCCCTATTCAACATTTCTTCCAAGAGACTGAGCATATACTGTTCCCTTCGTGGTAATGTTTCATTGTGGGGATTCATTTGAAACATAATTAATAATTATTATCCTGTCTATATTAAAGAGGATCTTGTAGGTAAAGATAAAAATTATATCTGCTTCTAAAAGATATGTCTTAATGAATTCAGTTTGATTTAGCAATTGATTTCATTTCAATTTTCCAGAATTTTTTCAAGCTGCCACGTTGTTTTCATTTGTGTTTGCTCTTTGATTGCAGGAGCTGTGAAAACAATAGCTAGAAGAAAGATGTGTGGAAAGTAGTATTTTCCAAATACACGTTTTTAAAATTGAAACTCCTTCTTATTCTAATATGAAGTAGCCTCTGTTCTCTTTTCCTGTAAAGGAAAGATGCTGGTCACCAGAAGAAGCATCATTGCACTATTGAATTTCCATTTCTCTTCTAGATAGTGCAGATTTGTGAGAAGGATTTCCAGTAAGTTAAACACAGGATAAGAGATCGCTGTTACCAGCCTATTGGCAGGTTGAGTCCAATTTTAATTTTCTCTACTTCTACAATAGCAGCGATTTCCTAGCAAAGAAAGTCCATACATTATCTGTATCTGTTCAGTTAAAAATGTATCTGAAATGAGACACAACGGAGATATCTCTGGTGGTATGGCCTCTCTACTAGAAGAGACTGAGGTTGGAAGCAAAAAAAAAAGCAAAATTCTGAATAAAACCTCTACCTGGTTTAGGATAAATTCATTAATCTAAGCTTTGTCTATAGGTTAGAATAAAAAGTACACACAACTGAGAAAACCAAATTAAAAGGTACTTTTGTACAAAGTAGGTATTAACCAAAGTTTTCTTCCATTTGTTATTAGATTATTTTGTCTAGGATATGAAACAGTACAACGAAACTGGTCCATTGTTTCAGAGCAAACCTACAGTGCACCAAAAATGGTGGAAGTTTATAGTGAGTATAAATGAGCAAAAAAATTCTCTCTTATTCTAACAAAGATTATCCCTTGAATTGTACAAGCGTGCACAGTGTAACTATAAAATTATTTATATGAACTTCCTGATATGGAAGCCTAGTAAAATGACATAACTAAAAAGTAAATATTAGGCTTTTTTTCCTCCGAAGTTTCTTCTTTAACTGCATTCATCAGCAATTCATCATTCTATTTAAAATTCAATATTAACAAAATTGTAATGGATTAGCTTAGTCTGAAATCAATTCCATAGTTATAGCCATGCCCTATTGTGAAGTAATGGCAATGCTAATTTTATTCTACCAGATGTAAATTGACTGATTTATCACGCCATTATACAGTTATACCACTCCTTCAAATTGTTTTCAAAATAAAAGGAGTCAAAAAAAAAGAAAGCTCGGTGTTACGATTACCCATTTTTGTTTCAAGCAGCAGTGAGTTTAGATGGTTAATCCATATAAACCGTAGCAAAAAATTTTAAGAAAGGAGTCAGAACCTTCTACTCTGATCTTGTAAGTCCCTGTGGCCTCCGACGGCAGCCTTCCTAACAGCTTCTGAGACTGGTTGGTTTTTCTGTCAAGTGAGAACCTAGACCTCAATTCTGTTACATTTCAGGCAGCTATTTAATAATTATAATGCAGGACTGAAAAAAAGAAAACATCAGATTCTGTTCCCGATTCAAGACTAACTTGCTGGCACGACCTCCGTTTTTTGCTTTACAGCAAAAAAGACATTTCAGGAATTCTTTGAGATTTAATAAAAAACAAACAAACAAACAAAAACTTGCATAGCAGCCGCAGCTTTCTAAATAAACCATAGGTGTTCAGAGGGTTTCTCATCATCATCCTCTCATTAAAAATTTTGTAGACCAAATGCCACTCTTAGCCATCTCTAGCAACCCAATGTCATGAGGTTAACCAACTGGAGCTAAGTTAGCAAATACAAAGCATCAACAAAATGGAGTATGGCTAAATCAAAGATGTTTGTCAAACTAAGGGCAGAAAAATGCAGCACGATATTGCCAGAGAATGCACTCACATAACTGATCTAAATGGTTCGCAACCAGCTGGAACTGTGGCATAGATAAGGCCTCGCAATGCTGAACCGGTTTGCACTCAACTGTTTCTAAAACCTGCCGGTTATAAATCCTTTACACAGCACAGAAATATTTGAAATATCGGGAAAACTCCTTTGGCGCCATTAGCGAGTTGCGGCAGCCACCGCCACAAACCACCTGCCACAGGTGTGATTCCACCCACAGCACGGAAAACCACATCAGCATTCAGAAATTAACTAATTTTCCTGAATTAACTTCTAGAAATAAACTATAATTCTTATTCTTTACAAAGTACTTTCCCTGCACCAAGTTTCAGCAAGAGCTAATTGCTGTTGTGAATAATCTTTTACAGGCCATTTTCATATTCTGTAAATCTGTCTCTTACCCCTACTGATTGCATATCTAATTTACTGTGAACAGAAGAAGATGATAATATTACATCTGCTAAGGTAGCTGAGATGCATGAAAAAAGACCGGCCATTAATGTTTTGTACTATTTAGCTTTTAAGGTTTTTGACTGCTGGCATTATGCAAAGCACAGTCATTTTAGCCATTGCTTTGCTAGCTGCTACATTTTCGCAAGGGCATGCTACATGGCCTGGAGCATGCCTAAATAATGATAAAAAAAATCAAAATAAAAGTATCAAGCTTATAATTATATAAGATGCACTCAAAGCTAACTTAAAATAATAACATATATTAAACTTAAATAAGACCCTAGATTCTTTGCAGAAGCCTCAGGGATTCATGTGATGCTGTGAAAAACAAGCAGAAGGGCAATTATAAAACAGCTACAAGAACTATTTATTTGGTTATACTGTTGGCCCTGTGTAACTTTGTGTTTGTTTCACCTTTTCTTTTTTCCTAATGATTCCTGGTAGGATGTATGTCCAGTCTACTGAAAATACCAAATCTAGGTTCCAAAGTCCAGGACAACTTTTGCACAGCTCAGAAAAAGTCCAACTTTGACATCTTTGAACCACAATTAAGTGCACAAGGTGGCAACCACTGAGTAGTTCTTCCTAGAACATCTTTGAAAATGGATGTTTTCAGTAAATTTGCAAGACCTTTGTTTTAAGACTGGAACATTTTTTCCTCATGGAACCTGAAAATAAGAGATACAACAAAGAAAAACAGTATCCCCTTAAAGACATACAAGAAAGCACAGCAAAAAAGAACAAAGGAAAAGTATCAGGAAAAGCATCCAAGCTAAGTTAGGATTAAAAAACAAAAACATAAGGAAAAAGAAAGTAAAATGGAGTGGATTCTGTGTTCTAACTCAGCACATAGCCCCAGTGACTGCATTTATCCTAGATATCTTTCAAAAAACTCCTGATTAGCAAACTTATTCGAAAAAAAAAGAGCCCTCCATTGATTTTCCTAGAATGTCTGTGCAGTAGCAACGAGACAGAAAGAGCTGATGTGACTCGTCAATGGGGACATTGACCGTCTGCTCTGTAGGACAGACATATCCTGAAGGTCTCCTTGCAGACTGCTCCCTACCCTCCTTCCCTCCTCAGATATTCGAGTTCTCTTCAAGAAGGACTGACCCTACTGGAGGTCTTAGGAGGCAGAAAACCTTTGCACTATCTGTATTTGCTCTCTGTAGATCGCTCTTGTGATGGGGAGCCAATTTAGTTTTAAAAGCACTGAATCCATTATCTGCCAACAGTATATGAAACCTGGTGGCAGGAGACAACCGAGAGAGATTTACGGCATGGAAATGAGAAAATTTCTCGTGAAGCTGTTTAATAATATCTCTAGAACTTACAGCTTGTCAGCTTGTATACGGTAATTGTCTAACTGAACTCTTCTGTCTCCACAGTGTCCTGCAGGTCAATGGGGTAATTTTTCCTTGGGGCAAAGGGGAAGATGGCTGGTGCAGACCCACGGGCAGTTCATGCTCCAACTCACGTCTTTGACAGTGGTGGCTTTCTAAGTGACACTTTAAGTGCACAACTATTTATCTTATACTTGCAAATAACAAATTCAAATGTTATAAGGTATTTTATGTAAAAGCTACAGTGTTGTTTGTAATTAAAGAGCCCATTTATATCTATATTCATCTGCTTTGGCCTGACTTGAAAATTACTTCATTAAAAAAAAAGGAAGAAGAAAAAAGAGCTGTTAACTGCACAGTGCTTTGGGAACTGAGACGGAAAAAATCAAGATAACTTTCTTCTCTAGTTTGTTTGCTACCACACATAGCAGAGGTCTCAAAGTGTGGCAGGAGTTCACCAGTGGCCTACAAAACACTGTGTGATGGATTTACTGCTCACTGGTGGACTGAACTTAGGACTTTACAGAGTATCTAGAGTCTTTTCATTGACTTTGATGGGTGTGGACCAGATCTATACCATGCATTTCTATTTATTCCATCCTGATTGTAAAAAAAAAAAAAATGCAGGTTGAAATACTGAACTATTTTAAAATGTTACCTTTCTGCCAGGCAAAGCGATCATGATTAGACTGTAGGAGGAGAGACTTGCTGTTGATCAGCTTATTTGCTTCTAACGACAATCAAGTTGACTAAAAGTCAGTGTGAATAAAATTGATTAACTGAAGCAGTTTTGCAATTGAGGCAAAAAGCATGACAGGAGAACAGAATTTTATTGCCAAAACATTGTATTTCACTGAAGCAAAGGGCAAAGCTGAAGTTACTCCTTGCAGTGCATTCAGATAACCTTTAGAAGGGTTAACGTTAGCCTTCTGTGTTTCTGATAAAAAAGTTCTTCTAAAGCTGTAAGGCATAACATACAAAACCAGCAGCCCTTAATAATTTACAGCGATACTTCTGTAGAGGTTGCAGTCCATCACTTACAAAGCTTGGAACAACGTGCCCTAAGCACCCAAGCATCAAAAACTCCAGCTGGGTACACCAGTGCTGCCTCACCTTAAATTTAAAATAAATAAATAAATACATAGTGAAGGAGAGATGTTATCTAAATAGTAACTATTGAAGAGATTAACAAAGAAAAAAAAAAAAGATAAGGGAATTTGAATTGTCTGACGTAATTGCGTGAAGATGTTTTCCTCTCAGATCTATAAAGATGGCAGCTTTGGAAAAAAATATCCTAAATGAGTCCTGCAAGCTGTGGATATCACCTAGAAAGGCTATCACAAAGTTGTACATTAATATTTTAAACTCAATCTGGCAGAGAGATTCATGTGCAGAAATAACGTGCAGCAGCTGGCCGTGCGTGTTACAGCATCGGTAGCACTCAGACGACACAGTCAAAGCGACATGAGAAGCAGAAACGGGAATAGCATGGCACAGATCCTGCGGATGCCAAGAGGAGCGTTGAGATGACAGCCCTGCAGAGTTTTGTTAAGCCGCCAGCTACGCCTAAGCCAGGGGCTCCTAAGGCATTTCCCACACAAGTCTGAGTGACAACGCATGTCAGAATAGGCCCAGGAGCAATTTTTGGGGGAAGAAACCCAAACCACACAATGCTCCAGGCTCAAGAAGTGCATCCTAGAATTCAGCTGCTCTGCAGGCTAGACAGAATCCCTGGCACTGCTGAATCGAGCACGATGTGAACACGATCTTTCCCCCACGTTAAAAGGAACCCACAGGCAAGTACAGCTCTGTGAACCTGTCCGGGAAGATTGTTCTGCAGTACAAGTCCGTGGCACTGTAGGAAACACAGGCTCTGTTATAAGCAACCATGCAAAGGATGTCAGTGGTCCTGTTCGGTGTACATTGTTTTCTTTTCTGCAGGAACTCACCAATATTCAGTAGAACTCAGTTTTTCGAAGGGAAAATACCCTAAATGTCATGTAGTGCACCTGTTTTCCTGCTCCAGTAAATATCCATCCATTCCCTACCATTTCAAATACTAGCAGTAAGACAACACATTTATTTCCTACAAGGCATTATTTACTTATGAAACCACACTGTTGCTACACCAGCTGGGAATGACTGAAGGTACAACGGTCGCACTAAGACTTCACCATCAACAAGCTTCGATCCCCAGTGGCTGCGGTTCACTACGGTCCTACCCACCGCTCCGGGCAGCTGCCAATTAATTCCAGCTGGATCCTTGCCTATAGGCTAAGAACACCGAAGCACAAGTCTAATGGTCTGTCGACGGTTCCCTCGAGAGCGCACCTACTGACAGAAAACCCAGTTTTAGCCTAACTCGTCTCCTGAGAGAAGTGTGGGCAGAATGCAGCATTTTCCCTGTAGGTTATTTAGCCAGATATCTTTCTGGCATCCAAGAGGGGTTTTCGGCCAGTCTGCAATGAAGCAACGTGCTGTCACTCTCATATCACTACATATTTGCATTTTATTTAGAGCTGATTGAATTATCTAGAGCAGAGTTGAAGTTCTGCTTCTGGATTGTGGTACAGGCATAGTCAAATCTGCTTACGAGCTTTTGAAAATTTGCCTGGCTGCATGTGCCAGCTTATCTGAAAAGGTTGGTGACCTACGGGGAAAACTCTCCAAAAACATCACATACGGTGAAAATTTCTGCTTCTTCACCTCACACGTATTTTTAACCTTCCTAGGGAGTGATTGTTGTAATTCACACTTGGCTATTAATTCACTGGAATTGGACTAGCAAGCAGGCACACTCTATTTATATTTAATCCACAAACTCCTGAATGCTGATGTGTGCCAGCAAATCAAACGTAAATGCAAGGTAATATGTAAGCTGTGAAAGCTAAGGAAAATTATCAAGTGACATATATTACCATGTGAAATAACCAAATCAAGCATGATTCCTTCCAAATGAACAGAGATGAGCGCACTGCTCTGAATTTAAAAGGTCTAGCAATTCAACGAAGACTCTGTAATGAATCAGAAGACTTATCCGAGGGGATATTGAAATAACCCAGAGCAGCAGCCTAAGGTTTCTTCTATTTGTTTCGTTCATTACTTTGTTTACCGACACTAAAAACCTCTGCATTGCAAGTTAGCCATGAAGAAATCAGAGACTGATTAATAGAGAAAATGAAGGGAAAACAGTCCATCTGATTAGCTGGAAGATAAACAGAATTCCTCTTTTTTTAACAAACTTCATTGAATTGGAATGAGACTCAGAAATCCTGACTAGCACTGCTCTTTTATTAAATATACCCATCTTGAATCTGGCATCTAATTCAGCGGCAGACTTCTTCAAAGGTTATTCATGTGTTATTTTTACAGTTTTTTATTATTGGTTACAGCAACTCAATTCTCTGCTGCTGAAGAGAGAGGCTAAAAAACATAACCCGGGCACCCTAAAAGCTCTAAAAAGAGAATTTGGATTAAAAAAAAAAGTAATATGCACTTCAAAAAGCCCACAGTCTCACACATTCTGCGAGATACGATTGTGCATGTCCTCTGCATACCAATTTGCCTCAACACAAATTACTAGTGGTTTGTGTTTCGTTTAACAGAATTAGTGTCCACAATAACGTCTGATTTTTTAAGACTCCTTCAGAAATTAATTTTACAGACTTAGTAACTACTGCAGAAAGCATAGTTCTATCTCATTTTGACTTTTTCAACTAGCTGAATGTGCTAAGATTTGATTCTTCTATCCTGATGGAACTTTAGAGCTTCATTTTGTACAAAGTTGTTAGCACTAGAAGATTAAGTGTGAAATAAAGTGCTATAATATACCCATTTCCTTTTTATTGAGTGTTTGCAGTTGCAGCACAATCCAATATAGTAACATTCGTGCTCAAGCTTTTATTCTCTTCTTCTTTTTTTTTTCCAAATGAAATGACTGCTAGAACCAGTCAGTAAGTGCATTAACACCAAAATACTTCCTTAATCTCAATTTAGACTTCCTGAAAAGAGTTAAAGGGATGTTCAGTTGGTCTGTGACCTCTAGAACTCCACTAAAACAATATAGCTGTACTGAAGAAACAGTGTCAGGAACTTCCAAGAAATTTTCACTAATACACTGACAACGCATGTAGGAGTGAAATTTTTGCTAATGCACTTAATGTGTGTGTTAGAATCAAAGTCTCTCAAAGTCTAGTGAAAGTTATGGACAAATCCAAACATTCTTCAACTTGAGATTTTACAGTAATAAATCTTTTTCTCAATCTTTATCCTTTGCTATTTCCAGCAACTCATGCTGTATAGTATAACTGAAGCATGGGATAATCAGAAATAGATTAATAATTACTTTATAAGTCTGATTATAAGGCATTGATTTGGGAAATCTGAAATAGTCTGTCCTAAAATGAATATGTTAACCTATTGAGAAAACTTGAACAGGAATGAGACTGAAAGGGAGTCACTGCCAAAAAGTCACAGCTAAAATCTACTCAATAGCTAAAATCCAGCCACTGAAATCCTTCTATGGGAGCAAGATTTATGTTCAGTACAGATTTTGAAAACAGATTAAAAAAAATTACACTCCCACACTCCAGATGAATATTTTTACTCATGGAGAAGCCAACAGACATTTCCTCCACCATTTTGCATTTGCCCTGTCAGTGCTCTGAAAATGCCTACTGGCTCAGACTGAAAGGAAGAACAATCGGAAGAAGATCTAATCTGTGAATTCATGCAGAGGATAAACACCAAGAGACCCAGAAATATCGCAGTTTTGAGGTGCATGTGTGCACTGACAGAGAGAAAAACTCTTTGGAAGTCCAGCCTTTAAAGCAGAGATGCTTTCCAACATGCCAGGTGGGACAAGCTATATGATTAGACCATCTATACTTTTAAGTATATTGCACTGTCTGTCTGCTGTAATCAGGGGCTTCAGAGAGAAGCTCATCTTCTTTAAATCAGCAAAGAGCTTGTTAATATTTTATGACTTATAAGACATAATATTTGTGATCAATAATGCTAATTTGAAGGATTCATGAAGAGCTTCTTAAGTAAGGTCATTATTTATTGTCAAATTATAATAGAGGAGTTTAAATAATCCAGCTGCATATTTTCTCTCTTTTGCCTGCTGCCTCCGGAGAATACAAAAAAATTCAATAAACTCGGCATAATTCGCATCATCAGGATGGGTATACCAATCAGGCAGAACTGAATTATATCTATTATTAACTAACAAATTCAATATTTAATATAAAGGCAACCTAAAGGAGATAATTATTTTTTTCAACATAAGCAGAAGATTGGAGCATGCAAAGGTACGAATGGTCTGAAAAACAGTGTTTCATAACAGTGCCTTTCACAAATAGTCCTATGTCTGAGAGTAAATTAGACCGTTCTGTTTAACCTTGACACACAAAGTGGTTGCAATCGATTCAATTAATTCAGAAAGTATTTTCATGGAAAAGACGCGAGTTTCTCTGCCGTTTATGGAATAATGAAGTCGGGGTGCTGGTGCACCTAAAGCCAGGAAAACTTGTGCTGGAATGATCCAGATAGTATTGTAAGAATTGTTCTGGCTGGTGCTTACACCATCTCAGGTCGCAGCCAGATCTTGCAAAACCTGCTTGGGATTTGACCAAAAATTCCAGCTAGCACACCAAACAACCTATTGCTTTCTAATGACAGACTATTTAACTTTTTAAAATCAGTGCAAAATAAAACACTTTCCTTTCTTCCTGAGAATTTCTCTTTTTCCTTCCTGAGCAGAAATCTCAGTAGCTAGCTATTGAGCTCCAGTTGTGACCATTGCCCTACCTGCTGCTTTGCTGTCAAGGTCGAATGAGTGCTTGTGTAGTAGAGCTCTGGTGTTCTAACCTCCACTAGAGTCTTTTTCTTCTTTGATGTTCCTCCTTTCCCTTTGACCAGCCTTCATGTGTGATTCAATGATACTGAGCTGTGACAAATTTTTGAGATCACATATATATCTCATGTATTTTTACAGATATTTATTTCTGAGAGACAATAATCAAAGTCTGGATAATGATTTAGAAGGTAGACTAAATGAATGTGTACTGAAGGTGTTGTCCAGCACGGATTTTACCAAGCTTGAGGTTTACTAGCTTGTAAAAGGCTTCCTTTTGGTTTGTGGGAGTCTAAAGTTTTGACCATATTCAATATAAAAGCTGCCATTGTGAGAATTGGACTGCAAGAAATCTGCCCTGGCTAAATTATAAAAAGTGTAGTTCAAAACCTGCAGTTTTTATTTGATAATACTGTCAGTGAAATTGTGATCTTAATGATGGTGACTTCGTCATATGTCCCTATATTTCTGTATAGTAGATTTCACCTGAAGTCCTGCCTGTAAACAAAACTTTGGATTCTGAGTTTGGTAGGAGCTCAGAAACATCTATTCGAGCAAAACAGAGATGAGAAGTATCCCCCAGTCTTCTCTGTCATTACTGAAGAACGTCCTGCCATAAGAGGGTTGCAGTATTAAAATTCCTTCCAAATAGATTGTAAAAAGTCTCCCTTAGAACCACATTTTCAACTGCAAGTGTGCTCTGATCACAGCTTAAAACTTAGCAGCTGTTCCAGACTTAAACGTTACCATGTTATTATAACACATTTCTAGCTATAAAGATGACAAACACCTGGAAGCCTCCACGGGCTATGTTACATCTTCCCTTATGTTTCTCTGATGCTATAGGCTGATGCTAGAAATAACATATAGATTCCTTAAATAATAACAGCTTTACATTTCTTATTGTCATGTAAAGATAAACGTTAATGTTCCCTGCACTTATAATTTCAGCACGTTTCCTGGTTATGAAATGCCTAATCCACCAGACAGCTATGACAGCCAAATAGCTTAATATAATAGAATGTATTTTTAAAAGTACACAGGGCTTCCAAGCAACCACGTGATCTACTATTAAACTGTAACAGTCGATGTTAAAGTATTTTAGGTGACTGCATACCTGTAGCCAACGCATATTACTAGCATGAACTTCAAGCCAACATAAAAGCACAGTAGAGAAAAATCACAAGAACTGCTGAAAAATCGCATTTCCCACTGATTCCAAACCTGGGATCCAGGTTACCACCTTGTCACAACATCCAGCTGTGCACATGGGTCCAGCTCCTTTTCTATCAGCAATAAAAAATTTAGTGTGAAGTTTCAGGCACCTCTCAGGACAACATTCAGGGATTAAACCAATTTCAGGGACATATACATCAGAAATTACTACCTAGAGAAAATTACAACTGGAAAAACACGGTAGGTAACAGAGTTTTTTCATCTTGCAAGTCATGCGCGGTCTCATGCGAATGCCAGCTGTGCTGCAGAACATCTGCAGAACTACACGTGGAGATCCCTATAGTCCAGGTGGAATTTTGGTTAAAAAGTTGCAAGTAAGCAGGATGCACTTACTTGTTCAGTTTGTTGCTATCTCCAGACCACCACAGCTCCGTATGATTGAGTACAATTTGGTAACTTCTGCCCAAGAAACACTCTGCAATGAGATTACAGGAGAACTGAAGGTCAGATCTGAACTGTACCATCAAAAGCAAATGCAATGTCTACTCGCACTATATTTATCTCTAGTAAATGTTGTGCGACAAATAGGATGAAGTTAGAGGTGTATAGTGGGCAGAGAGATAAAATTGAAAGCAAAATGCTTGCTAGTTAATGTACATGTCAGGGAAAATCTCACCAGCTTGCAGGCAGGTCTAGAATGCTGGAACTCAGTACAGTCACCATTCTGATAGCTGTTGCCTGAACTCCTAATTTTATTAAGACTCAGTTGTGTTTAAAGTAGATTTATTTTTTGGGGGGATGGAGAATGAATCGTTGTATTTAACATGTACAGGAGAAAAATAAACAAACAAATAAAGCCCCCAGCCTTATGCAAAAGACACAAGACATTTAGTAGAAGAAATGAGGGTTTGTTTTTTAACTGGAGGCTCTCCTTTAGACATCCAGCCAGTCAGAGGCTTCAGGTCTGGTGTAAGAAGCAGAGTATTCCAAATACATCAGCCATTGTCTCTGCTGTGAAACAGGTTTTACCTGCAAATGTAAACTAAATGCTAAACGACAATGGATTTTCTATGTAATCAAATTGTGCTCCTATTAATACTTTTCTTTAAACATATTCCACATTGAATACCATTGCGATTTACTTCTTACTCACTATGAAGCAAGTTACCACTCCTTTTTACAGTTAATTTATCACATAACTCTTGTCCTCTTCTTGCACAATTAACAGGGAAAAACCACTGAGTTAGAAATTCCATTTTTCTTTCCATCAGTTCATTACATAAATTATTCAGAACTGCTTTTATAAAGTTGGGACTTCAGATCCCTTTATAAAAATGAGAAAAGATGGTCCTAAACCAACAACAACAAAAAGGTAAAAAAGTACATTTGAGCAACTTCTAATTATCCTTTTCATTAAACTGCAGCGTTTTCACCAGTTTATAATCTAAAGAAAATGTCCTTTATACAATAGGTGTTACTCAGAATTTTTTTATACACAGATCATAATAATTAATATTCCTAGTCTCCTAACAACTGTCTCCCTGAAAGAAAAGAGGAAAGAAAACAGCAAAGGAAATATTCCCAAGGCACAGAATTTCTTTTGTTTTTGAACTCTCAATTTGCATATTCATCTTCAATGAGCAACATCTCCTGACATCTCCAGAGCCACCTTTTAACAGGAAAACATCGTCTTCCTCTGCAAGCCAGAAGCCACCACCTTGTATGTTGCCAAATGATGTTTTCTAATCAAAGAATTCCAAACTGAGACACATTTCTTAATTGGAAAATATTTCAAGTTCCTATTTTGAAAATAATCAAAGACTTCTAGCACTTACATCAAAAGCACATGCTCCTGAGGGCATAGAAAATGTAATACCAAGTGCCAGGAAAAGTTTGTGAGGACTTAAAATTTTCATATCACTCTTCATTGACTGAAGTGCAAATTCAAATACTGTGTCAGCAGCCAATCACTGTTTTTTGCTAATCCATAAAAAATTAGGTGTTCACTTGAATTGACTTTCGTTAGATAGATATCTGTACTATGAAAATAAGAATCACAGGGTTTTTTTAAAATTTCTTTAAATCAAGTATCTACCACTCAGAGAAAGAAAACAGACATGAAAATGAAGTTATGATGAATTAGAAAGTCATTTTCCCAATAAATAGGCCAAACTACATGAAGCAATTTGCAGCAGCTACAATTACTATAGCTATTTTAATCATGTACATGTTTATTAACTAATATAATATTCTGTCATGCATACAATGATATTCACTATGGAGAATCATTTGACTGCTGTACAGCTGATCTTATTTCTGGCTTCCCTATGAAAAACATGACTAGGGATACGCAGAAAATAAACAATGTTACGTTTTTAAAAAACTTACAGCTTTTGTTATTTAGAATTCTTTGACATTAACACAAAAGAAATACAATGTCACAAGAACTGAACAGTCTTGATGTGAGATGGTATATAAGAAAAAAATACTCAAAGCACTTTGAAATATAGTCAAAGCACTCAGGAGAAATATGAGTCCAGTCTCTGGTTTCTATGATTCAAGATCAGACAGTCTTTTGGCTTTCCCTATTGAAGTTGTACCAAACTTTTGTTACTTGTTCACAGTCACTGATATTGATTGTAGGGTCTCAGGACACAAGAACGTGCATCTTCCTGTCTTGTTCTGGAGAAAGGGAAGCTTGCAATTTTTGGGAAAGTCACCATAAAATACGAAATTTGACAATTCTTAGACAATGTATAGGAAAGAGAGGAAATAGTAAAACAAAATCAAGATAGTTTGTTCCAAGAAAACAAATGTCAACAATTCAGGAAAATACTAGATAAGATTCTACAGGAAAGACAAATACATATGCCGTGAAACATATGCCTGCAACAAGAAAAGACAAGACATGTGAAAAAGAACATTTAAGGAACGACATATTAAAGGTAAGACTAGACATATCTGAAGGTCTTTTCTAAGACTGTTTCCTACTGTTTGATGTAAATTCTGCTTTTCAGCTATAGTTCAGCAATACAGAAAGTGTTATCCACCATACATCTTAAAAATTAAACTTTAACTCACTTAGGGATCCCGTTTCTTAGGAGGGATATCCAGATCCGTATCAGAGTGCGTGGAAGTGTCTGGTGAGCCAAATTAAGGTTGAAATTCTGGGGCAAGGAGGCAAAACAAAGATAATTCAGGAGAAACAGATGGCAGAAGGTGTTGGAGATAATTATAGAGGGGAATTTGGGAATAAGTTGTATATTTTGACCTCAGCAGGTAGGAAGAGGAAGACCCCACTACTTGGCTTTGGCCTCCAGGCCCTCTGAGCTGATGCCATGTCTGATGAGAAGTAAGAGAAGAAAAAGAAGTTTGGCAAGAAAGGGTGAAACTTTGGTAGTTAAGAAGTCAGTACACACCCTTCACACATCAGCAATGTTATTCACATCAGTCACTGGAAGTTAATATGTTGCTTTCTGAAGATGAGAAATGGGACTCAAGAAGTCATAAGCTTCATCTAGAAACATCAAAGAATAGAATGAATATCTTTAGATAATGCTACGTTAAAATCTGCATTATTAATCATGAAGCAGATGACAGTTCACAGCAGATGTCAATAATGTATTTAGAAAAGATTCATCTGATTGAAAACTAAATGTTTTTATCTCCCAAAATAAAAGACCCAGTTGTACACATAAAACAGATTTTAAAAGAGTTGTAAGGGAACGAGGCAAGTTTAAAAGCCTGTATGCATATCTAAGGGTTTTTATAAACTGTGATATTAAACTACTAATAAATGTCTAGCATGACAACAGCGATAATATGCCTGAGTCCTTTTAGTCAACGTCGCTCAATGCTTCATGGGAATATGACAAAAGCTGTCAACATAATTGTATCAAGAGGTCAGGATTAGTGCTGTATTTTAGTGAACCGGTAGCAAAATTTAGACTGAACAAAAGTTTGTTCCTACTTTCTGTTCATTCTTGTTCAACTCGAGTACTTTTTAGTAGCATAACAAGTGATGGGTGAACATCCAAATGTATTATTTGCTCTTTGATCCTTTCTCCAGTAAACATGTTACAGCTGTGTTATTGTTTTTTAAAGAAAATATTTTACTTTGTTTTTCATTTATTGATTTGTTTTAGGGGGGTGGATCATGCTGTTCAATAGACCCAGAGACTGAAATATTTTAAAGCTGTTATTCATTAATCTGAATTTCAAAAATCGGTGGCACTGCCTTGTCCTTTAAAATATTGGCGGCACTCTGTGATTTTTATTAAAATATCTGTGATGCTTCTTTTTAATTTGTCAAACAAGGGACAGCACAGGTGGCAGTGCAGAACAAGAAGATTCATCTGAAACTGAAATAACCTCTAAGGACATTACTCTGCTGTCAATGTTTATTCAAAACTCTTACCGACTTTTGTGAGAAAAAGTCTTCATAACTAATGATGCTCAGTATCTGTCCAGATTCTCTTTACCTCTTCAGCAGGTAAAAAATAATTCTCAGATGCTCTGACTAATTAATTTTATTTCCACCTTGCTTAGGGATATCTGGAAGAAATGAAAATGTACACTCAATTAAAATATGACTTAATAAAACAGTACATTCCAAATAACTCTGTAAATTTAAACAGCATCTGTTCACGTTACTGCCCATAACCAGACTCCACAGCTGTAAAAATACCAGCCAAAGCCAAGAATATAGTAGAAAGACCACACCATAATGACCTAAAACAATAGTCACTTGTTTGGAAAGCTGAGGAGCTGGCAGAAAGGCAGATTTTTCAGGTAAATAAGCATGTTCATATTGACTTGGAAATAGATGCAGGTAGAACAGAGAAGTCATTCAAGTTCAAACAAATCAGAGTTCTCAGAATTCAAAGTCTTGCAGCTTGAGAAAAACTGACCAAACAAAATAATTAAGTCAAGGAATATCATTATATTGTTCAGTAGCTGCTTCAGAGACCAAAGTGCAGTCAGCTGTCATCTTAATTAACTCCTATTGCCAATCATGCCAAATCATTCCTCTATTGTCCCCAATACATCCATTTAACATGTGGTTATGAGTTATATACACTCAGTAAAGATAATTCTGTAATCTAACCCCATGTCTGCCTTCTGTTCATTTAGTTTTGCCTGTAAAAGTCTGTGTTTCTTGTCTGACCAGAATGCTTGGTGACTACCAGGTCAAACCTGATAATCTTTAACGATGAATCAACAATTTGATCTTTTTTATAGCTTCTTAATATATATTTGAACTTTAAAGGATTTTTTTAACTTATAAAAGAAAATTAATTACATAAATGTGCAAGATGAAAGGATTTCGTTGACAATTTTAAAAGTTTATCATGAAATAGAAGGATCCCAATAAAGAGTATGTCATGATAAAAAAGAGTGAAGGCCTGTTTGATTACACAGTTATTTTTTTAATTTAGTCTGTTATGCACTTTGGTAACAGAATTTTTTAGCATAGAAATCCTTTGTTGTTATCATCTGGACTAGGAATATTAGCATTAGTCTGAGTGTGGCTAGACAGATAATATATGTAGTATAAATATATGTAGTATAAATATATGTAATATAGTTGCTCTCACCTGGTTTAGTTCTACATACTTAAATGAACATACCACTATTTTTGCCAGATAAAGTTCTGTTATCCTTCCACGTACCACCTATTCCTAAAACACTGTTAAACTGTTTTCCAAGAATTTCCTTTGGGACTTGGGAATTGTGAAATCTGGTGAAAAAGATCTGAGGGAAAAAAAAAATCATCAGCAGCATGATTTAAAACATTGCACTTCATTAGATGTGTCTAAGAGATGGAGATAATGAAGTTATGCATACTGATGAAACATCATGGAAGAATATAATATTTTATTGAATGTGATGAAAGTAATGTAAGATGTTAAAGTTTAAACCTCTTCCATATTCTAATCCGTGAGTCTTTATGGCCAATATTCATGCAAGACAATTGCTATAATAATTACTCATTTCCGAACTCCAGAGAAGTTAATTCTACAACCCAACTGCAGACAGCAGAACGATTTTAATATTTTAGCAGTTATAGGATATAGTGTCTTATTTAAATCTATATGCACTTTAAAGGACCTGTTCTTTCAAAATTTTGCTTGAACCAATAATAATTATACTGCACATTCTTAGTTTTCCCCAGTTGCATGCTATATCCTTACACATGCAACCTAAGAGTACTCCTGCCATATCAGAAATGCATCAAATCCAGAAATGCTTTCTAATGAGCCAACTAATACAAGTAGCTTAATAATCCTCTGGAAGAAAACAAACACTAAGATTTTCTAAGGTTCAAATTTGAACATGTATTTGTGTACCATATACTAACCAGGAAGAGAAAAAAGGGATATACACTATGCTGTGCTAAGAGACCTCAGAAAAGGAAAACCTAGTGACTAAAATATGTTATAGAGTTATATAAACAAACAAACCACTAAATATTTCCAAAACCTGCTCAAATGATTCAGAACTGGCTCTCTCCCAAGACAAGTCAGCTGCATCACCCAGCCTGCAGGAAAATAGAGGCACAAAAGAGCCTGACTAGGAATGAGTCCTCTTTTGTGCTCTTTGCTGGTTTTCAATTACTTTCTTTAAATGGACAAGTCGTGCAAAAGATGCTACCAATCAAATTTCTGATGTTAGTTAGTATCCGCACTAACGTTTCAGCAACTAAGTTAATAAGTACCATGTGTTCTGCCACCCACATATTTGACCTTTTGCAATTACACTATGCAGTGTTTTAAGGACAGTAATTCAAGCGTGACAACATCTCGGACAAGTTAGAGGTATCATTTCTTGTAAGACACTTTCCTTTGAAGCTGCATGCGCATAACTTAGGTTGTTTATTTTCTAAGCACTCAGTCACAAAGAATTTTTTTTTTATTAACTTGAAATGGATTAGATTTAACTCATTATGATCTACACTGATTTTCTCAGCGCTGTAGCTTGGTATGGAACTTGAGAGTTCAAATAAAGTGACCTCTTTCTTCTAGCTTTAGTCATGACCATAAATTGCAAGAACAGAGCTGGTAAAGGAACAAGTCTCTTAGCTTAGGAGTCCTCTAAAACTACAGTAGATTCCTTAAACTTTTCCAAAATCATCATAAGAAGAAGAATCTACTCTAGTGCCCAATCTACTACAATCCCATACAGAAAACAGCAGAATTTTNTAGCACAGCTACAATCTTACATTTCATGGAAAGAAACTCCCTTCTGATTTCAGGCAGTATCAGACGAAATGTCCCTCACAGTCTCTAAGCACCGGCCACCAGAGCAGAGAGTGAAATATTTTGTCGTAAGATGCTCCTACCCCAAAATCCTATCACTCCAAAGTTTCTTGTTTGCTGCATCTGTTCAATGGCTTTACTGAAAACGTTATAAGTCGGCATTTTTTATTTTCACAAAAGGCCAACATATTTTTGCATCAGTATTTTATTTACCTCAATGTCACAAGGCAGATACTGGGGACTGATATTCATGGCAGATGAAAGCCACCACCTCAGGAACATGTCACTTTAGAGTCTGCCTGAAGCTGATCTTTCCATTTTATGATCTAGGGGCTATTTCATTTGGATGCTCCATGAAGTTTTACAATACTTCGACTGCATGATAACCTTCATCCTATGTCTCTTGCTTGTCAAAAATATATGTTGTGCTGTGAATATATCTAGATCTGAGAGGTAAATATTCAAAAACCCTCAAGACTGAGTAAATAAGTTAGAGCAGCCTGTTCAAGTGGAAAAGAAAGAACCTACTTAGGCTGTCAATACAATTCACAAAATGAATTTTTGTGCTCTGTCGAGGGAATGTTGGAGTCAATATTTGCTGCACTGAAAATGTCAAACACTATAGAAGTACAAAGCTGTGTTGCTTGCACTATTGTTTTTAGGAAAGTGGCTACTCTTCCGTTTCTAAAATGACAGTAGCAGTTTGGAAGTTTTAACGGTTTGTTCACTTTGAAGGACTAGGAAACATAAACATCTTTTTCTCCTCCTTTTTGGGTGGGTATTTTTTAGACCATGGGCACGTTGCCAAAAGTCTGAGAGTTTACTGTGGAATTATGTGAAAAAGACTGAAACATCAAAAGAAGAAATGACCTGAAAATGCAAGACGAATTACCAAAGGTAACAAAGGTCTTAGACTCCATACTCTTGTTTCTGACTCATGATAACCCAATGGTGGAGGATGGATTATATTGGTATCTTAGAAGGACGCTATTGATCTAGAAATCAGACCTTCTCACAAAGGTGCATAAGTCTTTGACTCCTAAACATTTTACTTGTCAGAGATAAATGAGAGAGGGAGAGGAATGTTAACTCAGAATAACAACAAAAAAAACCCCAACCCACAACTGAAATAGGCTCCTGTCCTTGTATCAAGGCCTCACATGCATTATTTTCTGAGATGACAAAGAGGTGATGACATAGATTAGCTTGCAGAATGGACGGGCAGTTTAGCATTGCTGCCTCTCCTAAGCCAGGACTGTAATTGTGCTGTTTGACATCTATGTCATCTTAAGATACGGCATATATATATATACAGGATTTTGCAGTCCACGATCCACTTTAGGAGAAATTTGAGACAGCCTGAGTGTGATCCAAGTGTGACTTGGGTGACATCAGCATCTTAGGGAAATCTTGCCATGCACTCCAGCAGGACAGAACTGCCTCTGGCCTCAATGGATAGAAAGATCAGAGGAGATTTTCCTGCTCTGCACCAATGTCCCCCCTTTTTCAGGAAGGTCCCCCTTAGCCCACAGGGACACTCAAACTCCAGCAGCAAGTGTAACTCAAGCAAAATCCAACCACAGGTGCTGGGCATGGACAGAGCTGTGGTGAAGGTTTGGCAAAGAGTAAAATACCCAGTTTACAACTGTGGAACATGAACATGGGAAATAAGAACAGAGAGAATTAATACTAAATAAGCCCTTATGGTTACTACATATTCCATATTTCCTATTTTATTTTTGACAGAAATATTTTGATTTGCACTGGCAATAAATGTACCTATTTAAAATCTCTATTTTTGCTTCCTTTATACGTCTGTATCAGAAGCTTCCTTTAGCAATCTTTGTTTTTCACCTCTTGGCAAACAATCACAATTGAAAACTCAACTCCTACAGTCTCTTTTCCCAAAGGTGCATGTTTTACAAAATTTTGTTCTCCAGAGGTCTCTCTGGGAAGGTGGGGTGCTCTGATTTTGTATCCAAAGAGATTTATAGACAAAGGTAAGCCATTTAAAGCACTTTGTCTTCCTCTTGGAATTGTTGAATCTGTAAATAAATAAAAAATGCACAGGCCCAGTTGCTGTGGCATGACTTGGAAAATCTCAGCACAGCCAAGGGAGTCAAAGGTGGCTTCAATATAAATTTGATTCCCAGAAATGCTTAAAGGTAATTTAATTGGGATAATATGCTAAGGTATTATTTCATCTACCAAATGTTGTTAATACAAGGAAACGTGCTGCTAGGGCCCTGGACTAAACCTTTCACTCACAGGGAGAAAGCTGTAGAACAAGAACACTTAGGATCATTTATTTGAATGTTAAATGCATTATGGCTCATAATTCAGACTGACCTTATTAACTGGAAGAAAAATCTCTCTCTATCAGTAGGATCCAGCTTTCAGTTGTTTCTCGTGAAAATGTATTTATAGGTCACACCAAGCAAATCCTGTGAGGAATTTGGAAAAGTTTCTTTTAGTCGCAATATTTTTGCTTTGCAAGCTTCGTTTGCAAATTCCGGAGTCATCCCTGTTAGGACATCCTGGATTGGCAGACTGTGAATGATTAAGTGTATGTAAGTCATTTTTACCTCAGCAAAATACTCTGTTGCATGCTACAAATGCCTGTTATGCCTGTTACAGAGGACTATGTCATTTCTTTCCAAGGTAGATACTGACACTTAATGACAGTTACTCCTGAGATAAATGGCAGTTCTTTACATCTGGATACCTTAGATGATATATCATCTTCCTTCAAGGAATTCTTGCATATACTTTGATACAAAGACTTACTCTGTGCTCTACATGTTCAATTCTGACTAGTACTTCTTAGGCCTACAGAACATGAATATTAAAAGTAGTATTTAACATAACTGAAATTAATCCACACTCCCTATTTTTTTCTGCAGAATACTTTCTAGGATTGTGTCATTATAATTTTTCTTTCTTGGAAATGTACTTGCAGAGCCACTAAGAAATTTGGTCTGCAGACTTAGAGGTCTAAACTGCCTCATGGAGTCAGATTTTGTCCATGTGTGTGCTCATAGTTCAAAACAAAGGTGAAGTAATTCAGGTTAATTTAAAGCCAGAGACTTCAGGTCATGTTGCATTACCTCGTATTTGTCTGAAGTTAAGAATATGCACGTGAGTAGTTATTGCAGAGTAGCTAAGCTGAAGTAACCCACTGCATGTTAGAAAACCACAGCATCTTCTGGTGCCCATCGACACATGAAGATGATAACTTTTGCACCATGCAAGTAATACAGTCATAGTTTTATCTGTCTTCCTGTATTAGTTTTGGTCAAAGTTTTATACGATGGCTCATTCACTCCTCCCAGTAAATTTTGTCTGGTCGTTAGAGTGATGAACAAGAGAAACAGAGGGGGACTTTCATCCTTGCCCAGCTGGTAGCAAAGAAGGATGCAGTTTTCTCTTTTGGACATTAGGAGAGAGAAGAGGACGAATATTTATAAATTTTATATTTATGACTTCTATAGCTTGTGAACATCAGCTTAAGATTTTCAGCTTTTGGATTCAGGGGAATGAGATAGGAACCAATATTTTTCATCTTCACCTTTCTTGGTAGGATATGTTAAATTATTGGTGATCTTAGTGTAGTTCAAAATAGTTTGACATCTCTAACCGCACAAATACAGCTCTCCATAGGCATAACCAGAAGGTAAGGACTGTATTAGTCTGGATGCATTTCATTTTACTGAGGTGACACTTGCCTGTCAGTCCGTGAGACACTTGACTGAACCTGGAATACTTTGATCTGGTCTAAATCCCAGCAAGCAAAACAGCCTTAGCAGAAGTTGTTTTTCTTTAGCCTGAGTAGCAAAATCTTGTGTTTTGGCATTGAAAAATTCAATGTCAAGTTCAGCATCTGTTGAATACAACTGATTCACAACATCTGTTGTGTAATTGATCAATATTATATTCCCAAATAAGTGGGAATTTATTAATTCTCCTTTGAGATGGGACTTCAAACCTTGGCCCATGTCACTTTGCTTACAATGTAATATTTTATTTGAGCAGTTTACATAAATAAATGGTAAAAGTGATCCTTAAAACAAGGTACCATATACTAGGATAAGTATACGAGGTCTGAAACAAATGGAAACTCTGACTTTCCAAACCATACTCCATTTGGTGGGCTGGTATTTAGTTTTAATTTTCTGCAAGTCAGTCAGAAATATGGACTCCAGATCTCCCACAAAGGAGAGGCCAGAACTTACCGGTGAATCAAATTGCAGTAGTTGCCAATTCTGTGAATATTTTTCTTCTCCAGCCCTTCAGGCAAATATCCCTCCTGTGAAGTCTATTTGAATTATACTGAGAAAGAACATGACTATTACAATCTGGAGAAACAGATTAACATAAACCCTGAATATCTGTACTTACCCCAAAGAGGAGCTAATGACCTTTTGTTAGAAAACGTGCAAAAAAAAAAAGTGCAATTTAATTTCAAAATAGTAGAATTACTTCAGAATTCTACTTTGGTAGAATTACTTCATCTATTAAAAAAAAATGAAGAGGGAACTTTAAAAAGTATTAAATTGGGAAATTTAAAATAATGGACAAAAGCAGTTAAGTATATTCATGAAACCAGACAGAAAAAAAAGAAAAACAGTGTTCTGATTCTCCACATGAAGATCCTCGTCAGCTTGTCCTTTTCTGTTCCTTCTCTTCCATCTCCCCCAAATTCTTCAGTACTGCACTACTCAGTAAATCGTGTGACATCTGCCTCCTTCCACTCCATCCACGTCTGCATCCCAGATCCTGCTGCTCTTTACAGCCAAAACCACATTTGCTCTACAGCATCAAGAAGTCTCTTTCACTAGAAATTAATTTAAGTGCTGGAGGAATTTTCTCAAGCAATTAAAATTAGGAAATCAAACAGAACAGTTCTCCAGATAACATTTACTAGTCTCCACTGGAGTGAGAATGTCAATATTTCTTGATGGGTTTTCATTTAGAAAAAAGGAAATGAATTACCAAATCAGAGACGGTCCATGATTCTACCACAGCAAAACAATATCTGAACACACACTGCAGAAGCAAATAAATCATGCGACATGGCCTTTTGAAAGGTCACAAAATAACAAGCAGTTCAAGACTAATTGGTATTGGCACATCTATTGTAAAGAGGGGGGGGAAAGTGATCAATGATCAAATGACAGGAAGAAACCTAGAAAATACATACATCATAAAATAATGACAAGGTTAAAGCAGTGACCTCTGATGTGAGTAGATGAATGCAAGACTGGAGACTAGTGTCATATTTTTAAGTTGGATAATAAATTACCAGTGGGTTTTATAACGAGGATAAAATATTTAAAGAATTCAGTTCAGTGGAGAGTTAAAGTGTTAGTGAAAGCAAAAATTAAGGTTAAAATTTAAAAGCTGACAAAACATGAAGTGTTCAAAAAAACTTACTTGGAACACAGGAATAAAGAGAAAACAGCACTGAAGAATCATTATCTCATCAATTAAGTCAGATGTGGAGTGATTATGTTAAATATATAGGAATGGTTGTTCAGATTAAACAATCAATAAAATTTGTTTCTGTGGCATGTTGAGAGGTTTCTTGTTCTTTTTGGCCCTTTTCTCATTTTGCATTTAATCAAGAGTCTTTACAGGGCCAGTGAATGCTGGCACCTTAATGGGTGCTAGTGTATCTTTGTGGTACCCAAGTCACAGTTTAAAGACAAAAAACAGTTATTACCTGGGATTCCACCTTTGCTTTTCTTGGCTCTTTCACAGAATCACAGAATGGTTGAGGTTGGAACAGACGTCTGGAGGTCATCTGGTCAAACCAAATCATGGGGAGGATTCCTTGCAAACAACACAGTGAAAACTTGTCAGTGCTGAATTCTGCTCTCAGGTGCCTGAATTAGTAAAACCAAAGCCTGTACGAAAAGCATTTTGCTGTGAAGAAGGAAATTTTTACTCTAAAATTCAACAGGAACTTTTCAGAGGGTGCTCTAATTTTGTTTTCCAGATTACAGTAGAGTAAATTACATCAGCCCAGGGCACTCACAAATAATTCTGTCATTCCTGAATACACTTTCAAGAACTCCTTATAGATCTTTAACCACCTTTGTCTGGACAGTTTTTAAAGCAGCCCAAGTTTTTAGTCGCACTGTTGTAAAATACAGAGCTTACAAAGTAGACAGTGCCATTAGAATAGTGAAACATCCTAAATATACAACTTAGAACACCTTTATTCACCAGGTAAGCTTTGACTAATGAAGTTAGAAATAGACATTAAAAAACAAAACGAAACAAAATGAAACAAACAAACCAACCAACCTAAAATAAAAAAAAAAAAAAGCCAGGAAAAATACTTCTGTGATTTTCCCTCTTTCCTGAGGGACACATCCAGAAAGCTCAGTCTCAGCTGAAGTTAAAAAGACCAAATACCTGAGATACAAATGACTAAACGATGTCATGTTCCTACCCTGATCAACAAACATCTGTGCAACCTTCAGCAAAATCATTACCTGATTTTGATACGATTTTTAAGGTGAATTACTTGTACTTCAAGAAAACCTGAAGACATGAATGAAAATATTAAGCTAGGTTTTCCTCACAATACACATAGCTGATCGGGATGGAATCTCAGGACAAGCATTTACAATCGCTTAAAAAGACTGCTCAGATGATCACGCACAGTTAGCACATGAATTTGTATTCACTGTATTATTTTGCACCTCTGAAGCATTTTCACAGTAGGAGTAAAATGAGAGAAGATTACAACATCTTGCACAGAATATTCCATCTCCCTTTCATATCAACTACTTGCTTTGTCATATATTACACCACTTTTCTTCCCTGTTCACAATACTTAATTCACTTCATCAACATGTACAGAGAGACACTACTCTGCTTTCACCCAACGAGATAAAAAAATAAGAGAATGCTTGTATATTTGCTCTTTGTAATCAAGTATACTGACCACAAAATAGAACTGTTTCTGTGTAAATTCCTGTTCAATTATCACACAACTAAGCTGTCTAAAATCCCACCATATGCTATCCCATTTCTTTCTTTTAGCTCCTTTACACCAGGCAGAAAACTCACAGTGATCACTCCATGCTTCGCAGTCCACACTGTTCCTATTGACAATGGAAAACACGGACTATAACATTATTAATCTGAGAAGAATAAGGCACCACTAGTATTTATCTATGATGCATTATCATGGTGGCCATTTTAAAAAACAATAGTCTAAAAAAGTTTGTGCATACAGAAAAGTAAGAAAATTAAGTTATTTTCCTGAAGTTACAGGTCTTATTTCAAGAGCCAAAAATCCCTGCAGTCACACAGCCTGGGGAACTTTTCTTTTACTGTCTCCTCCGTTCACTACGCTGGGGAGAGAGGTAAAGAATATATACGACCTTTTGCACATCTAAGGCAGGAATGTATAAACACAGCCTAAAAGTGGTGGTTTGTTTTATGATTCAAAACTGGTTCACAAATGTTAAATTTCAGGGTAGATCCTGCGTGGGCTCAGCACCAACACCACGCGCAGCATCGAGCAGACTGAAGCAGCTGCTGGGTTTATCTTGTTCACACATCTGCTGGGCAAGAAACCCCTTGGAAGCAGTTACAAGGATGTTAATGCCAGAAATAAACTTTGAGAGATAAACAAACCAACCAACCTAAAATAAATAGATAGATAGATAGACAGATAGATAGATAGATAGATAGATAGTCCTGGTATAATTATTAATAATATAAGAATAAGCATTTACAGTAAAAATCTACTGCTTTTATGGAATAATTTCACACTTGATAACAAGGAGTTAATCACTAACCTTTCTGTGCTATATTTCCTTTAGATGAGCGATGCTGAACAGTCTAACTGGATAGGAAGTTTCTTTGACATGTAGCATAGCACTAGGACTTGTATAAGGATTAAAGATTTTTTCAAGAGAAGGATGGAGGGGCAAAGCTCAAAGATTAATTTATTTCTAGACAGATACTGCAGCAATAAGATTAAGATATCCTACCTTTCTACAAGACAAAAATAAACAACCAAGGAGAAAAAGCAATAAAATGATTTTTTTTTTCCCCCAGCTAGTAAGCTTTATTAGCTCTTCAAGATATTTTTTAAAGGTTTTAAAAATATATCGAGCTGCAGAGTAAACATTTTCCAACTTTATAAACTGAACTTTCCACTCGCAGCTGGGCATCCAGTGGAAAAAATGGAGGAATAAGGACTTGATTTAAGAAAATACTTTGGTGCATCTTTACAATCATGTGCGAATTTAGTTAACCCCTTTCCTACGTGTACAAGGACTATCAATATAAACGCACGAATAATTTCAGACCTCCAGTCTTAGTCCATCTGCAGCCCTCCCAGTTCTCCTGTTGTTTGAAAGCTGCAGTGGGAAAACTTAATTTCATTCATTATCTCAGTGTCTCAGCCCACAAACATTTCAGTCTTTATCCTCTTATGAGACAGAAATATTATCAGGACAAAGAGTCACACCGAGGAAACCAGCTGTTTGCTGCCCACACAGGCCAGCATTTGTAGCTATCCTGTCAGTACCAAAATCACTTTTTCGTGCTTCATCTTAACTTCAGGGTTCCTCTTAGTTCAGAAAGAACTTGGATTGTGCTCCTTAGTTTGGGGAGAAACTCCTAAGAAATACTTTGTGAGTTTAGTGTTTGTATAAAGTATTTATTCATTCCTTTTCTATCAGGTTGAACAATAAAATGCCAGGGACATCAGCTTCAGGTTCGCTATTGACTTCAGTAAATTTGGCTTACGTTCAAATTCATGCATTTTCATATTGTTAGTGATACAGCAGATGGTTTTAATTATTTTACTTTTTAGTCATTTTAGTGTTAAATTCACTTACATTCTTCTCCATTCAGTTTATGAGAATATTTAGAAATTTTTTTAGGCTAAATTTTAGGCTAAATTAGTTTACAGCATGCCTTTAATTATTGAAAAAATAGTAACAGGCTGTTAGAGTATTAAAACACGTGCAGTAAAATCATACTTGATGGAGGGTAATTTTCTTATGCAAATGACTTTGGTCATGACTAGATAATTTATAATCATAAATACTAAATTCAAACAAACAAAGCTTGATGATTCTAACAGTGCAGTGGGAAATGGAAATTGCATATCATTTTGTTTCAGGATTACAGGAAAAGGTTAGTCCCTTTATTGTCTTTCCTTTGTGTTTGCATGCAGACTAAAAGCAATTAAGGAGAATTCAGTGATAATAAAGGACATCCTGCCATACTCATACTTAACAGGTATTCCGGAGCTAAAATATTTTTGAACCACCGTTAATTTTTTACTAAAATAAACTATAGCAATAAAATAATTTTATTTTTCTTGATTTGGGAGACATTTTAGTATTTGTATTTCAAGTGAAAAGCACATATATTAGCATTAATTCGATGCAAAAGTAAGATAAAGTAAATGTTGCCTGGGATATAGATTCTCTGCTTCACCTTTAGAAGATGAGCATATTATTTATTGATCTTACACTATATACACGTATATTTATACATGTATATTTATGTGTGTGCTTTTAATTTCATTAGTACAAAATAAATAAATAAAAATATGTTATTCTGTAGTATACATCAGGTGATATAAATTGCAAGCCCTAAAAGTTTTTATGAGTACTGGTATAAATGCAAATCATGGCACGACAGTTAGTGTGACAACTTCAGTCAAGCCCTGACAAAATACACTGTGGTTTTAAAACCTCAACTTCTTCAGTCAATGGATCTGGCCTGATATTTAGAAAATGAAGGAAAGAAAGGAGGTTGTTGCAAGTACCACGAGGCCATTTCAGTGTGTACACCAGGCCTCTTGATAGGACAATTTAAAAAAAAAAAAAAAAAANAAAAAAAAAAAAAAAGGCATTGTAATGTGGTGACAATTAAAATTTCTTGGGACAGCTACTCAAGCAATAGAGTGAGTTATGTGAGAGGAGTATGTGTAAAAGAGCTGTAAGTCTTTTCACCCCAGGCATATGAATATCTAGCATATATTTTCACATAAATCAGACAGGAGCAATTGTGTGGCCTGTGGGTATCACTTCTCCCAGTTTAACAGAGTCTGCATTTTTTGAGCACTTATCTGAGATCAGTATCGTTCACCTGCCCTTCAGCAGAATAGATTCTACCAACACTTTTCCCAGTACTGGAAGTAGCTGCTATCAGAAGTATAAAAAGACCTGACTGATCAGTCTGGTCTTTGTAGATTTTGATTGAGGCAGAACTGGAAGAGAACAGAATATATTGTTTAATAAAAGGATAACATTTTGAAATAACATATCCTTCATAAAATTCTGCTAATACCAGAGAAGAAACACTAGAGATGTGACTCTGAGTGTTCAAAAGAAGTGATGTGGAAGTTATTTCAATTCACTTTTTACTCAGAGCCATGTGAGAACTTTTGTTGTTTTTTGTTTTTTTTTAAATTATTACTACATACTATGACTCTTTACCTCAACTAGGACTGTACGTACCTGAAGGGCTTGCTTAGTTCTTATATAATAGCTTACTCGCTATTTTATTCTGGGGTAGAATCCATTGAGATTGCATTTCCCATAATATAATGTCTGTCCCAGTTCCAGTTCCCCAATCAAATCCAGAAGGAACAGCTCATGATGAAAAGCCATAGTCCCTCAGGCCACCCATAATGACAAGAGAACACAGCAGCTCACAGGGCTCCATATACTCAGCCTATACACGCATCCTGGGCACTTTGTCACGCAGAACAATTTACAAATAGAGAGAAATAAATCACTCCAAGCAGTGTGTAATGGTAATAAAGAATTAGTAAATAACGATAAGCCACTGGTTAACTAATTGCTCCGTTCATCAAAATTTTGCACATACGGACACATCCCTAATACATTTGTTTCTTCTGCCAGATGTGGGGCTGCTGTTTCAAAGTGGTCCTTTTGTTTCTTGCATTTTAGGAGCTGTTCAAGGTTCAAAGCTTGCAATGGACATAACAATGCAAACACTGTGAAAAGGATGGTCTTTCATAAGCTATTTTCTAGTAAATGCATCAGTAAAATAAGCTTAATAGTATACAACAATGCACGTTAAAGCCAATAGGTGTCATAGTTCATAATTTTGTAATTCTCGTGCAATATCAACCATGGTGTTTCTTTACATTTGAGTCCAGCCAGTGCTAAGACGTCTTTCTAAAGAGGCTTTCAGAAGCATGCATACCCCACTAGCAGCTTTTGCAACAGTTAAATTGACATTTTCATTGAAATAAAACCTTTTTTTTTCTGTGTTAAATGTGCTTTAACTGATCAGAGTTCAGATCCTTGAAATGCTAATGTAATCCATGAGTACTAACTTCTCTAAACATAGGTACCTATGTTAAATATTCCTTTAGGCACCCAATTTTATTGCATTCAAGCCTGAAAAGACTAGCATACCTCTAGCCTGATTTAACCTGATTTCATAAAGGTGATTTATGAGATTAATTATGGTTTTAAAATAGCATGCACAAAGTGTACCTAATTAATCAATCGGCTTTTCTTTCATAACGGTTTACTTGTGCATTCTGCACAATAATTTTAAGGAATCACAGAAATACGTGCGCTGTATCTTACCTTTCAAGGGATGCCATTACTTATACTGTGTAGTAAGCAACATTGCCACAAATAAACAAATCAAACTTTTCTTCCTCTCTTTTTTTAACCAACCGAGAACATATAAAATAACCAACTTTGGGATTTCTAGGCTATGAATAATTCTCTGCATACCTGTCAAAAAACCTCAGATGCTTTTGGGTTTGAGTCTGAATGAAAGATCTGGTAGGAGACAAATGGTAAAAAACAAAACAAAACAAAAGACAAAGATTTGCTATTGGAATATCCTCTGAGGGTGAATTTGTCTTCATGGCTGTGTATTTCACAGATATAACATATCTTGATCACAGATCTTATCATTGTGGTGCTCAGCAGTCTTGCACCAAAGATTGCTGGGTGCATTTCACAGACCGGGCAGGACACGACTCTGAAGGAACTTTCCTCCCAGAATATTGTGGCAATATATTCTCTAAATTGCAAGTGTCTAACAAGATTTGTAGTCCAGATACTACTAAAACCTTCTTTTGAGTTTAAGAGCCTCTGGGCACTGTGTGAGCAGATGTGCTTACCCACAGCTGGGCCTGTGCACCTGCACCTCAAAGCTCTGGCCAGCCATGGATCTCATCGCACTTCACCTGGTTCATGTTCTCAGAGAAGCAACAGCATCACTACTGTTGAAACAAGCCCATTTGTGCTTCTGCTAAAGAAGCTTGTTGGGTTGAATATTGTCTGGAGATTTTTAGTCACTACATCTTCCAATAAATTTTTCTGCTCTTCTGGCCTGAGAGAACTTAAATTTTGAATGGTGTTCGATGACATGTTTGCCTACGATACTGAAAGACTGATTTGGGGGCAAAGCAAACACCTTTGAGATCTATACGACAAACGCTCCCTAAGCACTAATGTTCACTGGTAAAAACCTTCCCTAACCACACCCCCACTTGGATTCTCTGTGGGAAAGAGGCTTTCAACTGGTCAGGCTAACTTTTGGCAATAAAAACAGATACTTACTTCCTGCTCACCTTGTGTCTTCCCTTGCTGGAGCCAGACAGATGTTGAACAGTAAGAAATTCTGTCTATGAATGACCTGAAGGCCTGGAGAGCAGAAAAAGAAATCATAAATAAGAAATCTTGCAGTGATACCTCTTGACATAAACCCTGGCCCTTTTCTTCCTCCCTGTACAAATATTTTATCTTCAGCTGTGAAGCTGTGCTCTGCTGTGGTTAAAATGTTAAAGTCTTCACCTGTACCAGGACAAGCAAAACTTGTGATTCTGAAACAGTAGTTCTAGGAGGAACAAGAATAGGAGCAAAGAATAGCAGAAAACAGCTAAAGAATCTTTAGAGGATTGAAATGAGTGTACAGTGTGGATGCCTGCGAGAGCACATAAGTAAAATTGGGGATCTCCTTTGGAGCTGTGCCCACTGCTAGCTGGACCAGGGCCGGAGTGTGCTGAGCTTGTCAGCCCTCCAAACATTGCTCTGTTCCATTGCGGTTAGAGGTGAATATTCATCTGTGAAAAAGCAAAACATTTAAGCTAAATTATTCAAGGTAAAGTCAGTTATGGTCGCCTTTTCCACTCCAGATGAGCATATGCCTCCACTGCAAAGTTAAGGCCAGTTAGAGCTGAAGCTGAGAAAGAAAAGACTGTAGAAGACTGCAGAGTTTCTCACTAAAAACAAAGGCTCATCTCTTTCCACTCTAGTTAAGCATCCCACACAGATTCTGCATAAAACACTCAAATTACAGTTGTCATGTTGGTATAAGAATATGGCCAGATGTGGATTTAAAAGAAAATTATAGATTCAAGCTAAAAAAACCTTCATTTACCACATAACAGTTACTTTCTACAATGTGGCCATTTGCAACATCTATTTTTAAAATAGTTGAAAAATTGGGAGGGACATGAGATAAGAACACGTCCTTTGAAGTTGGTGAGCATTTACCATGAACCCAGAGATAAATTTCACATGAATCCCTAATTAGACTTGGTGTCCTTGATCTCAACAATCTTCAAGTTCAGTCACAGTTCATTTATAGTCACCATTTGTTGTCTTAAATCCATTTTATTACCATGGTCTTAGGATTTCTGAGACGTGCTAGAAGGTCTCTAGAAGTTTTTTAAATGGGAGCTCAGTGAAGAAAAAAAGATGGACATTAATTCAAAGATCAGCACACAAACAAAGCAAAACTCCGTATTTAACTTGTAAAACTCTATGAACATACATAATTTTGCTTTTGACTTCACACTTAATATATTTCCAACCTGGTGAAATTTAAGAAAAATAATTAAAGTCAACTAAATATCCTGAATAGCTGGTAGGCGTAGAGCTGAATTTCTACTAGTATTTTTTGGTGCAAATTGAAATATTAAGTCCATCTGTTTTCCTTTGTAGAAATTCCTGAATTTACACTTTTAAAAATCATTTTTTCTATGCAATTAAAATTTTAATTAAAATCTGCGTGCTTTTAGTAATTAAAAAAAATATTTAAAAAATCAACCAACAAGGAGGAAATTTGAACATCAATTATTCTTCCTGACATGATCATATCAATCTAAATATAAATGAATACCTTTAAACACCACAAAAAAAAAGTAAGAAAATAAAAATCATTTTAGCTGTTCACAGCCATGGTGCAGCTCCAATGAAGTAACACTGTACAGTTTAGAAATCCCTGTCCTTTCCATGTTGTTTCCTCCGTAATTTGTTCCTAATGAACTTCTGAGACATCTGCATAAATTACTAACTATGGAAACAGTATAAACAACTCTGGTTTGCAGCATATCCTTTTGCAAGTGTACATAATTATTCCCCGTGTATTTGTGAACTGATATTTGAGAACCTGTCTGGGGAAGTAATAGATAATTTATTTCATAATAGCCAAATATGCTAGATATAAAAGATTTTACATTCCCTTCTACTTAATGACATCATAAATTAGAATTTGGGTGCCTATATCTCTAGAGTTCAATTAAACCAGATGTTTGAAAAACAGATAGTAAAATAATTTTATTTGACAACATTCAATAACATTTTCCAGAACGTAATTTTTCTAAGACTCCATGCACTGCATACTAAACTTTTTGTCTTTAACACTTGTGCCTTGAAAATACTTTGTATGTGGGGTACATTTTCTCTGTATTAAATACAAGAAAGTCTGCAAAGTTGCATTCTGTTACGGCTCAGAGAGGAGTAGGCTTTCATAGTTCAATATATCTACTGTCATCAGTGTATATGAACATTTTATCTGATCGCGCATTTGTTTTAGTTTTTTTTATTACGACCATTTGGAATTACCTGAAACTACCATATATAACAGTTAAACAATTACATTCATAACACTGTAAATAGGATATCCCTTTTCAAAATATGAAGTTCAATACCTTTTTTTTTCCCCTCTTTCCAATATCCTTGCTCCTGGTAACTTAATGTATGGTTCAGCAGGCTTCTGTGGGAATTAATCTTCTACCTTTCCTCTGAATTAATAAGCATCTCAATTGCATGTGAAATGTTACACTGCATTAGCATGATGGTGTGATCAATAAATGACCGATTCAGTCAATGTTTGGAGAGACTGCATAGAATGTGGGGTCATGCCTGATGAGAATAAAATAGCAGAAGTGTCACCAGGCAATTGCAGTGATTTGACAATTATTAGGATGTTGCATTTACTTAGACAGAAGTCTTAAACAACTCAGCTGTGCTAGTAAACTGCTTGTCTAATGCAAATATCACAGGTTTTAAAAGTACCATTGATTAATCTCTTCTAAATAAGACAAAGTCTAATTTTCTCCTGAAGATTCTAATGACAGTTTCATAATTTCACGTGACGTCTGTCTCATTGAAGCAGTACTCATTTTTACTTTCATTGATTTGGACAGTCACCAGTTTATCAATAATGAATATAAACTACGTTTTCCTTTGCAGTATTATAAATCTAAATTATATTTTAAAAATATACCACAGAAGAAGCAAAAGTATACTGTTTTCAAGTCTAGCATTCTAGAAGATGAGCGCATTTGTCCTATAATGCCTTTCATATCATGGAGAAACTGAAGTGAAATTAAGATTCAGCATTTTGTGAAATCAGCAAATGCAGTAAAAAGAAAATGGAAAGTGCAAAGTCCTGTGGATTTTTCACATCTCCATCAATATTATCCCTTCTGCTCTTTCAGCTGCCAACTATCAGAACACTAACAGAGCTCACCTGCTTCTCCTCTGTTGTCTTACTCCTTCTTTACAGCTGCATAAAACCGGGTTTTCGAATGCCCATCTTCCATAGTTTGGGACTGCTAGTCCGGAGAAATAAAGCCTCTAACTTGCACCTTTAAAGACCAAAAATCAGCTAACGCAAAGTTTAATTCTCATTGGTAAACATCGGTTTGCACAGAAATAGGCTTTTTTAACCAAAAGAAGTTTGTATGTAATTTTGAAAGGACAGCAGTTTGTCCACGATGAAAGGGTTTTTTAAAATCTAGCAGGATATTAATCACCACAAGGGCTGAGCAGCAAATCTAAGTCCAGCTGCCTATTCTTCCAGGAAGTATAACTCGATTATTTAGCAAATCAGAATAGTCACAGAGAGAAGGATAATAATGTCTTTTCTCACAGTGGAAATTACTACACACCATGAGTGAGCTTTGGCTCTCCAGGCAAAATACAATTTCATCTGGATTCACACATGGAAGTCTAATGGCAGTACTGCGCAGTGTGTCTAGTGCTCTGTGATTTATGAAATTCTTCTGACCAAAGCCCAAATTTTACAACATTAATCTGCTACCCGTGTTTTAATTGCTGAATTTAATTAAAATTACTAAACTGCAATGAAAAAGTATTTTTCTTTACATCTTCAGAGGCCACAGCTGTGAAAAGGAGGTGCCTCACTTAAATTCCTAATGAGGGTGTATAATCAGTAATCTTCTTTCTTTCAGTGATTTAGCTTTCTTTAAATATTTATTAACGTAAATTTCTTGTTTTGTTTGTTCTGTGTAACTATATTAGCTAATACAGTCTGCTACAAGAGATCTAGACCCTAACTTAGGGTACTATAATTTAAGATACACTTCTGAACAGGTGCAGATTTTAAAAGAAAACCAAGTTTACTTACTTTTAAAGAACTGAAGCAATTTCAGAGTAAACCAGTAAACGTTACTGAAGTTAATCTATATTCCTTCATAGTCATTGAAGAAAAAAAAAAAGGAAATCACACAAATAAAGAAAATCTTACTACTTCACTAGTGATGAAGACACTGATTAACCAGACAATGTCATGAAGAATTTTTTTTTACACCTTTTCAAAAATCCTGCCAGATAATTGAGAAAACTTAATTATCACCATACTTATCAAAGGAATTCTTTATGCATGTATCATTTTCATCTGACAGTTTGTTTTATCTATTATTGTGACAAATACAGAAAATATCAGAAGAGTCTGAGATAAAAGGGAGAAAATGCATTCTGAAGCTATTGCAATAATCTATTAATCCATTGTGCATCTAAGAAAATGAAACAGCTTGTTACAACATGATAAATATCTTTAATATCTTTAATGCTAGCATAATTATTTTAAAACTGCTCAAAAAGTAAAAAGTCAATTAAACATCAATTACATTCAAAATACTTCTCTCTTAACAATGTATGTTTTTACAGTTACGCCTTTCAATTATAACATTTCCATGATATCTTTACGTACAAGATGGAAAATATTTTGCCTTTTTTGAAAATAAATATTCCATTAATTTAAAGTACAAATGGATGTGTAATCACTTCACAATATTTGAACCTTTCTTCATAAGCTTAAGTTGAAGCACTGAAATAAACAATGAATATAATCCTGGATTTCAGCATATGTTCTATTTCTTGTCTCATAGAATATTTTTCAAAACTCCAAGTCCACTGTATTGTTTTGCAGTCAAAGAAACTGTATTGACAACTGTGAAAAGTGAAACTTTCATTCCAACATTTTACAAATACATCTTTGTTTCAAACATAAAATGACTAAAGGAAAAATTTCATTGATTGGAATAAATTTAGTGAAACACACGTACCTTGTTGAAACCTCAGTGAATTACCAACAGGACACTAAGCAGCTGCACCTGAAAGGAGCAGCCACTACCCTTGCAACCACAGCTCAGATCTTGATTCCGGTATATCCCAGTTTTAAGCAAGTCTGACCAAGTTAGAAGCAACTGTTTGCTTAGGAAGGACTAAAATAATAATCATGAGCCTTTACTTAAGGAAGCCTTTGGAAAAACAAAAAGACCCAAAAAAGACCCACAGCCCAATCTTCTGATTTTAATACCTACATAACTCTACTATTCGCCGCTAATAGACTAATAGCTTTAAAACGGTAGATGTTGATTATTTCAGAATATAAAATTCAGATGTCACCTTGTAACTTACCAAGAATCACACCTTTGTTAAATAATAATCCTCTTCACTTTCTCTTCCATGCATATGTTTCATCCATACCCTGTAATAAATGTATGACTTGTTCTTCTCACGTTTCTTTCATGGCTTGATCCAGTAAGGGCTCCACATTGATAATTCCTGTATTCAGACACGTCAGAGCTTGAATTTTCTCATAGCTATTGTGATATTTTATAAAATTTACTTGCTGATTTGTCTCCTAATAACCATACAAGTCATTCTTGAAAAGCTGGATCTGGATTTTGCACAAACCATACCTGAAAGCTACATGTGGGCAGAAGGTCTAAGGCAGATTGGGGTTATTTTCTCTCCACTTGTGAGTCGAGAGCTCTGACTGTGACCAGGGTGACAAGTGCCATTGAACCACACTCCTGTCAAGCCCGTAGGCTCTGGGCACGTCCTCCGGCACCACGGGGTTTTCCGTCAAGTGATATGATAGGATCTCCTACGCAGAACAAATCAAATAACAGCCAGATTCTCTGCAATGTGCTGAATTATCTCAACTCTACTGGCCTCTCTGGATTTATTCCTGTTAGACATGGGCAGTAAGTGACCCTAAAGTCTTACTCTAAACTGAAATTTATTATTTCAGTCATATCAGATACATTAGTATTTTGTGCAGTTAAGCTCTCGCACATTAGTTGATAAATAAGTAAAGCTTTTGACACTATCTGATATATTTTAAATTCTCAGGTAATACAGAAACCAAACTAAATATTTATGAGTTCTCAGTGAAAAACGAGAAAGGCCAGGCAGAGCACTGTGGACCACTATCATGGCTTTGAAACTGATGATAGTAACAGTAACACACATTTTTCCTTACACAAGTATTTGTGTTCCAAGTTATGGTCCAAATATTATTTCCAGTATGAATGTCAATCAATATTTAGAGAGCTAATCCTTCTCCAATCAAACTCCTTGGTACTGTTCTTTTTATTATATTAATTTCAGTGGAACAAAAATAGGACCTGTCTCATAGAAATAAAAAATGCCTCTATACTGAAAATGATTCCATTGCTTCCCACTTCAAAAGCAAAACTTAATTTTCTATTTATAGAGTCAATTACATTTTCTGTGTCATTGGATAGATTTCTGTAAGCTGGCCTTTGTCTGTCATCAAAAATCATCGTCTCAAAGCTGCTGGATGACTGTTAAGGACTAGAGAGAACAGTATACATCAAAACATTAAATAAAATAATCAAATTCAGTGTTCTGACAAGAAGTGGGTGAAATTGGAAAAGACCACAGCTGCCACAGATATTCACTTATACTGGATTTTAGAAAAGGTATTTAGAAGACAATTTTCTCAGTGCTTCTCAGGACCACAAGAGTCTTTCTTAAAAGCACTGAAGTTTTAAAGATGTGACTGAGACAAATAGGACACGGACCCTGCATCTATGAAGCCTCAAATTGTCATTAGTAAGAGACGCTCAGGTGCTCTATGTTTACCATGCTAAGCATTCACATCATATCCATTGTATTTTAAAACTATGTTCATAAATTGGTAATTCATTTAACAAGCGCATTGAGCATCAGGTATTTGCTGTACTTCTCTAGCAGAGGTTGCAGTGAAACACTCTTTCAGACTGCAAACATTGGTGGCAGAGGGCACAAACAGTGACTCAAAGAGTTCCAAAGCTCGACTGAAGCAAATTGAAACTAGGAGTTTCATTAAAAGCTGAATTTCTTGTTTTCATTCCAAGTTTACATTAAAAAAAAAAAAAAGTTTCCACAAAAGAAGTTCTAAAACAGTTGCATTTTCAAATAATGTCATAAGTACAAACTGAAAGAAAAAATATAAAAAACCTATAATGAGTAATAAGCAGATGACTAGCAATTAATTGACTAGTATTTGAAGCAGGGTGACTTATGAAGGAAGAAATATGACCTCTTCATCACACTAACAATATTCTGATTTCCCAGGACATAAATGAAGCTGAAATGTGACTCTGTCTGTATCAGGCTGGTGATACAGTTTACACATTTGGTGTGGCACTTACTTGTTTTGCTTCTGTATCATCGTTTCATTTTCTCCCCATCATCACCTGTCTTGAAAAAAAAAAGAACTATACACCAGACTTTGAGTTTAGAAAGAACTGATAACTTATAGCTGAAGCTAAGAGATAAAAGATTTAAAAGACATTTGTGCTAAACATCTGGTTAGCAGATGCTTTTGGAAAAAGATCAGGCTGGAGGGATATTTTCCCAATGGAGTCAAACACAGTGTTACAACAAAGAAACTACACACAGGAACTTTCTTTAATGGAGGAGATTTGCATTCCTTCTCCTCTAGTAAAAGGTTTAAAGATAACCATTTTATGACTTTTATTAATAGAATTTGTAAAAACTCATAAAGTATGGAACAGAACTTAGAAAACTGTCAAATTAATAGTATTCGAAAAGAGGGAGCTAATGTTCAAATCTCAGGTGGTGATGGTATTCTCTCATTCCTCTTTTCAACATACAGCCTTTATGCTGAAAACTACTTAACTTCTGAGTGAACAGAATCTTACCTGAAAATAATATAATCATCATCTATATTATTGATTAGTCATATATATACATAACGTATGTAGAGAAAACATAACATTTAAATAACATGGATGTTATTAGTGACTATATTTTATAGGAATCAATGAAAATGTCACACAGTCATGTTCAAATCCATACACTTTTCCTTTCAAGAAAGGGATAAATAGGTTTTGATGGTTCGATAGTATCTAAATGTTATGTTACTGAGAGCACCTACATTGAGATATCGTACTTTTAGGTAACAGAAAACTAACGTGGTCCTATTTTCATCAGCTACTCGGAGTCACATATATACTCATACAAGTACATATGTCTGTGTACACACACACACAAAATATATGTGTAATTAATATAAGAATATTAGCAAGGAGTAGTTATGGCTTGGTAAGTAAATAGGCTTAGAATCATGTACCAAATACCCAATCTGTACCTTCAGCATAAATATATGTAAATACAAACTAATCTAAATGAAACTTGTTTTGACTTAACAAGAATTGTCACATTGCTGGTTTTTTGTCTCTCACGAGTCTTAGGAGACAGGGCATTGCCTTCTGCCTTCATGGCAGCTCTTCCCCGCCTGCTTGTCAACTGCAGTAAATGGCACCAAGATGGAAAACAACATTACCACCATTTGTCACTGCAGAAGACATCCTCCTGTCCTTCATCATCCTGTTCTGAAAGAGCAGGTTATCTCTGTCTCTTCTGTCATTCACATGAAAGACAACTACTCTTCTTTTTGTTACCTTTGTAAATGTTTTGCTTTACTAACAATTTCCAAAGTATTCAAATCTACTGCTGTTTGTACCCTTCCTTTATCCCTTTGCTCTGGCAACTGATTTTACATCCATTTAAATGGCATTTTGGGGACCAACAATAACAGGAAAGTATGCCCAGGCATCAAACAAACAGCACTGAAGTCTCTAGACCAAATGTACACGGAGCCAGGAGTCGCTTCACTTTTAGAACGACCAAAACATCTGCATTCAACTTGAGAGTTCCCTACATGAGAAGCAAGTTTTCACATTTACTCTAGATATTATAATTCAGCTGCATGAACACCTTTTGTATGGACTTCAGTGAGCAGCTCTCCAGGGTGACTGCCTGGAATTCAGAAAGGAAACACAGAATCACAGACTGGTTGGGGTTGGAAGAGACCTCTGGAGAACATCTCAGTCCAACCCACCTGCTAAAGCAGGTTCAGCAGAGCAGATCACACAGGAATGTGTCCAGATGGGTTTTGAATGGTTCACGATTCATTCAGCAACACAACAGAACCCTTTTTCAATAGTGGTCAAAGAAAAAGTTCAGAGAAAAACTTAAGGCTCTCATAATATATGACCGTAATAAGCTTTCTAGCTGTGGAGAACGTACTCCAAACAGAAATACTTCCCTGACCTTCATTAGTTGTCTGTGCACTGGAGCGTACCCAAGATATGATTCTCAGCAGTCAGGGCTGCGGCCCTCCAGGGGTCACAAATGGAAACCAAGGGAGTTGCGAGAAAATTGTGTTCTCCCTGTTTCTTATCAATCCTGATTTGCTAAGACATTAAAAATCCAGTGTACAGATTAAATGTATTTAATTTTCATCACATATCTTCTCCAGAGATAAAATTTCTCTTATAGAGTATGTGCTCCCTACCATCCCTCCCAAACCTCTCGGTGGTGGTGTTTATTCATTTTTACATCTAGAGTAGAAGTACTAAGGCAGAACATGCGTTTTGGCTCAGGATAAACAGTCACTAAATGTGGACAAGTTCACACTGGGTTCTGCCCTGTTTCATCGCCTGAAGTAGGACAAGTAGTCAAAAAAAAGATGAGATCTTATTTACACTCATCCAGTTTTGATATAACGTTGGTACTTCACTGTTTTAATCTTTCTGTATTGTGGTGTTGCTTTAAAAATCTGTGAGAATGAGGTGGAGGCAAATCTGTAACATTCACGCTGTAAGGATTTTTTAAATGTATCATGTATTAGCCTTATAACCGTGAACATGTTAGCAATGGAATGAAATCCTCCTGTTGCAACGAGCTTTTGTAGTTGTTACATGTGCAATTTGTGGAAACCTAGCCTAGCCTGTTACAGAAGCAATGAAATAAAATGCTTTTCCAAATTAAATATTCTCTAATCCTCTAGTCTAGTTGCACATTTTAATTATGAATCTAATGAACTGTAAATGTGACATCAGAATTCTTGTCTAACACCAAGAATTTGGATTTAATTAAAAAAATAAAATAACACTAAGCAGATATGTTTAATGACTATAGTGCAATTAAAATATTAAATCAAGCTTGCATAAAATACATAATCTTAGGATATATTTACACAATGTTCTCTTTGTTTAACTACAAACTATACTAGTTTCTAACATTGTACTAGAAAATGGGCTGAGAAGCTCTCCTACCTGCACCATAAACTTCTCTGTAATGACTCTGCTGCAGCATCTTGACTGATATTTCCATGAGCAAAGTAGATTCCAGTTTGAACTTCTAATCGCTACACCATGAGGGTCTCTTTTTTTTTTTTTCCCCCATCTTACAGTGTCTTTTTTGCTTTGCCTTTTTCACATTTAACATCTCCTGCATAACCCATTCAGAAATGATTGACAGTTCAATTTGGGCTGAATTTACACTATGTACAAGGGGAGGTTTTGTAGCATAGATATTGGGAGAAACG